>JAVBJF010000359.1:0-373708 GCA_033439095.1 Pseudococcus viburni | reverse complement strand
TGATTTCTGATTCGAGTATCGAGTTAGATTTGGCAAATTTTTCACAAAATCTTTATTGAAAATATGTTAATTTAGGTATCCTAGGTTAAGGATTCATCAGAAAAGTGAAATAGAATGAAAAATTTCGGCTAGTTGAGGATCACGAAAAATACACGTTGAATCGATTCGATCACAATGAATAACGAAAACGAAACTTATCCAATAAGTATCATCGAATAATACATACATAATCAATTAATCACGTACATACGTCAATTTTCAACCGATCAGAACAAAAAATACGAATGAAAAATAAAACAAAATGGAACATACCACATACCACGAACTATCCTCGGCGTAATAAATAAACGATTCTTGAAAGTATTTTTAGACGACGCGCGACGCGGAAAACTGGAGGGAATAAGAAAACTCGCGAAAAAACCAAAAGCACACAAAAACGGTGTTAATTATACTTAATTAATGTTTGAAATAAAAAGAAAAGCACACCACACGAAATTACGAGACGCAAACACCAACGGAAAACGAGACAAACTAACGGCGACAGACGACGACGCGAATGCAAGCTGCGACACGAACAGGCAAATGCAGGCAGGGGTACCAACATTTCGACACGTTAATTTTTGATTCCAGTTAAATTTGAATATGATCGGATAATTTTATTACGAAATCTAATTTGAAAATATGTTAATTTAGGTAACCTAGGTAAAGAATTTATCAAAAAAGAGAGATAGTGAAAAATTTAGGTAGATAGTTGAAGGGATCGCGAAAAATACACACTGAATAACAAAATTTTTCAAGTAGCATCGAATATTCACGTGCATAGGCAAAATTTTTCATAAATTAGATCTTATAATGAAAGTTTACGTTAAAACGCGAAATATTAGGCACACAATTACGAATATAGAATAAAATAAGTTGATAGAACATACCCATACATATATCTTCGGCGTAATAAAAAACGAAGACATCTTGCTTTTAGCAAAATATTCCTTTTGTTTGATGTCTCAAACGACTGGAGAGACGATGGAAACTCTAACGAAATTCACGAAAATGTAAAAACACACGAAATCACGAAAACGACATTTTTAATTAATACTCGAAATTTCGAACTGAAAAAAAAGAACGCTTCACGAAAACACGAGGCACATGAAATATACGAAAATGAGACAATAGACGTACGAAATACTGACTTCATGTTCAAACGATGAAGGACGAAACTGATACCGAATTTGAGTGAATTACTGAACTTCAAATGAACTAACTACGAACATACCGATCTATCTACGTGTATTGTGTATGATTGTATAAGTATGGCATGAAAAAGAACACAACTAAACCAGTAAGGATTTGCATCTTTGCATGCGCACCGATATACTGCGCATCGACGCGCACGAATGTGAACATTAGGTATTCGTAGCGACGTAGCGATTTTTGCAGGGATGCAAGCATTTTCGTGAAAAATAAAAATACGAATACGAACATGAAATTGAACAAGGGTGTACGACTTCGAATATACTGTATGTAGTACTATGTACGTTTGTAGTTGTACGTAATAATCACTCGTCTTTACAAATTTTTACATGAAAGAATACGAAACGTCGAAACCTGTACATTTCCGATTAAATAACAGAAATATAAACGACAGTCGACAGGACATTCAAAGCTAGAAATCTGATACCACCATGGTTTCATTTCTTCGCCATTCCTGTTTTCCTAAATTTTGTTCATTAGAAAATTTTTCATCTCTAATTAAATGAGATGTTTTTGAACGAACGAGACTGCTTGCAAACAATCTGAGGCATTTTCAAACCCTCAAGGTTTACCTTTCATAATGCAAAAAATATCCATTAAATTATTTGAAAGCTGTTCCCTTCAGGAAAAAACTTTCGTAATTTTTTTAATCGACTTCGTACCTATTAAAATATTTGATCTGGTGTATTGTTTTTTAGTTATTATCCAATTTTATTTTTATTAAATTAGGAAAAGTAAAATATCCACGATTTGAAAAATTTCTCCTACAACAAATAGTTTGTAATTTTTTATTGTGGCAATTTTCAGCTCCAAAAAAATGTATAGAATTTCGATGAAATTTTTTCTTTTTCTATTTGAAGTGCTCACTGGAGCTGTAGAGAAAAGAAGGAGGAGTTGCGCGAGAATAAATAAAAAAACTGTAAAATTTTGCAAGGTAAACTAAGTACATATAGCAAGTACTCTTCACCTTGAAATTACCTGAAAAAATTTGCGAGTTTTTATACACGGTGGTATTTTACTTGATTGGGAAAAATTCACCGATGGGTACACGAACGGGCAAAATTTGACCTAACATGGGCAAAGGTTCACGTGGCCCTATCCATAGCTCGTTCGATGTTTCATATTGATTGTTTAAAATTATCCTTTACGGTTGTTTTTCTTCAACATTGGGTTTTATTTTGTTGTACATATGTACTTATGTAGAACCTACATAGAGATATTTTGCTCATTTTTGGAAATTTTCGAAAAAATTCAAACGATTCCAATTGCTTTTGGAAACATGGTTCCAATTGAAAAAATAAATTATGAAATTGTAGAGAAAAAAATCAAATTATCGCAATAACTGCCATATGTACATAAATACCTAGGTAATCGGGTATCTTTTTTTTTTTTTTTACATGACAAATGAAAAACCCCAAATACGATAAATTTTAAAACTGGTCGATCAAACTTTAACGAAATTTACAGGGTGGTAATGTAATGTTTATTTATTTGTTATCTTTCGTTGTATTATTTTTAATTACGCTGATGAAGGCAATAGATAATTACTGAAACGTTCGTACTCTAATTTTTGTATAATTTGCATGAAAAAGTAATAAAAATTTGTCATTTTAATATGAAGAAATGTCACGCGTCAATAGGTAATGCTATTGTATATTATTCTTTTTAGTTATTGGAAAAAACTTCAAAACCTCAAAATCTAGAATTATTTAAAAATTCATCCAAAATCATTCAAAATGGTTGAAAATGTCGATCTGACCGTTTTTATAACAGAAAAAAAGTGGTTCAGACTGGGAAAAAATTTAATGAAACTAAAAAAAAGAAATTCAATGTGTCATAAAAATTGTCTAAATCTACAAGAAGATTATCAAAATTGTTGATATAATTGTAAAAAAAATACAAGCTGGCGAAATCGCTTCAAAACAAACGTGAAAGATCTGCAAAAATTTTCGAAATTCAGTCAGTCACTTAAAATTTGGCGAACAAACGAAGAAGGAACTTGAAATAACGAAAAATCGTACCTTTTACGTTATTTTTACTGAATTTTTGCAATGACCTTGTTAAATTTTTCAAGACCTACGTTCACATTGTTTTTTTTTACGTTCTTTGGACACGATTTACTATTTTTGCATTATTAGGACACAATTTTCGTTAGAAATCAACGATTATTCTCACATTTAACTCAATTTTCATCAAACTTCCATGAACTTTGAAGTAATTTCATTGAGGTTTTAGTTAATGCAGTTTTGAAATATAATTCAACAATTTTTATAAACAAATTACAAAATTTAAAAAAAATTTACACTATTTTAAGCAAATATGAGGTTAGGTATTTCGAACGGCCTTGTTATGATCCAATTTATTTATACTTCATTTCAACGAAGTTCACGAAGAACTTAAAAATTTTTATCTGCATCTCAAACAATTTTCATTATATTAATGAAAGACAAAGGAAATTTTTTCAAGTTTTTCGTGAAATTTGATTTTAACTCATTCTAGGCAATATAACCAATGTTGAGTGATTCATACCAATTTTCAATGCAAATTTCTACACACAGTCGTAATTTGAAGAATTGTTGTGATTTATAATTTTTTAAATCAAAGGTAAGTGAATTTGAAATGATGTAAAGAAGCACCGCATTGTAGTACCTAGGTCTAAGGAAAAATTAGCCTACGCTGCTATAGCTATGGAATCAATAATGGGAAGGGGGGAGGGGGTCGTCAAATAACAGGAAATCAAAAATTGCAATATTATGCATTTTATGCAAAAAATATTAATGTTCAATGTCATTTTAATAGGTAGTTTTAACTTATTTTTTTCACTTTTCCTGAATTTCACAAAATTAACTCTACAAAAAATAATCCGATTCGTAAAACATACAGTTTACCAGAAATCACATTCTTCTGGCTTTTCAGAAGTTCTCAATTAAACTAAAAAAAAACAAAATTATGAGTGGACGGTTTGATAGGGCTCCAATTTCGACATCGTCGAGATTTTAAACGATATAAAACTATTGAAAACTTTATGGCAAGAATCGATAAGAGACATACGAAAAATAACGTAGAAAATTTTAGAAAAATTGCACCATCACCGTTTACTGATCCTCTCAAAAATACATACGATAAAATCTTCACACGGTTGATCCAAAAATTTTGAAATTTTAAATTGTAAAGATTTCTATAGGTAACATTTTTTTCGAGACTTTTGAAAAGAACAAAAACATTATTCCTTCGCATTAAAGTGCATAGTATACCTACCTAGGTCCTATAGGTATCAATTTTAGGGCATCCAAGTTCGTATGGTATTGGATCGGTCTCCATCATTCCTTTTACTAACTTGCCCATCATTTCGAATAATTTTGAGCTAAAAGCGTCCCTCTCGCATATTTCGGGCATATTTCTCCAAAATTTCCAAAAAAGAGTGACTTTAGTGACCTTTTGGAAATGAAAAAGTGATCGAAAAGTGACCATTTTTTCTTGAATTTTGATGCTTCATGGATCAAAAGAAAGAAATTTTTTCAATCATTCTCAATTTTTGACAATTTTTCTCAGCTTCTAACCAGAAAATGTTCGAGACTTATCAAAAGAATTCTTATTTCTTTTTGGTTGTCAGATTGGTTCAATTTTTAGATATTCTAATTTAACAGAGGTTGAATTGGGCCAACATTCAATTAGAAAGCCCAAGCTAGCCCATTATTGGTTTATCTAGCTTATAAATTTGAATTCTTCAATTCTTTTTCATTTCAATTTTAGGCCCTTTCTGAAAAAAATGGCACCTAAGGCCCTTTCCTCATGCACGGTTTTTGAAGTTAGCTCAGTTTGGAAAAACGGTACTCAATTTAAAAACACAAAAATAAATTCATTTTACAATAGATACAATACAAATACAAATTTAAAATGAATAAAAATACAAATTCTTCAATTAATGATAAGACAAAAGTCAAATTTCTAATAAACGAATGGTAATGGAAAATCACATAGGTAATTAAAAATAACTTCACTTAAACTTATAATATATGTACAATGCCACCAAAATGTAATATTCAACTTTTTTAAAGGAAAAAAATCGGGGTTTTCATTTTTTTAAATGATTTTTTCAATTTTTTCAATTTTTGGTCTGGGAAGTTACAAAAAGTGAACTTTTCGATGAAAAAAGTGACTTTAGTGACAAATATGCCTGATATTTCTAAATCTGAATCAGTAAAATTTAGTTAAATTTATTCCTTTTTGATTCATTTCATTGATCTTTCAGTCAAAAATCATCAGTAACTTTTTACGGAAAGATCAATTAAAAATCACAGCTTTTTAGATCTTCATTTAATTGATTCAAAAAGGCAGAATTTCACCAAAGACTAGATTCAGATTTAAAAAAGTAAAAAACCAACAAGAACAAACACAAAACATCCTCATAAATTATAATACACGAAAATTTAAGAAATTTAACACATTCGTGTCCATCAAAGTACATATCTCACAATCTTGAAATGAAAAATAAAATGCTCTCTTATTTTGAATCAGTGAAAAATTTTTACTGAAAGCAAACAGGGAAAAAATTGCTGAAAAATTAGTGAAATTTTTTGAAAAATCAGCAAAAATCGGTTAAAAATCAAAGAATTTTACTGATTTTCCAGCAATTTTTTTCCAGTTCGCTTTCGGTAAAAAAATTTTTACTGATACGGTATAGCAATTCTGGCGGTTTTCCAGTGATTTTCGAAAATTTACGCTGATTTATAAATGGGGGAGTGATGAATGTTTTAAAAATTATTGATTTTTTTCAAGTTCCAACCACTCAAATAATCGGATAAACCACACGTCTTAAAATAAACCAAACATTTAATGAGATTCTGGCGACTCCGGAATATTTCGGACCAGAATGACTGAAATGACGACGACGCGACGTTTAATAAGATATTTTACAGCCTTCTACCACGTAGGTGTCGCTGACTAGGTGTTAAATCGAATTTACACAGTTTTATGAAGATTTTCCACACGATTTGATTAACGAACGCATAGACGGGCAAAATTGTGGAAGCAATTTGTGATAGAAAATTGTATCTCGAATCTCTACATGCACATACATCAACATATAGGTATACGGTAAATACCTATACCTACACACCCACCACACGTATTATACTTTAACGACTAATTTACCCTTGAATTGGATGCATCTCATATAAATTACATTACATGGCATTTCTATACGTACCTTTGGTTTAACGCTTACACGTTGATAAATGAATTTAGGTACGTGAAGGATTACGTTCGTATAGAGCTGAAGTTGTATCGTGGGGGCATTTCAGGATGAAATGACCTGCGGGTCGTTTGTTTTTATTTAGGATTAATTTTCGATAAAATGGCGATTTTCGCAGAGAATTTATTTTCATAAAAATTTCTCGAGACCTGCCTAAATATAAGTTCGTCTCGCAAACGCTCACATATTCACAAATAAATCAATTCTCCCTCCCTCTACCTCCAGCATCAAAAAAATGGCGAATTCAAAAATTAATCCAATAGACACAGCTTCGCTGCAAAAAATCATACCTTACCTGCCTGTTGTTCAATTTGTTGGGAAAAATTCAAAAATTAGTAACTAAATTGACCACAAAATGTAATTCAATTTTTTTAATGTAGAGAAAATGCATACCTAATCAAAAAATTATTTCACCTTTCAACTTGAAAAAATGAGCTTTTGAATTTTTTTCACAATTCTCAACTGAATTTTTCTCAATATCGATCGCTAGAAGATGAAAAATTCGCACAAAACAGCCCAAATTCTCAAAATCTTCAGCCCCTACTAAAAAAATCAAACCTCCGATGAAAACCTTCGAACAATTCAAATCCATACAACGACGAGAATTCTCGACCATACCAGCGAATATTTCGGCTACATCCGAGCTGAACATTACGACCACAAGGGCCCTTGACCTCCGAAAGCACCAAAGGAAAACAACTCCGGCCTCTTATACTATTCGACGAGAGGAAAACTAAACCCGGCAGAAAATTCACGCACATTCGCCGCAATTCGAGAGCCAAAGGCTTCTCGAGTCGATACGATCGACAAATTTCTATTCAAATTCCCACCCTCGATTTTCACGATAATTCGTCGTCGTCGCGTTAAAGTAATTGAAAAACTAAGGAACCGAATGACGCAGCGAGGCGGTTACAATACGTACGAATATAACCACCGACCACGCAGTGATTAATGTTATTTCCCATACGATTAAGGAATGGCAAAAAATACCAACATTCTGAATACAGTCCAAGGGTGAACTCGCGGTAACCATGGGGTTGGCGAATTAAGCTGGCAAAAAACTTTAGGAAAAAAAAGGGTAAGGAAAAAATTTCAAGTGGATTAAAAGAAATTTGAAAAGAAATCGAAGGGTTGGATTTTCGACATGCATTTTCAAGGGGCTGCGAAACTTTTGGGTAGATGGCTCGATAAGGCGCGGTGATACTCCAAAAGGAGTAATCTTGCCTCTAGGATATTGGCATTGGCACACAGAATAGAAAAAAAAAAAGATAGTACCATAGTGCAAACTTTTCCTATAAGATTTAAGTCTACAGAAGACTTTTTATGATTCTTTTGTACTAAAGCATACAAAATATGGTCTATATTCATACATAACCGGGAAATTCTTGAATCAACAAAAAAAAAAAGGAATTTTCAACGAGACGTGAGCAGAAGCACTTCTGAAGTCTATTATTTTCCTGTATTTCGTTCAGTTCTGCTCTACTCGTCGATTTTTTTTAATTATCGGAGGGAAAAATTATTATGAAAATCAAACAAACGATTACCAATAGGTCCCATCATAACCAAAGTATACATTTTTAACGAGGTCTTCCTCGCTGTGGCTTATTACAACTAAATTGGAAATTTAATAATTATTCGATCGGAACTACAAATTTTACTTAAAAAAATTGGATAAAAAAACATTGTACACGAATTTCACATCAGATGGAATTTTTTCCACCAAAATTTGAGAAGAAAAAATTATCTACCTAATATAGGATGTCCTATAAGTGGTCTGTCATACTTTATTTTTGGATATAACCGGGTATCACTAAAAAAAGTTAGATGAACAAGTTGCATATCTTAAAAATTGAAGGGGCAAACGATGTTTTTTTAAAAAATCACGCAATTTTTTTTTTCAACCATGGGAATGGATAGTACTTTGACAACTGAATAAATTTTCGTTATATGACTTTTTGCATAACTTGAAAATTGAAGGGGCTACAAAAAATTTCGTTCAAAAAAGTTCTAAAAAAATTAACTAATCAAAAGAATGGATAGTATGTTGAAAAATGAACAAATTTTGTTTTGCAGACTTTTTGCATAACATGTAAAATGAAGGGGCTATGGGTCATTCAAAAAAAGTGGGCTTCAAAAATTTTTTTTTAATTTTCTCAATTTTGGATGACCTTTGGCCCCTTTGTTTTTCATGTTAGGCAAAAAGTCTGTAGAACAAAAATTGTTCATTTTTCAACATACTATTCATTACCTTGATTAGTTTATTTTTTTAGAACTTTTTTCGAACAAAATTTTTTGTAGCCATTTCAATTTTGAGTTATGTAAAAAGTTATATAATGAAAATTTATTCAGTTTTCAAAGTACTATTCATTCCCATGGCTTGAAAAAAAATTTACGTGATTTTTAGAAAAATATTATTTGCCCCTTCAATTTTCAACTTGTTCACCTAAACTTTTTTTTAGTGGTACCCGGTTATATCCAAAAAATGAAGTTTGGCAGACCACTTACCCGACCCCTGTATAAAATTTGAAAAAATGATTAAATTTCTCTTTAAAAAAAACTTACCAATTAATCTCGTCCAATCGAAGCAATATGGAATACTGCTATAAATAAATAATATTTCACTACACAATAAAAAATCACACAAATAACAAATAAGTATAAGTACAAGTATTTCACTAGTTTACATATACAACCGAACTTAACACTCGAAAAAAATTTTCGAACAACGCGAATAACAATTTTAGAGAATTTTAATATGAATATCGAACATTTACCACGAAAATACAACAAAAACGTCGCGATTCACGTAAACTTAGCGAAAGCTCCCGACGAACGCAACGCAGCTCCGTTACGCGAAACGTAATTCACTTCACTGAATTGAACCGCACCAACGACTATGAAAGCTCGACCGAGGGTGGGAAAGTAATGATATTATTACCCATAGGACGGAATTTCGGAAATTTGACAACATCGCAGGAGGGTTGTTTTCTTCATAATACGAAATGTATTCACGTTCTGATTTTTACTTTGGTTACGAAATATGACCGATAAATTGTCATTTTTTTTCGGCGAATAAAACATATTTTTTAACTTCGTTCTTGATCTTTGCAAATACAATTGTTCAGTGCAATCATCAACTGATGGAGTTGATGTAGTCTGTGATTTTCAGCAATCAAATTACGGTTTTCAACCGTCAAGTCATGATTCGCGGCCATAACGTGATTATTCAAGGCCAAAATGTGACGGTTTACAGCTGCTAAGTGGTTATTTCGGTCATTTAAAACGACGTTCTCCTGAACCAAATTATTATTGGCGGGAAGTAGGGGATGAAAAAATGGTTCGTTGGCTTGTGGCAATGCGGGTGGCGTTCCTGGTTGGTGGACGAAATCGGGGTCCTCAGGTACATTTTCGGGAGAAGGAGTACGTGGTTCCTGTTTTATTTCATGTTCTTGCAGCAATACAACATCAGCAGGATTTTCGTTATTCGGAAGTAGATCTTGCTCAATATTATCGAACACCTGTAAATAAAAGAAATTCTATACTGTGTGGAAAATTTAAATATAATACATACTTTCGTAAATAAGTCAACTTTATGTAATCAAGTAAATGAGAAAGACTGATTTTGAAGGTTTTTTTTTTTCAAAAATGAACGCTACAAACGGAAATTGTTCAACAAACCAACTAGCCCCTGCGATTAGCATAAAAAACGGGGCATACTGCACTTTTTGAACACGGGGTGAAATGTGGATTTTACTTTAGTATGACCCAAAAGAAAATTTTTGAGAAGTGGAGACGTCAGAAATCTCCCACAGGAGTGGAAGTAGGGGGAGTTTTAGGAGAGGTTTTACCCCTATTTTTTCACATGAAAGGGTTGGGGTGAATTTGGTGTCATTTTCAAATAATTCGACACTTCTGGACTCGAATCTGCGATTAGTTTTCCGATTGATTGATTGACTTACAGGGGTCCACAATTTTGACCAAAATTCACAAAAATTTAAAAAGTAAAGTGACACATCGATTTCTACTAATTCAAAAGCGCTCAGTTCGAATATGTACTCTATTTTTTCATCTAACCCCCTCCCCCCATTGATGAAGTCAAAATTCAAAAAAATGAAAAATAACATGTGACCTGTCGTTTGTTAGGTTTTTCAGGGCGCTGAGAACAAATAATTGGTTATTTTTTGGATTTGACCCTTCAGTGCTTCGTTAGCCCCTACCTCCAATTTTGGGGAAAAGTGTGTTAAGAAATATAATCGTATTTCTTCACTCATTTATGCTTTTAAACACTGATCCATGCGAGTAGTGAGAACAAGTCTTGAGAGATCAACACGGAATTTATTATTTAACATTTTTTTGAAAAACAATCATCTACGTATACTAGGGTGGATCGAAAAAAAAACATATCTAGGATTTTGACCAAATTTGGTGGGGTGGTTTACTTTGAGTGGAAGACTTCACATAGAAATTTTGAGTTCGGGGGGCAAGGGGAGGGGAGCCGGAGGTGCTCAAAGTGCACCTTCTTTTGAAAAAAACGCTGTTTTTTGCGATTTTTAGCCAATCAAAATTGTGTGAGAAGCCTTCGTGCACTTAAAAGATACGAGTTTTCTATATCTCCCTAAATCATCGCCATCCTTCTCCGATCAAAACTCTGACTGCTACCAGGGGGTTGAAAAGTTGCAGATTGCCAATAATATGAAATTTATCACTAACCTGGAATGTTTTTTTTTGTCAGCGAGTAAGTGAAAAAAAAAATTTTTCAACCACTGAAAGTAATTTTTAAAAAAAAATGAAAATTTTGTACACCAGTGGAGCCAACAGCAAATCATAAAATTCCAAAATACGGAATTTATATCAACTTTGAATTGATTATTTTTTCGCCTGAAAATATTATGTATTTTTTTTTCAATCAATGAAAGTATATTTCGAAAATTTTGTATGTCAGTGCAGCCAGTTACAAATCGTGACATGCCACAATATGGAGTTTACGTTGACCTCGAATTAATTTTTTTATCGTTTGAAAATACACAATAATTTTGGTTTTAATCATCATAAATATAAAATTAAAAATTTTTCTTTGAAAATTTTGTACGACAGTGCAGCCAGTTGTTAATTGTGATATTCTGATATGTATTATGAACTCGAATCCATTATTTTTTCGTCAAGTGATTGAACCGATTTTTTCTCCCAATCAATAGAAGTACGTTTCGAATTAGAAGACATTGAAAACAAAATTATTGTGTATTTTTCAAACGATAAAAAAATTAATTCGAGGTCAACGTAAACTCCATAGTGTAGCATGTCACGATTTGTAACTGGCTGCATTGACATACAAAATTTTCGAAAAAAAATTTTTAAATATACTTTCAGTGATTGAAAAAAAAATACATAATATTTTCAGGCGAAAAAATAATCAATTCAAAGTTGATATAAATTCCGTATTATGGAATTTTATTATTTTCTGTTGGCTGCATTGGTGTACAAAATTTTCAATGTTTTTTTTCAAAAATCACTTTCAGTGGTTGAAAATTTTTTTTTTCATCTACTTGATGAAAAAAAAACCATTCCAGCTTAGTGATAAATTTCATATTATTGAAATATTGCAATCTGCAACTTTTCAACCCCCTGGTAGCAGTCAGAGTTTTGATCGGAGAAGAATGGCGATGGTTTAGGGAGATGTAGAAACTCAAATCGCATCTTTCAAGTCCTACGAAGGCTTCTCACACAATTTTGATTGGCTAAAAAACGCAAAAAGCAGCGTTTTTTTTCAAAAGGAGGTGCACTTTGAGCACTTCCTGCTCCAATCCCCTCGCCCCTCGGAGGCTCAAATTTTTTTGTGAAGTCTCCCACTCAAGGTAAACCACCCCACCAAATTTGGTCAAAATCGGTAGGGTTGTTGGGTCACTATCGGAGACTACCAAAAAAAATTTGAGCCCCCCAGGTGGAATTCTGGATTTTCAATTTCTTTAGTAAACAAGATTTCCAATTTTCAGTCCAAAATTTCATGATATGATATCATCATTATCAATTCTTTACTCTTTAGCTAATGAAATTTTCTGTCCTGAAATTAAATACAATTTTTCAAAAAAGGATTGAAAACGTATTAATAGGTCTCTGATTGGTAAAAAACTCATGAATTAAATATTACAGTCAAGAAATTTGAACATAATTCAATGAAATTGACGTTTTTTTCGGCTTATTTTACATATTCTACTTATTCTACTTATTCTACATTCTACATTTTTTCCAAAACTTATTCTACTTTACTTATTCTACATCTTATTCTACATTTTATTCTACATTTTACATTCTACATGACAACTCTGCTTCTCACACAATTTTGATTGGCTAAAAAACGCAAAAAACAGCGTTTTTTCAAAAGGAGGTGCACTTTGAGCACTTCCTGCTCCCCCCCTCGCCCCTCGGCGGCTCAAATTTTTTTTGTGAAGTCTCCCACTCAAGGTAAACCACCCCACCAAATTTGGTCAAAATCCAAGATATGTTTTTTTTTTCGAAGGGTGGAGCGCGAAAAAAAAAACATACCTTGAATTTTGACCAAACTCGGTAGAATTGTTGGGTCACTATATCTTATCCCTGGAAAAATTCACAATTTTTGTTGTTTTTTCATTAATCAGAAACAAACTGAGGAGAAAATTTTTTAACCAATGCTGTCACTTGTAAACGACAAAATCCCTGATTTTTAATTATGAAAAAATGAATTTCGAGACTTGAAGCAAAATTATCGCGAAAATGTTGTTAATCGGGGTATTTTGACCTGCTGAACACGAATATGAGATTGGTTTTTTCATTTGACAATTTTTTCTCTGAAAATTTGTCATTTTCAAGTTAAAATTTCGCATCTCGAGCAAAAAATGACGAATTTTCAGGGAAGAAATGACCAAATGAAAAAACCAATCCGATGTTCGTGTTCAGCAGGTCATAATACCCCGATAAACACCCTTTTTGCGATAATTTTGCTTTCAAGTCTCAAAATTAATTTTTTTAATGAAAAATCAGGGGAAAAAAGTGAATTTTATGACTTCACGAATCCCTCGTTAATTTCTTGATCTGGTATTATCTATCCGCATAAAACGCTCAAAAAATGTACTAAAATAACGTTATTTCTGTATCGTTTTTCGAAATTTTCAACACTTAGTTAATATGTAAATTTTTTGCTGACCCTGAATAAATTTTTTTTGCACCGGGTAATTACTTTATATTTTTTTCTTTCAATTTTTGAGAATTTCCTCGAGCTGGCGAATTGGGAATTATGAATTGTGGTGCTGATTGTAGAAAGGGTCACTACGTGTTTTTTTTAAATTTGCCAGGAGGGGGAAAACAAAACAGAACAAAAACAATTGTTTTTTTGCACTCTCCTGAAAATTTTTTCAAAAAACACGCAGTGCCACTTTCTACAATCACCACAAATTTATATTTGGTTTCATAAATCTCACGCCATTTTTACTTGCCTAGAATCACAAAAAAAAACGAGTTTTTTCAAAAGTAGGTACCCTTTGGGGACCTCTAGCTCCCCACACTTCTACCTGGGGGGCTCAGATGTTTGAGGTAATCTCCGATAATGACCCAATAACCCTACCAAGTTTGGTCAAAATCCGAGGTATGTTTTTTTTTCGCGCTCCATCCTAATGTACATGTAATTGTAATATGTATGCAATGTAAAAATATAATCCCAGAATAAAAGAAAAAGACTTGATATCATCAGTGGCATGTTGCATGGATCAGTGTTTAAAAGCGAATGATTTTAAAAAATACGATTTTGGGAGCAGGGGACCGGTTAGAGCACGGAGGAGGGGGTCGGATCAAACAGTAAGTCCATATTCGAATTCTACGCTCCCAAATTACCGAGAATCAATATGCCACATAACATGCTGTTTTCAGTACTGAACATACCTTGCTCCAAAATTAGAAGGAGGGACTAGGAAGGCACTGAAGAGTCAAATCCAAAGAATACGCAAATATCCGCACTCAGTGTTATCAAAAACCTAACAAACGACAGCTCGTATGTTATTTTTCATTTTTTTGAATTTTGTCTTCATTAAAAGGGAGGGGGTGTGGTGAGAGGAATCAGATGAAAAAACAAAGTACATATTCGAACTCAGTGTCTTTGAATTAGTAGAAATCGATGTGTTACTT
Organism: Pseudococcus viburni; assembly: GCA_033439095.1. Taxonomy (NCBI): domain Eukaryota; kingdom Metazoa; phylum Arthropoda; class Insecta; order Hemiptera; family Pseudococcidae; genus Pseudococcus; species Pseudococcus viburni. The sequence goes on along the minus strand of JAVBJF010000359.1, from coordinate 359,052 downwards.
TACTTTTTCGGTTTTTTTGTCAGTCTTGTTCTAACTCTCGAACAGTAAAGACAAAGACCTACCGTATAAAAAGAATAATTTCCTTAGCAATTCGTTTTTATGTCGTGGCTACTATCGATTGGATCCCGCAAGGGATCATTTCGAGTAAAATTGAAGACCCCTGTACTTCCTAGGGATGTAGAGATCTCATCTTGAAAATTTGTTCGTTGAAAGAAGGTAAAAATGACTACTTAATGTAATTTTTTCAGATTTTTAAACGGTAGCTTTCTTCTTCTGTACTTGATCATGAAAGTTAACCCGACTGACAAATTTGCTGACGATTCGTTAGCGAGACTAGCGAAAATGTAGCTGACTTTCGATTTCTTGTCGAGTAAACGATTTTTAGTTGACGAATCGTTAACTACAGCTGGCGCAGTGGCGTCGGAAGCTTTTTTTTTGGGAGGGTACAAAATGAGAACCAAGACTTGAATATCAGGAAGATTTTCTGGGGAGGGGGAAAAAAGAAGCATTTTTTTGTTCTGTTGCCTCAAATAATCCATACAATCGTTATTTTGTTCATGCCCGAGCGAAGCGAGGGTAAAGCTTTGAGAAAATTGAGTTTTTAAAAGCCCAAAAAAGCATTTTTTCCACGTTTTAATGCTTCGAAAATGCCTATTTGATGTGATAGGGGGGGGGGGGGTACAAATGATACTTTGTACCCTCGTCAGGATTTTGGGGGGTACAATGTACCCCTTGTACCCCACTTTCCGACGCCACTGAGCTGGCGTTTATTTGGGAAAAATCGTTCACGAAACGCTAAGGTTTTCGTGACGAATTCGCCAGTGTTATAGTTGGAAATTCGTTAGTTTGAATTTGTTTCAATTGACAAGGAATTGTAAACAAAATTGTAAACTATTCTCGAGAAAGAATTAAAAAAATCCAAAATACCGTTGTTAAATGCAAATTGGTAAATAGCACTGGTAGCTCAATGGTTAGAGAGGTCGCCTATTACGCCGAGGGTCTCGGGTTCAAATCCCAAACGAGACATAAATTTTTCAAATTTTTTTATGAGTAATAAGGTAACAAGTAACAACTAACGAATTTCTAACTAATATTATGACGAATTCGTCGCGAAAACGTTAGCGTTTCGTCGGCGATTTTTCCCAAAAAGACGCCAGCGTTAGTAAGCGATTCGTTAACGTTTTTTTCAATTTTTTTTTTCAAATTTTGTCAGTCGGGAAGCTTTCAGCTTTCACCACCAGAGTTCAACTTTGAGCTTTTCAAAATGTAATTATCGTTTTTGAATCTTTTATAAATTCCCTTTCAAGCACCACAAACAGTTTTCCCTCAAGTATAACCGATCTCGAAATATGAGCCTTCAAAGTTGGCTAATTTGGCAAAAAATCACAATTGCATAATAATTACGAGGCCCACCCACAACTTTCTCGAGGGTTAGAAGGGAAATGATCGTGGGTATCCGAATAGGCCATCAAGGGGAATTCATAAAAAAAAGAGCGAAATCGGAAGACCCGACTTCATTTTTAGTTATTATAAGAACCATTCGAATAAAAAAGAAAAAATTAATTTTAAACCAAAATTATAATTTATATCGTTTTGAAAAATGAAACAAATCATGTCAGGGTGTTTACCAAACCATGTAAATGAAAATTCGGATTTTTACGGGCTGAAAATTACAAAATTTCTCTACATTTCAGCCCTCCCCCCCCCAAAAAAAAACACATGCTCTAAATTCTTAAATCTTACGCATGTCCCTACAATCTTTCAGGCTTGTCCCAGCTAATCAAAAATCGATGAGGGGTAAAATGTCAATCATTTTGTTAGGGTAAATCAATGTGTTGATCGCGAGCGAAACGAGAGCGAAAATCTTTGCAAAAATAGACCATTGAAAGTTGAAAATTCATCACTTTTCTTTCATCGAAGTTTTCCAAAACGCCACCAATAATTTCGAATTTTCTTCCATTCCCTGTCCTTTTTTTTAATACCGTGATTAAGGGCATCATGGTATTCCTTTCTCATCACAGCTCACTAAGAAGTACGTTTCCAAAAAAAATCAATGAATTTTGCAGAAAGAGTGTAAATTACCCCCGAGCGTAGCAGGAGTAATTTTTTTTTTGAAAAATTCATAATTTAATAAACGAAGACATGCATTAAAATATCAAATTGTTTATGCATCACAATCGACAAAAAATTATGAATAAAAAAATCAGTTAGAAGACGTAACAACTAGGCACGAGAATAGCGAAAATGAAAATTTTCTGAAAAATTTATGGTAAAGCAAACAAAGAAACACTTTTCTAGATTACTCATGCTTTATGATGGATTTTAAAAAAATTTCAGGGTAGGTGAATTCCGAAATTCCGTGATTACATTTCTAGGCTTACAAAATTTCCTCACTTTTCCAGGTTTTCCAGATAGTGGATACCCTGGACAAATTTAGTATAATTTCAATTCTTAGCAGTTTACAAAAATTTTCAATTTATTTCAATGACCAAAAAATATTGGTTTCCTGTTCCAAGCGCTGCGAAAACTAAGTACTAGAAATCAAAAAAAATGCGTAAATGAATCTGCAGCTGGCAGTGCTATCAATCTATCATATTATTTTTTTGAAAAATCACATCAAAAATTGTTCTAGGAAACTGAACATATTTTTTTGCTCATTTTCGAAGTGTATGATAGACCGCGCTACTGATAAGCGGCGAGTTCCAACATTATTTTGCATGAATTGGGTACTTGGTGGATACGACTAAACTCGAACTAGAAATGAAATCGCATCGTTTGATTTCGGTCCAATTGTTTCTATGAGGTCCCCTTGATAGTGCAAATTGACTTACTAGTTAGGCATAATTTTTCTGCATTTCTCTTGCAGGAATTGATCCAATTCAAGCAAGTTGAACTGGGTACTTGGCGGATAAATAAGACCGATGACCGAAGCACCGAACTCGAAATAAAAATACAGCCACGTCCTTTGAAATCGCTCCAATTTTTTTTTACTTCTGAGTTCCCCTTGATAATGCAAATTGATTTCTCTTAATTTCCCCTACAGGAATGGGCAAAATTCTCATAAAATAATGTTGGAACACGGTAACAACGTACGTCTTATGGCCATAGCGCGGTCTATGTATGATAGAACAGTTTCAACTTGATAAGAATCAGAAAATCTTTCATGATGGGTAAATTTTCAAAAATAGTATCCATTTTCAAGCTTAATGGTTTAGGGAGGTTGTAACTTTTGATGGGAAGGGGGTGTGACTGAGGTTTCCAGCAATATTTCTTACTCAAAAATAACGAAAGACGTGTTTTTTTTCGAAAATGACCCTAATTTGAGGTCTTCTAGTTTCGTTACCGTTTAGGCCTGGAGCTCAAAAATGTTTGGAAGGACTTTTATTCAAAGCAAATTACCACGCTAATTTTCTTAAAAATCTGAGAATTTTTTTTTTTCTTCGACTCATTCCATTATAATAAACATAGGTACCTATTTATACGAAAAATATGAATTAAAAACTTACTTTTCTTTCAGCCATTGTAATACTGGTCCAAAAACTTGATTAAGAAAAAAACGCGAAAATCGAAACGTAAACAAAAATCTTTAAAAATTACAAACAAAAACAATAACGCAAAAACCGAAAGGTAAACAAAAAATCTTTAAAAATTACAAACAAAATATATAACTCGAAAACCGAAACCTAAACAAAAAACCTCTAAAAATTACAAACAAAAACAATAACGCAAAAACCGAAACGTAAACAAAAAATCTTTAAAAATCACAAACAAAAAATATACTTGATACGAAAACTAAAACTCCTTCAGAAAAAAATAAAATCAATACTTCTAGTTGGCAATCAACTGTTAAATGAAATAACCGCAGGATGTCGAAATGATAATAACGTGTACCATACCTATCTTCGAAAGGCTGGACTATACGCATTGTAGAATCGAAGGCGGAGTTTAGACCAGTGCCAAAGGTCTCGTTAAAGAGAAAACCAGTTTAATATGATATCGGCATAGGATTGAGATAATTTCAACGCGTTGCGTATCAAAAACTTGAATTCTTTTAATTTCGATGAAAATTGTTCAAGTTTCACTGGAAAGTTTTAGTTTTTACTTGCACAATTATATCATTTTCACTTTAATTATTGAACATTGCTGAAATAATGTTTAGAATTAATTTGTACCTAACCTTGCCATGCTTTGTAAAAATCAGAATACTCCTTACAGTGAATCCAAAAAAAACATGTTCCCTCCTCGTCATCATCTGAATTTGCGGGCATCAAAATTGCTCAACTCATTTTAAGAACTTTCATTAAATTTATTTCGTGAGCAAAATTATGAAAAATCAAGTTCCTAAACGAGTGAATATATCTAACTGGTAGCATTTGTTTTTTTGTTTTTTTGGTAAAACTACATCCGGACTGGACTTTGGAGATAGAAAAATAATAATTTCGTTACCGCACGTTCGATATTATTGGAACATTTTTTGCTTCAGCTTCTCCTTATACTGGCCTCGCGGGTCTTTGTTCGGGGGTTCAAGTTAAAATGACCACAAAAGTAGGTAGATTCAAATGTGTTGATCTTCATTTGTGAAAAAAAATACAAAGGGCGAAAAATTGGTTCCAATTCGCCAAATGCAAGAGTATAGTCTCGACAAAAATATATCGCCAAAATCAAGAAACTAGAGTTGAAATCTTGAAAATGTGACTAGTTTACCTGAAACTGCTGATATAGCAACAATCACTATCTACTCTCTCAATTATAAATCAGTGAATTGTCGAAAATCACTGCGAAACCGTCAGAATTGCAGCACAGGAGAAAATCAATGAAATTTTTTTTACTGAAAACAAATCGGTGAGAAAAATTACTGAAAAATCAGCGAATATTCGCGGAAAGGTTAGTGAAATTTATGAAATTTGTTAAAAAAATCAGCGAACTTCGCTGATTTTTCCTATGCTGCAATTTTGACTATTTATCAGTGACTTTTCACTGATTCAGAATGAGAGAGTACAGGCTTAGACGTCATTCCGTTGAATTTGACTATGGAAAAAATGAAAAAATCAAATAAAACAGTGACAACAAGCAACCTACGAACTCCCTCAAAAATAAATCGAAGAAAATAAACTCAAACGCGAAGAAAAAAAACGCCTGAAGAATTTGAATCTCAAAATGATTTTGGAGAATTAAATAGCTTTAAAATGTAAAACTGAAGAAATAAATTTTCCCAGTTGCAGTTCTGATATAGGTAGGGCTACATAGGCCCAGAAACGAAAATAAAAGAAAACGAATGAAACCAAAAAATTTGCTAAACTGAGAATATTACATTATGACATGGATAACGAACTGTGATAATTAATTCAGGTATTTCAAGTTTTTACTTTTTTTTTTTTACTTATTTTCAATTATGTTTGTTTATTGTTCTTTAATTATAATTTTGAGTAAGTAAGTAAATACAAACTGTTGCCTTATATTGTCATGCTGTGAATTTCACTTTTTCAGACTTTTTATTCAGAATGAAAAAACTGTGTTTTAAACACAAAAATTTACTTCAAATTGGAAAATTTTACGGAAAAAATAATTTTTTTTGGTAAATTTTTAATAAAGCATTTTCAAGTTAAAAAAACTGGCACACGTAGCGTTGTATTAAATTTATATTAAAGAGGGATAATTTGCACATAAATCTGAATTTTTTAGCAAAAAAAAAGTCAGAAATAGTGGGTACTTATAAATTGAGAATTTTTGATGATGATGATGATGTTTTTATTTAATCGGATCAGCGCTTCTCATTCTAAATCAGTGTTAAGTCACTGATAAATAGTCAGAATTGCAGCACAGGAAAAATCAGTAAAATTCACTGATTTTCAGAGATTTTTCACTGATTTTCCAGTCATTTTTCTCACTAATTTGTTTTTCAGTAAAAAAATTCACTGATTTTCTCCTGTGCTGCAATTCTGACTATTTCTCAGTGATTTTCGATCATTTTCACTGATTGAGAGAGTAGTCCAGAGTATTTACCCACAAATTCATTGGTAATGGAAAACATGACTGTCTGAAATGAGAGCTTGTCATGGCTTTTTTATTTTTGAACCAAAAAATTCAATTGTAGCTCTAATTATTAGACTTAGAACATACCAAATTCATACAAAAATTATAAACTTTTTAGATTTGTACTTCTCCTCTTATTAACCCCCTTTTAAATTACATTTTTTTAAAAATTATCTTTAGTGTTCTCAATTAGGCTCATTGATCTTAAATAAACATGTTTTCCAATTGGAGCATGATTGTTGGAACCTCCTGAACAGATCTTGAAACTTTCTCAAATCGAGAGATCTTTCCTTTTTTAACATTCTCTCTCATTTTGAATCAATGAAAAGTCACTGGAAAAAAGTCAGAATTGTTGCACAGAAAAAAATCAGCAAAATTTTTTGATTTTCAGTGGATTTTCGCTGATTTTTTTGAAAAGAATATCACTAATTTTTTAGCAAATTTCAGAAATTTTACTGACCTTTCAGTGAATTTTCGCTGATTTTCCAGCGATTTTTTTCAATTTTTGCTTTCAGCGAAATTTTTTCACTGATTTATTACTGTGCTGCAATTCAGGCTGTTTTCCAGCGATTTTCGATAATTTCCAATGATTTATAAATGAAAGGGTGGATACAATGTTGTACCTACGAGTGGTTCTGGGGTGATGTCACAGAATTGTCAAATTTGATTACGATTTTTCAATTAATAATTATGTAATGGTTTAGAAATTTTGAAAATGAAAAAAATAATAATATTTGGTATTTCTACAAAAAGTCATCAACGAAAAAAAATTCAATATTTGACAACTCAATAAAAGGTCAATATCGCACTATACTCTCAATTATAAATCAGTGAAAATAACCGAAAATCACCGAGAAACAGTCAGAATTGCAGCACAGGAGAAAATCAGTGAAAAATTTTAAACTGAAAACAAATCAGTGAGAAAAATCACTGGAAAATTAGTGAAAATTCACTGAAAAGTCAGTGAAATTTATGAAATTTGCTGAAAAATCAGTGAAAATTTGCTGAAAATCAAGTGAATTTTGCTGATTTGACTACTTATCAGTGACTTTTCACTGATTCAGAATGAGAGAGTACATAGTTCCAGAACGATAATATAAACTGAATAACAAAAAATACATTTTTCTGGCCAGATGTAATATTTTCTCACTTCACTCCTCCTCGAGATTCCCATCTTTCTCCCTTCTCCCGATCCATCTTGGGAAAAATATCATCATATTTGAGTATGACATACTCGATAATTTAATTATCGAATATTTTTTCCAAGATGGATCGTCAGAGGGGGGAAAAATGCGAACCTCGAGTAGGAGTCTATAAATAGAAAAACATTACATATTTGTAGCATTTTATCGAACGAATCTGGTAAATTTAATTCGATAGATGTGGAAAAAAAATGAAAAATAATTCATTCTTCGGGGAAATGATTACTTATCTTCCATATTTGGCGTATATAGGTATATCTCTGGTGTAAAACTTGTATACGAATCCGTTCCGTTATCCGATGTACAATCCTTTAGGAATACACCTACTTTATACATTATGGATTTATATGTTTTCTTTTTGCTTATATTTTTTATTTTTCATGCACGTGTTTCTGTGTACCTATCCGTCTGTATGGTTACTTTTCTAGTACACGTAACCAAAGTCTATAGTTATTTTCTCGCCATAATATCCCCCAACTCCTCCTCTCCTCAATCTGCATGGTGTACGTTTGGTTCGGTATTTTTTGATTTTTACATTTGTAAACTGGGTCGTCATAATTTATTCAAGTGAATAATTCCAGTATTCTCATTAATTTTTAACACAGGCACCTTACTGGACCTAAAATTAAACAAAATTCATACACAGATAAATAGATAGGTATTGGCAATGGCACACAGGCTCAACGTTTCAGTAGCATTTTTGACGTGATAACATGAACGGAAAAAGGACGCCTGGGCTTGTATGTCTCGACGGAAACTCTTAATGGAAAATGATGGTATCGTTTTCTAATTTACTTATAGAAAGTTTTAAAAGGCTTAAAAACTATACCGACGACGGCGATGCGATGTCGGTGCCACGACAGCATTTGCAAGTGGCGTTGGCTCTGCTACGATATTTGTTGATTGATGTAAAGTTTACGTTTAATTTATTCGTCTTGATGCGATAATCCTTGAATTCCCGCCGAGGGAATTTCATAAAGTGAAGGATGAATATGTCCTTTACAAATTGTTTCTTTCATAAGCATGAAAATTTTTATCACGCAGAAACCTCTTCTCTTTTGCTGGAAATTACCTACCTGCGAGCTTTTTCAGCGGCATGGTGGAAATTTCAATTAAAACAGGGTGCTTTTTATTCTGGCCTTTTCCCCCTTGCAATTTACTTACACTTTGATGAATGAAAATCGCCTTTTTAATGAATACCTTATCCGGTTATTTGTTGATATGAAAGATGATCTATTTAAAATATCGCCGTTTTTTCAGATATACCAAAATGAGTAGGGAAAGGATTTCAATGGATTGGTGGTACAAGTTTAGATGTTTGGGGTTAATCGTTTCGGTTGAATCGATTAATCAAAACGGATATCTAAAATGAGCCTGTACCTAAGAAAAATTTAAAGTATAACCAACAGTAAAGTTTAAAAAATTTCAAAATGAATAAAAATATGTTTTAATTTTCATAATTGAGTTCAAAAAAAAGTAAGTTTTTGTTTCATTTTCATGACAATCTGGACCTGCTTACGATTAAAAAAGGCCACAGTTCTTCTGATAAAGCAAAACTGATGGGTTCTAACAGAGGAAAAAACACCAAGAAGCACACTCCTGAAGATACACTCGTAGAATCATTGTTGATTATCAAGCGCCATAGACAAAGTTATTTTTATTTCGTCACCAACGCGCAATATGAATTTCACAGAAATTCCATCCAGTTCTAGCGATGCCCTTGATGATCTTGTAACTGAATTAATGCCGTAAAATACTCGAGTCTCAAACATAAATCATAAAAAATACAAGGATTTCATCAATTGATAGATGACCGATCACTCGCTGTATCATTCATCAAACGGCCTCGATCTAATAAGAACGAGTTTCTTTGAAAAATTTTGGAACTGTGTAAGTTATTCACAGGGTTGCGTTTTTTTTTCTAAAAAAAAATCTGTTTTTCTTCGACGTAAATAGGAGTTTGACGATCTAAGTGCATGTTTATTCTGAATTCAATTCGAATTTTTTCAATTTCTTCAATTCCATTTTTTCCTTAAAATTGTAGGTATCCAATTATCCATTTTTTAACAACAATTTTTTAATTTCTTAAGATTAAATTTTTTTTTAATTTCTGAGTTGAAAGAAATTTTACGAAACACGAAGTTCAAGAAAAATTTAAAAATTCCAAGTTGAAAAAAATGAGGAAAAATTTTAAAATTATTGGAAACAATTTTGAGTTGGAAGAAAGTTTTTTAAATTTCAAGCTGAAAGAGTTTGAAAAAGTCAAAATTTTAAAATTGGAATCAGCGTTGAAAAGGCTTTAGAATTGAAGAAATTGAAGAAAATGTAGAGTTGAAAAAATTTTAACGTAAAATAAATTTGAACTTGAATCGTCAAAATCTCATCAATTTCTGAGCAAGGTTTGAAATCCACTCATTAATTTTTAAAACAATGATTAAACATGACTAGGTAATCAACCAATCAACATGAAATATTTCAATTTTGAAGAAAAAAATCTTGCTTGTTTTTGAGAAAAATTGTCTAAAAAACACTGATAAACAGTCAGAATTACAGCACAGGAAAATATCAGCGAAATTCACCGACTTCCAGCGAATTTTCGCTGACGTTTCAAAGATTTTCACTGAATTTTCTAACTTGATAAATTACACTGATTTTTCAGTGAATTTTCACTGATTCTCCAATGATTTTTCTCACTGATTTGTTTGCATTGAAAATTGTTTCACTGATTTTCTCCTGTGCTGCAATTCTGACTGTTTCTCAGTGATTTTCAATAATTTTCACTGATTTATAAATGAGAGAATATATATTTCCATTAATACCTAAAATTTTTATCACCAGACGAACTTTTAGAATATCGATTTTTAAAAAATATATATAATTTGAAATCGAGGGAGAACATAGAAAAATATTTCCAATTTACTTGTGGTTTTTTTTCAAGGGCGTATGGTAAAGGAAATTGTTAAAGCGTTAGAATTCACTCATGAGGGAGGTATTCTAACTCAAAGCACAACTTTGAGCCGAAGCCAAAACAAAAATAAATCGAAAGTACATCATGAAAGAACCCCATATCCAAAATTTCAAGCGTTGGAGTTCATTTTTTGAATTTTGGCGAATTTTTGAAATTTTAAAATCATATTTTTATCGTCCTGCAAAATACATAATTATAAAACTTTGATCTAACCAACGAAAAACCCTGAAATTTGGTATATACCATATTTTCGACCTCCTAAATCGATTGGAAGTGGTTTCGAGATGTTTCGAGGCCAACAGAAAATTTTATAATTTTTCAGCATTGGAGGAAAGCCCATAAAAATGATCCATATAAATTCCGGCACTAAAAAACAACGATTTCTCATATTGGCCCCCTATTTGATTGATCGAAATTATATTGGAACCTTAGCACCTGAAATTTTGGATATAGGTTGATATAGGTTGCTTTCATAATGCACTTTAGATTTAGATTTGTTTTGACTCAAAATTTTATTTCGAGTTGAGATACCTCCCTCCTTTTTAGCCAGGGAATCTAAAGCAGATAATTTTGATTTGGATCTATTGCTTCTTAAAGATTTAAATTTGCGAGAGAGGAGTTAATTTTGGTCACCATTTCAACATAGATCTCCACGAATCAAAAAATATCAAAATGCCACAGATAATTATTTCTCGGTACGAAAAAAAGTGTGTACTCAACGATGGACGAAGGAGGTCAAAAATGACTTGTTTAATGCTCAATGAATAGCAATTTTTTGCATTCCCAACATTTTTTTTTCGTAAAAATATTCGCCTAAGCGATTATGTAAGGTATACCTACTTCTATATTTTGATGATTTTTATTAAAAAACATGATTATTTTCGATTTTTCTTTACTCAAGTAAAAAAAAAAATTCGTTTCTCTTTTGATTTTCTGGCATAACCATAATATTTACCTACATGTTTTACCCCTCTTCATTGGTAAGTACATATTATGCTTTTATGTGTTAGTACGTAGATAAAAGTACTTCCAGAGATACAAACTTCTCGCACTGATGAAGAGAAAATCGATTTCTCATTTTTATCTATAGCTCTGACTTCTGATAAAATTATCTAAGTAATTACACATAGAATTACATACAAAATTTATCCAATTGAGTATGTTATTCGAACAACCGTCCACCTCGAAGATTAATGATACTGAAAGAAATTACCCATCTAACTTAATCATCTTGATATTCCAAAAATAAATACTTAATGATTGTTTCAAATGATATCGGTTTTTAAAATCCGAAGCATGAGTGAAAAATCAGTACAAAACGTTACTTGCTGCTTGAACTAATTCTAAACGAAAGATAAAACGAAATTCGTAGCCTTGAATCTTTATATTTCTGTGGATAATTTCTTTTCAGCTGCTATCGATTCGTGATACGAGTCGTATCCATACATCCGTGGATTTATCTACATCGCGTAATGTTTTGATAATTAAAGAAAACAGAATCTACAAATTGGTAGCTTTTGAATTGATAAAACGATTTGAGGAAGAATTTTTAAAACCCGACGAATTTTCGAGCTGATAACCTCCCAAGATGAAACAAAATGATAAAAATTAATCGTTAGAACTTCCTTTTAGATTAAATTACAATTCTAGGCAAACTGCTCTAAACCTCATAAAATTTGGAAATAATTATCACTTATTCGAGGCCTTTGGGATAGCCGAAGAATTAATAGATGGCGAAAGGAAAAAAGAAATAATTATTCGGATCAGTGATTGGAAGCAAAACCAAAACCAAAACGCAAACCCGAAAAAAACGCGCGTCTGGGTCGTGACTGTCACAATTGTCACAAAACCTGGTAGCCAATCAGAACGCACCAGGGCGATTCCAGTGTGTTATCACATCTTCATTGAATATATTTTTTTTAATTTTCAAAAATTTAGAAGTGAAAATATCTCTTGTAAGTAGAAAGTACGCTAATAAGAATTATTTTATGTGTGATAATGATTCACATTGCAAAATTTTCATATGTAATATTTTATATGTTAGGTCGAACGTCGAAGTGTTATCAATGTATGGTAAGACCTTCAACAGCCCATCGAATGAACCTATGACAGAATTTGAAAAGATGCATCAATCTAGATAGATACAAGGTCTTTATTAACAGCAGAAGGTTCACGCTAATGTATTCTTTTCAAATGCTGTCGTAAATTCGATGGGCTGTTGAAGGTTTTACCACATTAATAATACTTCGATATAACATCTAAAATGTTAGTTACATATGAAAATTTTGGAATGGGAATCATTATCATACATAAAATACTTTTTATTAACGTACTAACTATTCACAGGAAATATTTTCACCCCTAAATTTTTGAAAAGTTGGAAAAAATATTCAAATTTCATAATGAAAATGTGATAACACACACTGGAATCGCTCCGGTGCGTTCTGATTGGCTACCAGGTTTTGTGATAGTCACGACCCAGACGCGTGTCGAAAAAAACCGGAAAAACCGAAACTGAAACCAAAACGTTTTAAAAATCAAAACAAAAACAAAACCAAAACCATAATCAACGTTATTCGTTTTGGTTTTGGCATCACATTGTTTGATTGATTATCGCATCACTTTTCTGGAAGGGTCCCAAATTTCAATATTTTAGCCCATTTTTAGTAGGTTCAGCTTGTCGACTACACCATATTGTTTGAATTTATTCAAAACTGGCTCAATAAATGGGGGAGAGGGGGCGAGACTTACACAAAAGTCACCAGGGCGGCTATTCTTGAAATTTTTTAGCCTGGTTATTTGTGCTATTCGCGTAATTCAAAAATCATCGCGATTCACGTTATTTGCATCTAAAATAAAGTCGATTCACGAGCACATCGGGACTAAATCGTATGTGAACTTACTCACGGGAAGGACTATTTCTGTTCGCGTGGTGCCTTTAGCAACGTTTTTTTGCCAAGTCCCTTTAACTTTCAAAATTTTTAATTCGTGTACAATTTTCTAGATTTTTTCTGACTAGAATTTCTTTTTAAAAATTTTTTCAAATAAATTCTTTTCCTTGAAATATTTTCAAACCCAAAATTGTTTCTGAAACCTTTTCAAACTGAATTTTTCTTTTCTTAAAATTCTTCCAAACCAAATTTTTTCACAAAATTTCTTCTTTAAATTTTAAAACTTCAAACTTCTTACTTCTCTACATTTTTTCAATTCAATTTTCTTTTCATCCGACCCTAACATTTTTTTCATAATTTGAATTCTGAAATTCAAAAGTAATATAAAAAATAACGACTCCTGTTGCATAGAGTTGTATTATCGAAGAAATGAAATTGTTTCTCTTGTATTGAAAATTTTTTGGGAATGAAAAAATTATATATGAAAAATTTAACAAGTTGTTAAATTGGAAAAAATTGAGTGGAAAAGAAGTTTGGTAATAAATAGGTACAGGTAGATATCTGAAGAAATATCAGATTGAAAAATTTCAAGAATATAGAAAACTTTTTACTAAGAAAAATTTCAGAGGTGAGAAGAATTTGAGTCTGAGTAATTTTTTTTAATTTCAAAGAGAAAAAGAAAAAAGGTTGGAAAGATATGGAGAAAAAATTTCACTGAAAATTTTTCAAGAACGAACAATATTGACGAACAATTTCAGGGTTTAAAAAAATTTTCAAGGTTACAGAGAATTTGAGAAAAAAAAATACATTTGAATAATTTTGGTGAAAAAATTCACAATTTGAATAATTTTTGAAAAAAACTTACTATTTGAAAACAAACGAGAAAAAAGTTTAATAATTGATGAACAAAAACAGAGTTTGAAAAAATTTAAAGGCTGAAAAGTAATATTGAAAAAAGTTAAGAGTTGAAAAATATTTGAGAAAAATATGACGAAAATACGAGTACGAGGATACGAAAAAAAAAACACGACTTTACGACGTATTAATACGAGAAGTGTACCACATCACGTAAACGACACCTGATTGGTCGCTCCGATTTAGTCCCGATGTGCTCGATAAAAACACCAATGAAATTTGTTTTCATCTTTACTTTTTACTGGCCATCAATTCTTGAATCTTGAATGAATTTTCAGGGTCTTTATCTTCGTTATTTATTGTAAAAATAGTGCCGAATAACCTAACCTAAAATAACGAGTTTCAAGAATGCCACAATTGTCAAAAAAATAACATGAATAGCAAACATAACTCGAATAAAGCATTTCAAGAATGGCCACCCAGGGCTGTAATAACGGCAACGGAACGGAACGGGTAATATTGTCATTTCAAGGACGAAACGCAACATAACGGAACGGAACGATTTTCTTGAGAACGTAACGTAACTGAGCGGAACGGATCAATTTTGTTAGCGTTCCGTTATGTTGCATTGTTTTCATTTTTTTTTTGAAATTTTAATCAATTAAATTGAAAATTTTTTATCGATTGAGTAGAAAATCAAAAAGTTACTATTTCACAACAAAATTCCATAACAAAATTGCAATTTTATTTCGACTAAATAATGTAAAATGATTTTTTTCAAATTGAAATACGAAATTTTTTCGACTCAACTCAATTTTTTCGACTCAAAAGCATTAAGGGTAAGGTGCCCTAATTCCGACCAGTGCCTAATTCCGACCACCCCACCTATCTCGTCTGTTAATAGCGCGATCTCGCTGAAAAAAATTTTGTCGTGTTCCTTTATCACAGACGATTAATTTAAGACTAACCCGGCAACCATAAAGCCAAAACTCGCCGAGAAAATCCAATTTGAAGAAATCGCATGTCAAATTGCCGGTTTTTTTTCAATGTTCAAAGTCAAAAATAATATATTAATTTTGAGTAATTTAGGAATGTGAAGATATATTTGTGATCGTTGAAGTGTCTAGTTTTTCATAAAATAAAAGTTTTTTGAATAAATTGCAGGTAAATAATTAAAATTTTATCAAGTATCAAAAATGAAGGTGGTGCCTAATTCCGCCCACCCGTAGTTTTTCGTGTTAATTTTTACATCGTTGGGGAGTTTAAAACTCAAAATTTTGAAAAATATCGTGTTGGGTGTCAAAATATATGTTTTTCAATGTGCTGAATTCATTTTTGAATTTATTTTGACCCTAGGTCATGAGAAACCCCCCCCCCTCCCCCCCGGGGAGCAGAATCTGATATTTTGTAAAATGTTGTGTTGGGTGTCAAAATAAATGTTTTTTGATATCCTAATTTCATATTTGAACATATTTTGACCCTAGCTCATTGGAAACGTCTCCCGAGGAGGGAAACTCCAAAAATTTTGAAAAATGTCATGTTATGAGTCGAAATATATGTTTTTGATGCGTTTAAGCCCAGCTTGTAATATGAAAACGGGGACGTTTAAGGAAAAGTTACCTATTCTATGTTGAAACCCAAGATGGATTAGGTGCGCTCAATGTTATGGATGGGGCCACGAGGTGTGTGACGCAGCGGCGGAGGTATATTTGAATAAAGAGATGTACGTCTGTACTTATTGTTCGAATGACTATGGTCAATTTAGAGTCGAAGAAATTATTCTCATGTGTTTTATATTACTTAATTTGCTCATTTTAACACTCTGAAATGTTAATTGTACTTCGAATATACGATTTGCATGCTTATTAGTACATTTTTGCAAGTGGTCGGAATTGGGGTACCAAAAATTTTTTGGTGGTCGGAATTAGGGCACCAAAAATTCAAAATTGGATTTCGAGGTGTCTCGGGAAAAAAATCAAAAAAAATATTAAATATTATTGTGGGGCCCTAAAATTTTAGTATGACATGGGGGAAGGTTTGATCTATCTTTTAAGCTATTTACGGTATTCCTAGGTCAAACAGTCTTCGATTGGTGGCGGTTTTCGCAAAAGTGGTCGGAATTGGGCGCCCTTACCCTTATTAAGGAGGGAAGGAGCTGAAAAGATGAAAAAAAATGCTGGAAAAAAGTGCTGAATTTTGAGCAAAAAAAAGAGGTAAAGAACAGAACGGAACGGAGCAACCAAAGTGAGAACGGAACGGAACACGTTCCGTTATTACAGCCCTGAAAGTCACAAGAAGTACTTGTGTTAGAGCATTATTTCAACCCCATTTCGTGAATTTTCAATTTTTATACCTATTTAATTTACTTGTTTAAAAAAAAAACAAAAAACGAAACGAAAAAGAAACACCACTACCTTCTAAAAACCAAAACCAAAACCAAAAACAAAATTCGTTTTGCTTCCAATGACTGATTCGGATCCTCTTATAATAATCTGAATTTTAAAAATTAGGAGATTTCATAAAAGGAAAATGTTTATAAATTATCATATCTTTCTCAGCCCAATAAGGGGTATTACGTTTAGATTCATCGTATTTAAAAGCTCTCACAGACATAGACACGAAATCGCATCAATTCCAATTCAAAACTGCCATCTCAACAAGATCCACCGTACAGTAACGAAAAAGGGAAATACGAGCACTGCAGATGGGCAAAATTGGTGTGTAGAGTCACGCTGTAAGTGTCAACAAAACATTAATCAATCTCTTGTGGTTTGGAAAACAACATACACCGAAAATAGGACTGGAAAACAACGACGACGATGTTCTCGTCCGCACAGCGAAACGTAGACAGACGGGTGGAAGGTACAGCAACACTTCCTGAATGGTCAATAGGCGAGCTTTAGCCGATGTGTTGAACACATACAGCCGTTCAAAAGTTTACATAAATTACGTCACATTCAGTTCAGCTGATTTAGAGAAGGAAATTTTATACACTTGTTATTTGTAAATAATATGTTTATTCGAGAAAGTCCACCCAACTTCCACTTGTGGCGAATAAACAAGTAGCGATGAAATGGTAAGTGTGGTAGGAAGAGGGGAAGGGGTGTTTGAATAAAATGAAAACGTCGAGTGTTTTTTGCCTCGAGCCGCGTCGTCTCGTAAGAAAGCAGTATGGAAATCACAGTTACAGTATGAACGAAAAAATTCAGATAAATTAAAATTACAATAAAATTCGATCACATTTTCAGATTTCTATCATGTAACTATTTATCAAAATTTTGATGATTTTATAAATACATGATAGAAAGCTGAAAATATGATCCAATGTTATGTAATTTTAATCAATCTTCATTTTTTCGTTCATATCTACAACTGTGAATTCTATACTGCTTTCTTTTGCCAAAAATTTGCTCAGAAGTACAATTTGAATTTCAGAATAAGTATTTAACACTGTCAAATGTCAAATATTACTTATTAAAAATAAATCTCCATGCATAGGCGCGCCCAGAAATTACGTAAGAGGGGGGAGGGTTGCTCAGATTTTGAGAAAAAATGGGAGGGGGTCAAAATTCAATGAAAAAATGAAGTAACCTGTTATTTCAGTGGGAATGGAGTAGTTGGGGTATCTTCAGTAGGTATTAGGTAAATAATATATACCTATACTGATTTGAGCGAAGATCAGTTGAAAAATGGCGAGATTTAATGATTTTTCTTAGTCAAAATTACTGATTTTTTCTGATAAATGAGACATTGACTGAGAAATTAGTCATTTTTGACCGAAAAATCATTGAAAATCACTAATTTTCACTGAAAATTATTTTACTGATATAAAAAGGCAGAATTTTTGCAAATTCAAATGATTCATATTTAAAAAGTGGTATGTATATTTAAGAAATAGTTATTGCCCGAGCGAAGCGAATGCAAAATTTTAAAAAATAATAATAATAAAAAATCTCCTTGCCTAGCTTAAGGGGGGGGGGCTCAAACCCCCCTCCCCTTGGGTGCGCCCCTGTTTCCATGGAAAAATAACTTCACTGACGGATCCAGCTTCATAATGTGCTCAGTATGCCATGACACAGATTATAATTTAAAAAAAATTAAGATAAATTTCAAAGATGATGGTTTCAAGGATCGTATTTACAATTTTCATGAAAAAATAACCACGGTGACTTGAAACAAAGTGAAAAATGGTTCAAAATTCACAAAAAATGTTTACATTATTTTGAAAGCAATTTTCCATTTTTCAAAACAATGATAACTTTTCATTTTCTTAAAATTTTTCTAGGCTTAATTGATTCTTCCTATTCTGAGTTATTTTTTATTTAGTGCCCCATTACAAAATTAGAAAAAAAAAACTGTCTAATTTTAAAAATACAGTACCTATAAATTTATTTGTTTTTTTTTTAAATCAAATTTATTTGCTAAATCTATTTACTTTTGAAATTTTTTTGTTTCAATTGAACCTATCTTATAAAATATTATCCAAATGATTCCTGATCAATTTTCCGAACGACCGAATTTCCGAATTTATTTTCCCGAATGAAATTTTCCTCGAAAATCGAATGAAATTACCATTAAAATCGAATAAAATATTACCTGCGAAATACCACCACGTCTTCATAATGAGTCATAAGTAAGGCGAAGGTTGGCACATTCGATTTCGATTTCTCGTTGACAAAACATCGCCCTGACTTGTACTCAACGCTGAACAAAATCAAAAAAGAACAAGGGGCGACAGAGGTGGCGATTCCTGGGAGCTGAGCTTAGGTAAAAAAAAGTCCAGAACTTACCAAAAAAGAAATGGATTCAGCTGCAACAAAGAATTAAGAACTTAATGTCGGGATACGAAGAGTATAAGTTTAATGAGGATGAACTCTGTTTTCTTCGTGCGTCAGCTCATAATATAGCTTTGGGAAAATACTCTGAAATGAAAAAGTTAAGTTCAATTTCTTGTTTGTTCGAGAAATTTCATTCGAGAATAACTTTTTCGGAAATTTTTCTACTCAGGAAATCAATCGATCGGGAAACTGTATTCCGGAAAATAGCTGGGAACCAATTGGAATTGAAAACTGACCAAGTCATACATCTCAAAGACATTTTCAAAAAAACACTCCAGGGACCTCATTTCCTCAAAAAAGGAACAAAAATTATTTTTATTTACTCGTTTACGAATTTTTTTGTGTGTTTCGGCGTAATTAAATTTTCTTAAAGCAAACATACCTAATAAAGTTTTTCTATTTTGTATTATCAGCAGAAATCCGTCTAGGCTTACGAAAATTTTTCAAATTTTAGAAAATCGTTGACGTTTCTGAAAATTCTCTCAATTTTGAAAAAAAAACCGTCCAACAGTGTAACATAGGAAAAAATTCGTAAATGAGCAAGTAATTTTTGTTCATTTTTTGTAAAAATAATCCCTGAAGTGCTTTTTTTTATTCATTCTTTGAGGAAAAATTACTTGCTCATTTAATTATTTTTTCCTATGTTACACTTGTTGGACTTTTTTTTTTCAAAATTGAGAAAACTTTCAAAAACGTCAACGATTTTCTAAAATTTTAATAATTTTCGTGAGCTTGGGCGGATTTCTACTGATAATGTAAAATATTAAAACTTAATTATCGTATGTTTGCTTCAAGACAAACTTAATTACACCGAAACACGTGAAAAAATTCAGAACATATCCAGTACTATTATTAATCTATGGTTTCAACCACGAAAAATTATTTTAGTAAGTAATTTTCTTTATTTCAACAGAAATGAAAATATGGAAACGTATTTTTGCTCCCTCCCTTTATCTATTACAATATTTTTGAAATAAACATCCAATTCAAATCACGAAATGTTTTCAGCAGATGGTACTTGATATTGCAATCACCTGTTTTATTTGCGAAAAATCACTGTCAGGTGACGAACCCGTTTCCACTGTTTTAAAATAAGGTCTAGTTTCCATTGGAAAAT
This sequence comes from Pseudococcus viburni, assembly GCA_033439095.1. Classification (NCBI taxonomy): domain Eukaryota; kingdom Metazoa; phylum Arthropoda; class Insecta; order Hemiptera; family Pseudococcidae; genus Pseudococcus; species Pseudococcus viburni. The sequence goes on along the minus strand of JAVBJF010000359.1, from coordinate 339,148 downwards.
GTAGTCATCGGCGTCAGGACGAAAAATGGAAATTAATCGATGAAGTAGAAAAGGTACGCATTCATACCTCATATCATGTGAAATATACTCATGAAAGAAACACAAAAAAATACGGAATTTAACCATTATCCATTCAGGTATACACTACCTGCTCTGATGAGCCTTCTAAGAAAAAATATCGAAAAAAAATTGGCGCTATTGTTCCTTTTACACACAAAAAACTAATTCTGCTCCATAATTGAGATCATCCGCTGAATATTCGTTGAAGAGATAAATGCATATTCTGTTTCGAAAACATCGATCAAGAATTTCTCAAAAAAGAAACAAAAAAGAAAATACGTCGATGCTTGATTTTCAAAATGAAAAAAAAAACGACCACATTGAAGTCATTCTTCGTGGGAAAGAAAGAGGCGATAAATGGGAAAAGAACGTAAAATATCGGTTATCTTTTGTTACTGATATAGTTGCGGAGGGTGCAGTATACCTACCATCACGACTGTCAAAAGCTAAAACCAAGATATCGAGCAGTTGGTCGGCCATGTGACGAAAAAATTGAGATTTTCATGAGCTATTTATACAATTATTTTTTAGAAACCCCGATGAATGACAACAGATACTCTGCATTTAGAATAATGAAATTAATTATAGACCCTGATAGGTAAGGAATCATGGAAGTGTTTTGGTTTTTAAATCTTAAGAAAAATCGTAATATTTTTCTATTTTTATAGAAAATTTCAGTGAGAAACCAGCGATAAAAACTCTGCTGACCAAACTGAAACAGAATGGTGATGATATCATGATTTACAATCTACCCAAGAAAACCAAATGCACGTTGGTTTTCAAAATTAACGAAAAAAATTCTTACAAATGTGTGGTAGGTAGGTAAAGGTATGATAAAACACAGTTCCAGTTATTAATACCAATGCACATTATTAAAAATTGTTTTTCCTATTTTATTTAATTATATTTTTTTAATAATTTTTTTATAGATATAATTTTATAAAAAAGTATAAATACCTAATTTATTTTTTAAATGCCTATATTAGTAGGCATAAAAATTTTATATGTTATTTATATGAAAATAGGTACCTACACTTGTACTTGACGATAACAAAATTTTATTATGGAAAACTAAGTATTCTGAGAACTCTGGCCTAAGAACTAGAATTAGAAAAATCGTTGTTTTCAACCACTCCAAAATGGCTTAGTAATGAAAATTTTTCAAAAATGTTTATAACATTTCAATTGGAAATTTAACGCTGAAAATACAAACTCTCTAGGCATTTTTGGCTCAACCCTTTGATTTCGGCAAAAAAAACGCGAAAAACTGGTTTTTAGGTGATTTTTAAGTATGTTTGTTTAGGAGACCATTCTACACAAATGATGTGAAATTAAGCTAACCCGCAATTTTTCCTAGATTGACTGATTCACATCCAACATGAGTGGGCTAGGAAAATATTTTTAAATCTGGTACCTAGCTAAGGGGAAAAGTTTTTACCAGCAATAATCACTTCATTACAGTGGTCAAAGCATATCTACATAGTACACATAGTTTGTCAGATATAGTCCATGGACTGTAGTCCACGTAGACAGAGACCGCAAAACGAAGATTTAATGGAATAAAATAAAACCATTTTCAATTCTATCATTTGATTTTCAGTTTCGTTTTTTTTTATTTTATCTTTATTATATTGGTTATTAGTTTATCACAATTTTCAATTCGATCATTCAATCATCAGTTTCGTTTTGTACCATTGCTGCTGCAACTGAAATAAACAGAAGGTATCCCAACTTTCAGTAAAATTTTGAGGCAAAACGAGAATAAATCGAAAGCACATCGCAAAAGAACCCCTTATCTAAAATTTGAGGTTCTCAAGTTCATTTCTCGAATTTTGACAAATTTTATAAATTTCAAAATTACTTCATCGCCCCTGCAAAATATGAAAATTTGATTCAATCAACAAAAAAAATTGAAATTTGGTGTATACCTTATTTTCGACCTTGCGAATCGAGTGAAAGCGGTTTCAAAACGTTTCGGAGCCTCAAGAAAATTTTGGAATTTTCTAGCACCGGAGAAAAGCTTGTAAAAATGGTTCATACGAACTTCAACACCCATCATTAGCCCAGTCAATTCAGGATTTAGCCCCCCTAAAAATTCAATCCTGATTTTTTTTTCGCGTTTTACGTTCGTAATGGTCCACAACACAACATACTAAAACGGACACCCCATAACCCTCCGATACCACCAGGGGAGGGATAAATGTCTGCTGAAACCCGGTTTTTCGTGAATATCTCTTTAAATAAGCCTCAAGATTGAAAAATAGTTATGAACAATCTTGTTCTGCGTGTAATTTCCCATCGGAAGGTTTTTTTTTGTTTTTTTAATAACACTCACTTCCTTCACCAAAAATTAAAGGTAAAAACACCTATTTTTCAACAATTTACAGCATTTTTTCAAAAAATCGAAACTTTTATGAATATCTCCTCAAATAAGCCCCAAAATGGAAAAATGGTTATGAACAATCATGTTCTACGTGTAATTTCCTATCGAACAGGTTCGTTTTTTTTTCGAAAACACCCAATTCTTTGCCAAAAATTACGGGTAGAAAACACCCATTTTTCCAATATTTACAGTATTTTTGAAAATGATGTAAATACGAAGTTGAAAGTACCCCCAAAATTATACCAGTGAAGAGTAATTTTTTTAAACATGCTGGTAGGGTATTCCAAAAAAAGTCACCGCATGAATTTCAACCCCTATCGTTAATTATAAGGAAGGTTATTGAATACTGCATTTAAAAAATCGAGGTTGTGGAAAGAAAAAGCATTTTAAACGCGACGTTATTGCTTATTATTGGTGATACGAAACATTTTTTGGCGTCGCATCGTAACGATTTAAAAACTATATTTTCAGCTTCGTATTTCCATTATTTCCAAAAATACTGTAAATATTGGGAAAATAGGCATTTTCCACCTTTAATTTTTGGGCAAAGAAGTGAGTGTTTTCGAGAAAAAAAAACGAACCCGTCTGACAGGAAATTTCACGGGAATATTATTGTTCATAACCATTTTTCCATTTTGAAGCTTATATGAGGAGTTATTCACAAAAGTTTCGATTTTTTCAAAAAATGCTGTAAATTGTTGAAAAACAAGTGTTTTTTACCCTTAACTTCTGGTCAAAGAAGTGAGTGTTTTTGAAAAAACAAAAAAAGCTTCTGATAGGAAATTACACGTAGAACAAGATTGTTCATAACTATTTTTCAATTTTGAGCCTTATTTGAGGAAATATTCACGAAAAGCCGGTTTTCTGTAGACATTTACCCCTCCCCTGGGGGTAGCGGAGGGTTATGGGTATGCCCATTTTAGTATGTTGTGTAGTGGACCATTACGAACGTAAAACGCAAAAAAAAATCAGGATTGAATTTTTGGGGGTTTGGTATATTTTTTCTCTTCTTTGCCTGGACTAAGTACATCGCAGATTACCGATATTGGCGACTGAGGTCGAAAATAAGGTATCTAGTATCTACCAATTTCAGCTTTTCTCCTCCATGCGTACGTTCTGTCGGCATATTTTAAATTTTTTTCCAATAAAATTTCTGTCAAAAAATACGGATTTAAAATTGAAGTTACGAATTTCAGAAAATTGTGTTTTAATCAATCAAATAGGTCACAAGTGGGGTAATCGTCGTTTTTCAGTGCCAAAGTTCATGTGGACTATTTTTATGGGCTTTCCTCCAGTGCTGAAAACTTCTAAAAAATTTTGAAGGCTTCTTAACGTCTCGAAACTACTTTCAATCGATTTTGGAAGTCGAAAATGAATTTTGGATATGGGTTTATTTTACGTTTATAATGTACTTTCAAATTATTTTTGTTTCGGTTCAAAAAGTCTTTTTCGGATTGGAATTCCATCATTGTGGGTCAGAAACAAAAGTATTTAATTGTAGATTTAAAGCTGAAATCACGAAAATTGGGTCTCACATTGAGAAGAATATAGGGTAATATTTTTTAGTTTCTTAATATCTGATTTTGTAATAGGTTTATGATTGATTCTAATATAGAAGGAACCTCAATTATTTAAAACTGGAATGAAGGTATGGTTTAGGCGAAAAACTAGTCACAATAATGTAATTTTCAATAATCCTTGAAAAAATCCATCAATAAAACTGATACAGAACCGATAAAACAGAAACAGTTCTGCAACAAAATATCACCAAGGTGAAAATAAATAAAACATTTCGAAACTTCATCACATCGAAAATACGAACCTCAATCATCACAACAAACAAAAACCCCCAGATCAGTACAAGAACTACATTCCATTCATTCAAACCGCACATACAATTCAAAGTTTGGCTATAAAACTACACAATGCATCAAATTCCCGCAGGAGACTCGATTAAAATTCATAAACTTTATAAATACACAAACGACGAGAAGACACATCACCCACCCATTCGTTTACATGGCGTGGCGCAGCGTAATCGGAACTATAATAATATTCGTAATTTTCATGACATTAAAACCAGTCTTTCCTGAATACGTAAACTTTTTGACACAAGAAACCAGAAAAAAAATGCTCGAAGTTTTCAGTTCCATAAGTAGTAGATATATGTAAACCGTACCTACGTATTGTACGTACGTGCAGTCGTATATAATACTTACTGATGTCACTCATCGTCAAAATTTAACTATTCGCATGTTTCAACTTTATATAGGTATGGAGAAATTATTCGAAAATAATTTATTTCTAATAAGCGCTCGTTTTACGTTGACATTTTCACCGTGTAAACATATAACTTCGAACTGAGCTAAACGATACCGCAAACGGAATTTGTATTTGAAATTTCATCGCGTTGTATGCTCATTTCAACAGAGAAACGAATTCGTACTAATATGGAGTTCAACGGAGTACATCATTCGTCATAGGTATCATAAACCAGATACATTTTCCACTTGCTTAATACATGAGCTTAACTATATATGGACGTCAGTGGTATCGGAAAGTAGGGTACAAGGGTAAATTGACCCCCCCCCCCCCCATCATCAAAATTGTACCTCCCCAATTTCCATCAGATAGAAATTTTCAAATCACTAAAATATGAAAAAAGTTCTCTATTGAGCATCAACAATTCATGTTACTTATAAAAGAGCTACCCGAGGTCGGACACGCGGAATGAAAAAATTTTCACATGCTTGCAGAGCATCATCAAAAACTGGGATTTCCCACGGTTCCACGGGGAAAGAGTCGGTTGCTCATTCTGAATGATTCGATTCTTCTATTTCATACATGATGACTCTCGACATCTCGACTCTGTTATCAAATTAGAACTTACACATTTTCCAATATATTTCAATTTCGTGATGTATTTTTTCTTTCTCGAGGTTCTGTTCCTTTTTTAAAAACATGAAATGAATTTAACAAATTGATGCTAAACTTTTATGAAATGAAACTAATTACAAACTATCATAATTTTTTTGTTTTCATCCTCATGTCTCCAGGCGCGCCCGCAGGATTTTCCGATGAGGTAGCAAGAGGAAGTTCCCCAGATGATGCCCCTTGATGTAAAAAAATGCTGTAAAAAATTTTGAATCCCCCCCCCACCTTTTCGGAGCTATAACCATTTTATTGCATAATTTTCAAGAATTTTTAATTCCAAGGGAAGTGAATGAAATTTTTTGTTTTTTGGCACAAAGGTACATCTCGTAAAGGTGTATTTGCGATAATTTTTTCATCAATTTTGGTGTACTCCTTCATGAGGTTTTGGCCATTTGAAATTTTCAACTGTAAAAAAGACCTTAACAGCGAAGTTTAACTAATTTTTGAAAATATCCTAAAAACGTGTTTTCCAACGTAGATTCACGTCACGTATTCAGTTTTGGCGATTTTGTTGGAGCAAGAGCCGAAAATCGCGAAAAATCGCAAAGAAATGTTGCTGTTTTGGCAGATTTTTCAAAATTTGAGCATTTTATACAGAAAGAAATGACCAAATGAAAAAACTAGCGTCGTATCGTGTTAAGCAGGTCAAAATACCCCGATAAACACACTTTTCGCGATCATTTTACTCTAAATGTCGAAATTCACTTTTCTCACTGATTTTTCATGACTATAAAACTGAATTTCGAGGATTTAATCCTGAATATTAACTATCCTAACATACATCCCTAAAATAAAAAAAAAAATCGAAAAGTTTATGAGGTAGCGACCGCTACCTCCGCTACCCGCTGTGGGCGCGCCTGCATGTCTCTAGATTTAACTCAATTCGAAAATAACTTGAGTAATCTATGTCTAAATTTTCAAAAAAATGACAGTGATTATGAAGTAATATTACTTAAAGAAAAGTTTGAATCCTTTCAAACGTTGATTATTATTTTTTATTTGTAGAATCGATTAGATCGGTTTGTTGTGTTTCTTACAATTGTATTTTTTTAAATTTGTGATTAAATATCTAATTTCTACACTTCTCTATTTGTATTAATTTTTTCAAAAAATTTTGAAAGAAATTGATATTCGAGTGAAAAGTATTCGATAAAATTGAAAACACCAAAGGAAAGAAACAAGAAAATCTAAAAAGACTAAGTGACGAAGATTGAACGAAGAACGAACCGGTGAACGATTCTTTTAGAATCCCCGTGGAACCGTGGGAATCTAGCAAATCCCTCAAAAACTTCCACAGCCAAAATCTCAGCCCCTAAAGTTGATATGGGAGGGAGCTATGTGGGGTTGAATTTCGAGAAATCGCCCAATACATCGAAAAATTACAAAAATCTAAATAACTCGCGTTCTTATGGCGTTTAGGAGATGGATTTTATACCACGAACTGCCCTCGGAATAGGCCATCTGAAGAGGGGATAGTCACCTAGGTCCGTGTAACATGGGGGGGGGGGGGTATTAACTCATACCTTTTATACGCGATATAGAAAAATTGTAATAACGACCTAGCTCATTTCTACATCGCGCATATAAGGTATGAGTGAAAATCCTCCCTCTCCCCCGCATGTTACACGTGAATCTAGGCGACTATCCCATCTGCAGATGGGCCTTGGTAAAATTCATTATTGAATGATAAATTTTACTAAATATCTTGATAAATATTATTATTTTTAGATTAAATTTTACCAACTTTTTGAATGGGACCGCGTTATTATTTTTTAAAATAAAATTTATTAATATTTTTTTTTTTTAGTATAGGCGATTTTTCGAAATTCAAACCCCATAGCTCCCCCCCCACCATATCAACTTTAGGGGCTGAAATTTTAGCTGTGGAAGTTTTTGGTGATGCTCTACAAGCCTGTGAAAATTTTTTTTTATTCCGCGTGTCCGACCTCGGGTAGCTCCCTTGTTAGCAGATAAATGTCTAAATCCTGTTCATCTCGTGATGCTATTGTATGATTTAGTTTCATAGCTTTATCTGATTTTTCCCACACATTAGGTATGTGGTAGGTATATTTTGCAGTGTAGGTTGCAATCTTATTTCTCATTTGTGTAGCAGGTGTATTTCTAAGTATATTTTTCATTTGTTTAATCGATACGATAGTGATTTAGAAGTGAGGTTACCTTTGAGTATGCGTTTTCCTTTTCTGGGCCTACATTGTATTCTCATATGTAGAGTACCGCGGGGCAAGATGACGCACTTAAAGCTTAAAAATCTGTCAAAATTCGAAATTTCAACATTTCGGGGAGGTTTTTGTTTTCGGCACTACTTTGATCCTTTGTCTTTATAAATTCAATCAAAAAACATTTTAATTGTAAAAAGTAAATTAAAAATCAATTCTCCAGAAGAGACCTCGATTAATACACTTGCCCTATAGGGGAAAGGGGAGGGGGTGTAAGAGTACTAGACTGAAAGTAAACTGAAAATAAGTTTTTTTAAATAAATACGTAATAACTGGTCTTAAATGCAATAAAAAGTACATTTTTTACTTGTTGTGTCATCTAAAAGCAATATTACAGCTCCATATTCAAGTCATAATCAAATAACGCTTCAGGTGTCATAGATTCGAAGCAGTTTTCATGGCACCAACTTTACATAAGTTACACTGTATCCAATCTTCATCGGGAGGCTCTTCATACAATTTTTCGCATGCCGAACACCCAACTTCCTCGTTCCTCCTTAAAATGAAGTTTATTTGCAAGAAAAAAGCGTGCATGTACTAGTACACTTGTCCCACCATCAATTTTTTTCATTAATTCAGTTTTGCTCAAATAATTCGAAGAGTATTTCCTGTCAAGATGGTGAAATCGGCCCTTGAACCGATCAGGACAAAAATCTCCAAAATTTTGGCATTGATGTAAAACCACCTCAAAAAAATTTCAACCCCCTACCCCCACCCAGTTATGGGGCCATTAATGCTCGAAATTCAATAATTTCTATCTCCGGAAGAAGTGGTCCAAAAATTTTGAAATTTTCACAAATTATTGACATTATGTAGTAGTATATGTGAAATTTTTTTCAAAAAAATTTTCCTAGATTTTCCGGGGTTTTCCTAGGTTTGAAAATTTCAAAAATTCGTCAAAAAAGGGGAGAGGGGGAGCCCCGAAATTTTTTTCTCTCCAAAATTTTTTGACACCCTTAGGTACAACATATATTTTATTAGAGGCCTAAACATGGGTGCAATATGGATTTAAAAATGAAATCCATAATAAAACACATTTTTTCGATGTTTTTTCACCTTTTCATAAGGGGTTTTAAGGATGATATTTCCAACAAGATAACAATTTAGGGCAGAGTATGTCGAAAGACACTCAAATGAACATTTTCCATTGTCGGGGTAATATGCGGCGCAACGCGATTGAATCTGATTTTTCTACTTGCAAGCGAGCACCCGCATTCCCCCGCCAATACTCGTGGCGATGAATTATTCGCGTATGCGCCGTTTCGAAGGTTGAGCGAGAACTCATTCTAAGTACCTGATATTAAAATTCTATAAGTTTTCATCATGATAAAATTGAAATGTTTCATTTCAATGCAAAAAATTACTTTTTCATAATTTATCCTCACGAGATTCGAGGTTTTGATTTTTACTTACAACAGGAAGGAGTTCCTGTTCAACCTTCGAAATGACGTTGTTTGAAAAACAATAAAAATACAAAATTTTGAACGTTTTGGTGAAAATATGGAGAAAAACGGGCAAAATATGCAGAAATATGTGCTTAAAACACCTGAAATACCTACATATGCAAATGCAAAATTATGCATTTATGGCCAAAATATGCAAAATATGTAAAAACAAATAGGACTCATTTGACTCAAAATTTCACGAATCGCAAAAATCGGATCGATATGCGCAATCATATTTCATGTAGGAAAATATGCAATTGTATAGAAATCCGAGTCCTAGTGATATTGAAAAAAATACTGATTTTTTGGTCACCTTTCGACTCAAAAAAGGTCATTCAAGTTACTACTTTTTTTACCGAACTTCACACTGGTGCCTGTAAAATTTATCAGACCGAGGGGGAGGGGGTGTCGAATTTTTTATCTGAGCAGCCATGATATAATACCTCATTATTATTACGAGCACCACACGGAAAAATTCTCAAACGCCACCCTGGTTCACAACGATATTTTTACACCTCGAGTCAACATTTTATAGATTTCAATATTTATCCAAGGACACGGTGGTGTCTTCTAACACATGCAATCGCTTGCCTGAATAAAATTCATCTACCACATATAAAGTTCTACGTGTATTTTTATTCATTCTGACAATGCCATTTATTTCATGCATTTCTATGTAACTCGTACCAAGATAATACAAGCTTGCATACCCAAGTCCTAGGTATATACCTACATTGTGAATTAATGCAGCTTTATCAGTTGGATCCTATTTCTCGTCTCTTTCCGACCACCTGTGGCGATTCATTTCCCAGAATTCTATCAATTTTTCCCCAAAAACCAACACATACAATAACGGAGAAATTCAAGGTATTTATTTCAACCCAACAGAAAAAGTTTCGCCATAGCTAAATTTATTTCTTTAAACAACGATTCTACTTCTTTAAAAAAACGAACCGTTATTTGTCTCCTTATTCACTCCGATAAACATGTGATTTCTGCCTTTAGAACTAATTTTCACGAAACAGATAAAAAGCTCCTCGTAGCCTATAAACAAAAGATTTCTCATCGGAGCCTGGTCCCCTTTTGTATTCATCAATACGATGCGACCTTGTCAGCTGGGTGATCTGACTTGTTAATTGTTTCATTTTTCGACATTTGCAATTAGGAAACGGATTTTTATGACTATCGGTTCTGGGAAGACTGAACCAGGTATACCCATGTTCTTTCCTTATCACTTACTTACTCGTTTTTTCATTGTATAGACTTCGAAATTCGAGGGTATTTTCGAATGCAGAAATCTCTACTTGGTTCATTTTACATTTTGCATTGGTCGCGTGTACAGCCAACGATTCATTCTCTCGCGAGTCCGATTCAGTATTTCAATCGAGTGAAGTTGACAGTTCGTCTTTTTCGAATCAACTACGAGTTAATTTGTTCGAGAATTTTATTTTCTTAATCGAGAATATTGAAACTGTTATCGACATCGTCGACGTGAAACAAAATTTTTGTTTGGAAATGATCTTCGCGAGATTTTTGTCTCTTTCATCAAAAAAAGTGTCGGCCGAAGTGACCTCCTTTATATCGAATTTATTACGCTGTTTCGATCGAAAATAATCGCCGCGTCGAAAATCGATATGTCAAGTGAAAATCTATTCATGTTTTTAAATGACGCTCAATCGTTCCAAAACCTCGCCTGCTTCGAATTCGGGCTGGAATTATGGCGTCAATATTGCCCAGTTGGATACTTAATGGACCTTCCATCGATCGATTTAAGCAGTAAATTCGATCTCAAACTCCGGGACATAAATTCTGAGATTTTCAATCTACCTCTGCCGAATGATATTCAAGAAATGCTCGCCGAATGCGTTGATTGGATAAAACTGGAGATCGATTTATGGTTAGAATTCAACGACCACCACTACGAAATCTCACCAGTTTTTTTTCGACCATTCGTACTTTATACTGGATTCGACGAACTCATTTGGAATTACGACGATCTGACCATCAATCATGAAAAAAGCGCTAAGACCATGATCCAGAACTCACGCCACCGGTTGGATCCAAGCCAAATATTCGTCGTCGCTTGCTCGTATTGCTTCGTGCAACAAATCTCCGAATTCAGGTACACCCAGGAGCAGAATCTCCAAATCAGGTCGTCCAATCTATTTCAAGAAGATATTCTTGAATATTGGATCAATCCTGATCGATTCGATGATAATTTCGACAATCGAACCGTAAGTTTGTTCTGTTTTACGCCAATTAGAAACACATCGACGTATTATTATTTTTGGTATAGTTTTAGCGAAGAATCGCAAGTTGATTTGATTTTGTATTATATTCGTCACGAAAATTTCGATCGTTTGAAATACGTATTAGGTACTTTATCCCAGCACCAGTGGGCTAGAGTGGTCCAAAATGACGGCGTTAGTTTGATGCAAAGATTGTTACAAGGTAATGTAACAGATGAACATGTTCTTCAAGTGTGGAATTATGTTAACGAAATGTTCGATGAAAATCAGTTTATCGAATTAATGCGATTCGATTTACCCTCGAGGGTTAATTGCTGTAATCCATATAACGACTGCGTCCATAAATTATTATGGATCAGTGCTTCCGATAAACTCAGACGAAACACAGTAGGTCGATTATTAGGCGAATTAGGTTTCCTCAGAATCTATTAAGGATTATTTTCATTATGGTTATAATCAGGCAAAGACGATCGGAAAACGTATTTTTTCGAACCAGAACGTCAATGATTTATTCTTCAAGGCTCGATTCGAAGAATACAATTTTTTCATACGATCGATATACCTGCGTAGATTTTATACGCATTAACGATAAAAACAAATCAAACAAAAACATAATACTTGCCCCACTGGGAGCATTATCTTGAACACTAGGATTATTCTGATAAGAGGTTTCAGTTGACACCATTTCTGCAGTTTTATTTCTAAATGTTGAGCAATAATTAAAAAGTAATTTAATAATTTAAAATTAATAAATTAAATAGAAATTGAACGAAAGAGAAAAATTTTGAGGAGAGGTTTCAGTCGACACCATTTCTGCAGCTTTATTGCTCAATTTTCGAAAATAATCAAAAGTATAATTTAATAATTTGAAATTAATTAATTAAATTTGAATAAAAATTGAACGAAAGAGAAAAATTCTGAGGAGAGATCTCAGTTGATACCATTTCTGCAGCTTTATTGCTTAATTTTCGAAAATAATAAAAATGTAATTTAATAATTTGAAATTTATCAATCAAATTTGAATTAAAATTGAACGAAAAAGAAAAATTCTGAGGAGAGGTCTCAATCGATACCATTTCTGCAGCTTTATTGTTCAATTTTCGAAAATGATCAAAATGTAATTTAATAATTTGAAATTAATCAATCAAATCTGAATTAAAATTGAACGAAAGAGAAAAATTCTGAGGATAGGTCTCAGTCGATACCATTTCTGCAGCTTTATTGCTTAATTTTCGAAAATAATCAAAATGTAATTTAATAATTTGAAATTAATCAATCAAATTTGAATTAAAATTGAACGAAACAGAAAAATTCGGAGAGATCTCAGTTGATAACATTTCTGCAGCTTTATTGCTCAATTTTGGAAAATAAATAAAATGTAATTTAATATTTAAAATGAATCAATAAAATTTTAAATGAAAGTTGAACGAAACAGAAAAATAAATTTCATTTTTTAAAATAATTTTCATAATCAAATAATAATTTCCATAATAAAATAAAATATGCATCAAGAGGGTGCTTTACGTATTGCGGAAATTAATTCTGGTCTATCTACAACTTACAAGGCGAATTTCAGATTTCCGTGTGTTTCGAATTATAAAGGGGTAAAATGATGATACGATGAACGAATATGATTTCAGTACGTAGAAAGAAAATACAAATAATGAAAAGTTTCAATTACCACTATATTTATTTCAATAGAACTTTGAAAAAATGCAAGGTTTGATGACGGTTTTTGCAAGAATTCTTTGAAACTGCTGAATCAAATTTGATGAAATTTGGATATGTTATGTAAAAAAGCATTCCTATAACAGGCTGACAAAGCCCTTTTTTCTTGATTTTCAAAAAAAAAATTAAATGAAAATATTTTTCAAAATTTGGAAAAAATATGAAAAAAAGGGCTTTGTCAGCCTGTCAGGAATGCTTTTATACAAAACATATCCAAATTTCATCAAATTTGATTCAGCAGTATCAGAGAATTCTTGCAAAAACCGCTTTCAAATCTTGCATTTTTTCAAAGTTCTATTAAAATAATTACTCGTATAGTGGCGATTGAAACTTTTCATTACTTTTATTTTCTTCTTTCTACGCACTAAAATCATATTTTTTCATCGTTTCATTATTTTACTCCTTTATTATCTAAAAAAAACACGGAAATTTGAAGTGCGCCTTGTAAAATGCAGATAGGCCAAAATTAATTCCTACAATACGTAGAGCACCCTCTTAAAAAATATTGTTACGAGAAGAAATGCCTCTTTGAGCAGTAAAACTCGAATACAAAATGCACTTATATGAATTACGTATTTAAGGCGAATGTGCCTATTTATTGCTTCCCCCCCTTCTGGTATTCCAAGTTACCATACTGAAAATCGAAAATAATGAAATTATTAAAATTGCTTCGTAGAATGCCGGCGATGGCCATCCGGTTGAAACAGAATCACACGAGTCATAATGAAAGGGGGAGTTTGGACCCCCCCTCCCCCAGCTACGCCATTACGTCTAGCTGGGCATAGTATAATTTTTTGGGGAATGAATTGGAATTGATTTGGGATGATTTTAAGTGCATATTCAGATAACATTTTTTATCAAACTTGACGAAATCGATAGGTCACTACCGAATATTTACCCCTCCTGGGCCTAAATTTGACTACCATATTTCGGAGCGACTTCACGAGATTCCTTTTTTTCAAGATGGATCAATGGATAGGAATGGCGATATCGATCTGATATTTTAGAGTATCGATATTTTTGGGTGAATCGATACCAATATTGGATCGATATTTTTACAACGATGTTTTGTGGTATCGATATTTTTTTCTCGGTATTGAAAATCGATATTTTCGATACCTACTTTCTCCGAATTCATGAATTTAATAATAGAATAAATCATTCACTCTGCGAACCTTGGGTTCTTGTCTCAAAAATGCAATTTCCTTTTTGCTCGCCGCGATTTTAATCGACTTTTCCTCAAGTTTGTTCTGTTGGAAATAGAAAGTAATAAATGCATGTAAGTATGTACCTGCGTACGAATACAAAAATGTAATTTCCACTGAAAATACTTAATACTAAGCAAATGAGGAGACCTAGACCTTTTTTTTTTTTCATTGCACGAAGCTACCTTTTATCATTTACATGAATTATGGTTTTCACGTTCACTTGATAAAAAGACAAAAAATGGGTATCGAATATCGATATTTTATGAATCAATATTTTTAATCCGATCCATAATATCGAAACTAAATATCGATACTCTAGTCGAATATCGCCATCCCTCTGACGGACTGCAATGATCAGTGTTTTAAAAACGGAAAATAAAAAAATGAATAACGATAAAAAACGTAAAGAATTTTTTTTTTTTCGTTTAACATTATTTGCAAAATTTTGTTTTTGTTTTTTTTTTTCATTTTTGTAAAATGTTGGAAAAATAACGTTTTTTTCTGTTTCCCGTTTTTGTTTTCATGAAGTTTTTGAAACCCTGGCAACGATCCTCGACTATGCCGGCGACGATTCCGGATGACTCAAGTCTAGTTAATTCAATCGAAAAATCACTCGATGATCACTAACAAAGTTTAAAAATAAAGCGCGGTCAAAAAATGAACATATTGAGGGTGGTGGTGAAAAAACCCTCTTTTATTTTATTTTTCGAAAATTGAGCTATTCTGGAATATTTATAAACTAATTCCAACAGGATGCTGAATGATTCCCAGTTCCCATAATGATAAGCAGACGGTACTGGAATATTTTTTGAAATAAATATACTTACTTACTTCCTGGTACCTAATACATACCTATATGTAAAAGAAGGAAATCCTTGGAAAAAAATTCCAACCAATTTCGAAACTTGGATAAGACTTCCTTTCCTAAGGGTCAAATTCATTGAGGTTATGGAGGTATTTGACGCGTAACATTCTGCATTGACGTTAGGTACATTATGAAAATATTTACTCAGTCAGGACTTTTGAATGACCATTGACGCGTAAAATTTCCATCATATCTTTGTTATCAACTTACATTTGTAATACGCAGTCACTTCTAAAACCCCACAAATCCAGAGTTGTGGGGGTTTTCACTTATTCAATGATTCTGATGCTATGAGCTACGCTCTATCTGATCTCAGAAAACGAAAAAAACTGCCTGTGCATTTTATACTTAGGGGAAAATGTCAAACCGTTCAGTCAATTTGTAGAGTATATCATGCTAAACACGCCTTGGCAATTTTCAAAAATTCAATACCATAAACAGTAATTTTATTCCATGGCAAAGTTGGTGGAGTTGTGAGGTTTTCGAAATGACTTTGTGTGATCCCTAAAAAAATAGTACATAGGGTAAGTAAGTGAATTGGTGCATTCTGAAACCCAAAATGATTTAATATAGCAAAAAATCCATTTATTAACCGAATACAATGTAAAATTTTCTTAAAAATTGTTGTTTTCAATTTTCATTGAAATTTTAGAAAACGGCAAATGGAGAATTTTTTAAAAATATATCCTCTAAAATAAGCCTTGACTATATTTTTGTGATTTTGGGTGAAAATACTCTTTCGAAAACCCGATAACAACAGGAATTGTGAGGTTTTCGAAATGACTCAGATATTTGAAGCCATAAATAGGCGACTTCCAAGCTACCTATTTTCATCGTCCATCGCCATCAGATAGAGCGTAGCTCATAGCATCAGAATCAGCAACTCCGGATTTATGGGGTTTTCGAAGTGACTGATTCAACTATGAAACGAAAAAAAAAACACGACTGTAATCTTAGGTCCTAAGTAAAGTATTACTTAGTGTTTAAATTTAAATAAAAATAAAACGAAGCAGAAAACGAAATATTATACTTTAATAATAATTTTCATAATCAAATACTTAATTATTTCCATAATAAGATAAAAAATGAATTAAAACCCTTAAAATTGATGGAATATTAAAAAAAAATATTGTTACATGAAAAATTGTCTTTTTGGGCATGAAAAATCCAATAACACAATATATAGGTACAACAGCATCGTAAATTTTGAATTATTCGTCATAAATATTATATGCAGGATTTGTGGGGTTTTTGAAGTGACTGATTCAACCATAAAACGAAAAAAAAACAAGACAATAATCTTAGGTCCTAAATGAAGTATCACTTACCTAGTGATTAAATTTATAAATAAAGATAAAACGAAACAGAAAACGAAAGGCTCTGGTGCAATATGGGGGTCATTTGGCCTCAAGTGGAACTTTGTAAAAATTCTTATGCCATTCGATTTGGAGTGGTAAAAGACGATTTTAGAGCGCATGAGCGAATTTTCATCTCACCCCTGGGGGGCTGGGGGCCCAAAATACGCGATTTTCAAGCTAAAACCTTTTAAAAATTCTCTCTCCGCGAGTTTTCAACCGATTTTTTTCAAACTTGGCACATAGATAGAGGTACTAGAGGGGAGTGCTCTGAAATTTTTTCAGATTTTTCCGACCACCTTAATGACCTTGAATTTGACTTTGAAAATTTCAAATCGCCCTGGGGAGCACAGCCTTGGTGCTGTCTCAAAAATTTTTTCAAATTAAAATTTCCTAATGTATTTTACACTCCTGAGAATTTTTTCAGATTTTTTCAAGTGGTGGAAATTGGTCAAACATTCAAAAAACGGGTGTAATTCATCATTTTTGTTGCTTAAAATCATTGTTTTCCATCAATTTTTCATTTTTTATAGTTTCCTACTAAAAATATTATAATTTACTCGCCGTGCCCCATTTCGACCCTTATTCATTAATTTCTTACAACTATGATGTTTTGAGCGAATTTAATGCTTACACCATTGCAGTAGTTCAATGTAGT
Organism: Pseudococcus viburni; assembly: GCA_033439095.1. NCBI lineage: Eukaryota > Metazoa > Arthropoda > Insecta > Hemiptera > Pseudococcidae > Pseudococcus > Pseudococcus viburni. The sequence goes on along the minus strand of JAVBJF010000359.1, from coordinate 322,026 downwards.
CCCTGCGGTTAGTTCAGGCATACTGCACTTTTTGAACTCGAGTTGAAACGTGGTTTTTATATTAGTGTGTGACCCATAAGGAAATTTTTAAGAAGTAAAGTCATTAAAAATTTCTCTTATGGGATGAGCGTGGGGGAGTTTCAGGAGAGGGTTAACCCCGATTCTCTCCCCCTCCCCCTTTTCTCAAAAGTTTGACCCACGAAAAAAAATTGAACGATTTTTGTTCTTCGATTTCTAATGCATAATTTCATTATTATCGGGATTCATTTTTTAGCAAATTTTGTTCGTGGGTCCAACTTTTGTGAAAGCGAGGAAGGGGGAGAGGTCTACTTTGTCGGAAAAAGTTGGTGAAAATGGTCGTGATAGAGCTCATTGGAAAGGAAATTCAATTCTGAATACTTTTTATGATTACAAATTTTGTCATATCTTCGAAACTATTCGTTTGAAATGAAGAAAACGTGATTTTGAGGTTTTCCTCAAAAACTTATGTTTGGTTTCCAAATTTGGGAGGGAGGAGTTGCTCCAAAATGGACTTTGATGAGAAATGAAAATGTACATTAGGTGCTGAGGAACAACTTCTGTTTAAAAATTTTTTCACTACGACCCATAGATAAGACGATACGCGCGTTTGAATTTGAAATGTTGGGGAGGGGGTGAACCCTGGGGAAATGAGGAGGGGATAAAAAGGGCATACGGGCTTATTTTCTTTGTTTTAGTGTCCAGAACAAGAATCAATCATAAAATCAATTTTAACAGGAGTAGCGCGCGAATGTACGATTGAGACCTGACTATATACCAAAAGAATGCTCCAATCTCGTTTAAACTCAAGAATGTAGTAATTGAAAAGTTGAAAATGCTCTGAAAAAATTTTTAGTCACATGCTGCGCCAGGGAGTTGAGTTAATTTTTTCTTGAAAAACTCCCTACTTTAAGAAGCCTTGGATCGGTTTGAAAAAACTGAAAATGACAATTTTGTGTTGGTTTTGAAAAAAGGATCAGTTCCAGGTACATATTTCGTTGAGAAAATGAGAAATTGCGAATTCGAGTCGATTTTAGCGAAAATCTAATGTTTTTCGCCACCAAAAATCGACAATCAAGAAGGTATTTCACTTTCTATTTGGAAACCAATAACAAATTCGAATTCAGAAGATTTGGATTCTATTACAAACTGGTTTCAAATTCTAATGAAAACAATCGCAATTTTATTTCTTTTTTCTAAAAATCGGCCACTTTTCGCGACACAAATTGTACGATTAAGCGAGTTCTACGCTTTTGATCGGAAAACTAATCGTAGATTAAAGTTCAAGAGGGTCGAATTATATGAAAATGACACCAAGCTTACCCCGACCCTTGTTTGTGGAAAAATCGGGGTTATCCCACTCCTAAAACTCCCCCACGCTCATCCCATAAGAGAAATTTTTAATGACTTTACTTCTTAAAAATTTCCTTATGGGTCACACACTAATATAAAAACCACGTTTCAACTCGAGTTCAAAAAGTGCAGTATGCCTGAACTAACCGCAGGGACTACATTGAACTACTGCAATGGTGTAAGCATTTAATTCGCTCAAAACATCATAGTTGTAAGAAATTAATGAATAAGGGTCGAAATGGGGCACGGCGAGTAAATTATAATATTTTTAGTAGGAAACTATAAAAAATGAAAAATTGATGGAAAACAATGATTTTAAGCAACAAAAATGATGAATTACACCCGTTTTTTGAATGTTTGACCAATTTCCACCACTTGAAAAAATCTGAAAAAATTCTCAGGAGTGTAAAATACATTAGGAAATTTTAATTTGAAAAAATTTTTGAGACAGCACCAAGGCTGTGCTCCCCAGGGCGATTTGAAATTTTCAAAGTCAAATTCAAGGTCATTAAGGTGGTCGGAAAAATCTGAAAAAATTTCAGAGCACTCCCCTCTAGTACCTCTATCTATGTGCCAAGTTTGAAAAAAATCGGTTGAAAACTCGCGGAGAGAGAATTTTTAAAAGGTTTTAGCTTGAAAATCGCGTATTTTGGGCCCCCAGCCCCCCAGGGGTGAGATAAAAATTCGCTCATGCGCTCTAAAATCATCTTTTACCACTCCAAATCGAATGGCATAAGAATTTTTACAAAGTTCCACTTGAGGCCAAATGACCCCCATATTGCACCAGAGCCTTTATACTTTAATAATAATTTTCATAATCAAATATTTAATCATTTCCTTAATAAGATAAAAGATGAATTAAAACCCTTAAAATTGATGGAATATTTAAAAAAAATTATTGGTACGTGAAAAATTGTCTTTTTGGGCATTAAAAATCCAATAACACAATATGCAACTGCAATAATAAATTTTGAATTATTCATTATAAATATAATATGTTTTAATAGTACGTAAAAGGAAATTTTGTGAGAAGGGAGCGGAGCTAAGCTCAAAATTTTTCGGAAAATTATGAAAAATTCGATTCTCCTCCCACCTCATGAGAAATTCTTGGCTACTCCACTGCTTTAAATCGATCATCTCACAGACGTTCCAGAACCAATCCAATCTCATTGCAAAATTATAGATACGATCTAGTTTCAGCAATGGTGAGTTTGCAAATGTTTCTCGAATTAAATTGAGAGATGCGAATGAATTACCAGCTATTGTCAAATTTTGTCGATTGCTTCGTTTCACCTGAGCAGTGAGCAAGTCTTCCAAAATTCATCAATGGAGGTAATTTTAATTCGGAGTATGGGCAGTTGTCAATATGTCATCCGTAGATCTGTTTATTGCGTGGGTGAGACTCGGGCGATGATGCAAAAATTCTCGAATCCAAAAAATCATTTTCAGTCGAGGAAATTCGAAATCACGATGAAAATATTTCGAAATCGAGAAATAAGAAACGACTTCTGTTCAAGTAAAGTTGTTTAGAAAATTAATTCGTATGAAGTACACGACGCGACGTGATTTTATTGTGTAATATCGACTTGACCTTTTATGTCACGGTTATTTTCGTTTTTCTTGTACTTTTGTAAATTACCCAAGTATGGTATTTTCATTTTTTTTATACTTCGTCATCAGATCGAAGTCTGTTCACTTCAGTTTCGATTTTTTAAATTTTATATGCTCGATTTTTGAATTTGTATTTGTATTTGATTAATGAATTTTTAAATATAATTAGGTATAGGAATAAGTAAAAAAATTCTATATCAAAGATTAAAATCATAATAATAATAATAATAATAATAATAATAATAATAAATTATTACCTTATACCTATAGGTATTACTTTTATTATTTAAATTATTAAATCCACATTACAAACGTGGGGCAACTGATTACCTAGGTTTGAAAGTTTTATTATTCTATTTGCATCAAATTTTTTCATCATTGTAATTTCATCAATCTTTCGTAAGTAGTTTTTTTCAATTGCACCAATTTTTCGTGTATATCTTATTGAAATAATATAATTATGTAATTGTACATTTATTCAATTTTTAAACGTCTTTCTCGACTGAAGCATAGAATAAATAAATACCCAACATTTGTGTACATAAGGATTTTTTTATAGGTACATACAGTTGTGATTTTTCATTAATATGATTGCGTAAATTAAAATTTCTTAATTATCGAAGTTTTACGTAATTTATTTCATTTACTTAGTCGTCGATAGGGCTTCAATTTTTCATTTTTTTTTTTTACCAACATCAAGTATAACTTTCGCAAAAACATACTTATATGCTTCCATAATTTGAAGGGGGGGGGGGAGGTGTCGTAATTATCCAAAACACTCAAAAATTCTAAAAATTGGGCTTCTATCAATTTCCAATCTCTTCTCCTTCCTCAATCTGGTTCCGAGAAAACACGTTTAGAAGGTCATCATATGAAAATTCAAAGGCTCATTCTTCGAATAAAAAAAAAATCGGAAAATTGAAATAGTATCGTATCTATTCAAGTATCAATTTTTATGGAGGTTTTCAAAGATCTGTAAAATCTTCAAAAAAATAATTCAGCGACTCGCAACCAGTTACCAAGGTTATTAAAAAATAATACTCGCGAGAAACAGTTTTCATGAACGTGGCAGATCGTCACCAAGTTTTTTCCTGCCCGGTGTTGAAGAAAAACTATGCATCGAAAAAGAAGTAGGTAATCAAGTTATTAATTTGTCGAATTTGATCAAGTTTGCTCTGGTTATTCTACATGATTCGGCGAGAAAAATAAGTATTGGTAAGTACATTATATTTCAATTTAAGGTTTTTCTCCTAATTCCCATTTTGTTTGAAAAACCATCTAAATTTTTCATAAAATTCCAAATGTTTCCTCAAATTTAACTTCGGTTGACTTCTGTTCAAAATTCGAGTACCTATGTTCTGAATCGATTCAACGACTTACCAACGAATTGCCAATAGTTTCTCGCTAAATTACCAAGTTCGAAAAAATTAAGGAATAGAAGTTGTGAAAAAATAAAAAATGAATTATTTTTTGTCATTCAGTTTTGCCATGCTTCGAAAAATACTTGAGATATTTTTTTGTCGAATTCTACATATGTACTCAGTTCTGATCATTTTCCTTTCCATGGCTAGGTTGGAAAATATTTCGGTATTCGGAATAAAATGACTTTGTTTTCAGTTCTTCATATAGTTTTCAGGTTTAAACATGGGGGGGGGGGGTCAAAGAACTCCACTTCCGACTTCATCTACGGAGAATATCGCTATTACCTCCACCTCCGATTCATGGAGTCACCTCCTGACTACCACCGGAGTCATCTCGAGAGTTCCAGGCTCATTTTCAAACACATTGACGACTTAATGACAATTAAATGATGTTAAAATTATCAAAGTCAAACAAACAAGTAGAATAAAATAAAAATAACGATTTCATGAATAAATTAATTTATTTTTCTCCTAAACCTTTAAAAAAATGTGTATTTGATAAGGCTGGGTACCGTGTAAGTTTTGCGTTTCCCTCTTTTTTTGTTCGGAGTCCCTGGAGAGAGTTCTTGGAGATTCCGCCTCCAGACTCCGACCGCATATTTCAACTATCTCCACCTCTGCCTCCGGACTTCGATTATATATTTCAATTTCTTATTTCAAGCTGTTACGAACCACTTTACAACAAAAATTGCCTACTTTTTGAGAAAATTTGCAGATTTACAACGAAATTTAACTATTTTGCCTCTAGCACCGCTGACATTTTCATTTCGTAACTTCTGAGAGAATGGTTCAAAATTTAAAAGTTCATAATGCTTGAATTCGTCTTTGTTCGTGCTTCACGATGGGCTCATTTTTGGGCCGATTTAACGTGTTTCGACAATGTTCGATTGAAAATAGCCCTGGGACAAACCTGATACCATAAGTATTTTTTGAGCCCGGGAGGCCATTGCAAAACTTCACAAGAAGGGGTAGAAGGGAAGTCCAAAGGGAGGTTCAGTCCCCATTTTTCAAAATTGGGCTATCGTCCCTTTTTGATATCATTTCCGTATGATTGAATTCCGCCAAGTTCAAAAATTTCAGTACTTTCAAGATTCGAGGGAAATAAATTCTTCAAATTTTCAAATTTTAAACTCTTTCCCCTCAAAATTACATTTTTTTCAATTTTGAACAACCTGCTGACCTTTCAACCATAATTTTATTAAGATATTCGAACTCTACGGATAGATTACCATACATATTGATATTTTATAACTTCCCATACCCCTGTTCTGAGTGGGTAAAAGGATCTAAAGTTGCTGAAATTGGACCAAATTTTCACATTTTTGCATGAAAATCGCTATTATTTGAATAATAACCAGATAAAATTTATCTATCGGAGTTTTTAAGACGATTTCCGAATAGTACAGGCCTAATATGATGAATACAGGCCTAGAGGCACATTGTATTCTAGGGTGGGTAGAAAAACCGAAATTTTTGTTTTTTGAAAAGAAACCCCGCCCAAAAGTTGTTGGTTGAGGAGGCTAGAAAAATAAAAGGAAGAAATTCAAAATCGATTCATATCTTCCGATCGCGCAAGAGCCTCCAATTCTTCAAAATTGCCAAAAATTAAAAATTTTGAAAAATTGATTAAAATTAATTTTAGAGTTTATTCAGTGACTTTCTAGACCAAGAAGCACATTTTTTTGAAAAAATCAGTGTTTTACAACTTTTTTCAATTTTTCTTCACAGGTGAAGAAATAGTACAGACATTTTAGCTGCAATAAGACCCAAACCCCCAAAAAATTAGCAGGAAGGGGAAGTTTCGTATAAGCTCAGTAAGATATGTATTTTAATATTCCCGAACTTCCCTAAAATCGATGAATATTTTGATCCCCTTTTGGGGGGTGAGGGGGTTCATTCAAATTTTCGTTTTTTGACTATAACTTTCAAAATTACGTATTTACGAAAAAAAAGTTGAAACAAAAATTTTAGAGCATAAAAAAACAAATAATTTTGTTATTTACAATTTTTTCCTAGGACGTCATGGGAGGGAGCCAAGGTCTTCGAAAAAAAAATCAATTTTAAAAATTTTCCATCACCAGAAAAAATCACCGAAAATCGGGTTAATCGACTTTTAGGAGCGGTTTTTTTGCATAGTACATCCTATTACTATGTAGAATAAGAAAAATGTATAACCGACCCCTTATCTCAAACTAGGGGGGGTGGACCCTCCGAAGGAAAAGTCGCATTTTCCCCCAAGCGTAGCTCAGCTGCAGTGCAAAATTGGAAAAATTGGTTCAAACAAACGTTGTACATCATCAAAGGACGAACATTTTGCTTTTTTAATTTTTTTCTACGCGGTCTTGGGGCGAGCTATTGCAAAAAGAAAAAAAAGCAGCGCGGCGTTGGAAAATCCTTTTGAGACTCAATTTGGGTCCAGGGGTCAAATTATCATAAAAATCGAGTTCAGCGCCCACGAAAACTTCAGAACCACATTTTTTCGACCCTTGGTTCGCTAGATTTTAAATTTACCAGGTACCAGGCTTACACACTCGTACTCTATTGAGGTAATGAACGCTGATTTTTTTTCTTTTTGCGATAGTTCGCTTCCAAGAACACGTAGAAAAAAAGTAATAAAAGTAAAATGTTCGTCTTTTGATGCTCTACAACGTTTGTTTGAACCAACTTTTCGAATTTTGCACTGCAGCTGAGCTACGCCTGGGGAAAAATGCAACTTTTTCTTCGGAGGGTCCACCCCCCTACTTTGAGATAAGGGGTCGGTTATACATTTTTCTTATTCTACATAGTAATAGGATGTACTATGCAAAAGAACCGCTCCTAAAAGTCGATTAACCCGATTTTCGGTGATTTTTTCTGGTAATGGGAAATTTTTAAAATTGATTTTTTTTCGAGGACACTAGCTCCCTTCCACGACGTTCTAGGAAAAAATTGTAAATAACAAAATTGTTTGTTTTTTTATGCTCTAAAATTTTTGTTTCAACTTTTTTTTCGTAAATACGTAATTTCGAAAGTTATAGTAGAAAAACGAAAATTTGAATGAACCCCCTCACCCCCCCCCCCCAAAGGGAATCAAAATATTCACCGATTTTAGGGAAGTTCGGGAATATTAAAATACATATCTCACTGAGCTTATATACGAAACTTCCCCTTCCTGCTAATTTTTTTTGGGTCAAAACCTAAAATGTCTGTACTAAAATAGGAGAAAGTTAAAAAAGCTTTAAAATATGGAATTTTTCAAAAAAATTGTGCTTTTTGGTTTAGATAGTTGTTAAATAAGCTCTAAAATTAATTTCAATAACTTTGATCTTTTTTGGAATTTTTCTGAAATTTTTGAAAATATTGAATTTTTGGCAATTTCCGAACAATTGAAGGCTCTTGCGCGATCGGAAAATATGAATCGATTTTGAATTTTATCTTTTATTTTTTCAGTCCACATAGGCAACAACTTTTGCGCGGAGTTTCTCTTCGAAAATCAAAATTTTCGGTTTTTCGACCCACCCGATTGTATACCCCTTCTGGAAGGTGAGGTGGTTACTTTTGACTGGTATCGATGCCGATAAACATGATATCAACAAAATTTCAAATTCTACCACATAAAAATACTTTCCCTACACGACTTCACACCCCTCCTTAAACACAATTCTCAAAGAATACCTCCGCAATACCAACTTTACCTCTCGATAGCCTAGAAATTGCATTGGAAGCCGTCTCGCTAATTCCAGCTCGGAGCCTGCTTCTTGGGAAATTTCAAACGAAGATAAATTCAGTGTTGTTTTCGCTTGTTACATTAAGTTTGGTTAAACGCGATTCAGTTATATTCCGGTTTCGTAAGTTTAATTCCATCGAAAATGTATTCAATTACCTTTATATTATATTTCCTTTTAATTATACCAGAACTTAAACTAGGTTCGCCTTCGGTCCAAAAAGCACACCATATAATTTTTCCCTTCAGTCGCGCCGCCGCGTAAAGTTTACCGAGCAGTTTTGCGTTGCATTAGGTACATGGAATACACATTACATTATGTGTATGCTCGAGATAGCGAAAATCTTCGCTTTTGCTAGCGTTTGTTGGATTGTATAAGGCGAACGAATATTTCAAAGTCTTACTAACGTGATGTGTGTAGGTTTCCGTGTTCTATACACACACGTATAGTAAATGAAGTAAAATTTTCGCAACGGGTCTTTTTGATAAAACGTGACAAATCGTACGAGTACGGTTATTAAAGGCGAGAAACTTTACGCACTTGTAAACTTTCATCCTGAATAAATATTTTCTTTGATATTCAAAAACGATGGCTTTCTTTAATGGAAACGTTAACACCTTATTAAGTAAAGAAAGTTCGTATTTTACTCGCCCCCTGGCTTCGCTTCCCTCTAGCTCGTCTCCGCTGCGGTGCTCCGGGCATAAGTTTAAAGGTCTAGGTACATGATACGAGATATCCCATCTCGTCAATTTCATTTTTTTTTCGAACCATGCGATATATTGGGATTTCAAATTCAAATATCCTTCCTCGAATAAACCATCTACACGAAAGATCTCCAAAAAATACAAATTTTATAATCACACAACGTGCGAAATTGCGTCGGGGAATAACTTACACACTGAAAGAAATGATTGGGGAATGGTTCCCCGAAAATCTCGGTAAACTGCGGACAGCCTCAAATATTCGGTGCTGATTACCGAATATTGGGTAATACCTACTCATCAACAAGTAACAGTTCCCTAAATATTAGTGATTCATTACCGAACATCAGGTAATGTCTCCTGATATTTAGGGAATGATTACTTGTTGAAGAGGAATGATTTTTCTTGTTAAAAAAGGAATGATTTTACCATTTGTATAGCAGTTTCTTTAATTTTTTATTTTTTAAAAATAAAATACAATAATGATATGCCTCTCACGTCGATTTTCTGCACCAAGACACTTGACTTCTTAATTTCAGATAATTTACATGCTTTTCTGTTCTAACAAATTTTCTGCCCTGGGTGGGACTCGAACCCGGACCCCTATACCTATGTGTTCCTATAAATCCTATCCTACAGCCCTAACCACTACGCCACCGATGCGCGTGTGTAATGAGGCATTTAAATGATATACCTACATATTATCATCACATATTCTTGGCAAAGTGCACTTCAATTGAAAGTTGTATAGAAGCTGTGTAAAATAATTTAGTATATTATTTTAAAAACCATTGAATTTTGAAACAAAGCAGTGGCAAAATAAATACTCATAAAAATATTTTCTAAAACGTACCACATTCTTAATTTTATATTTTTTTCATCTTGAAATTTTACGCCACCATATTTATCAAATTTATTAAAATAAGAATTTTATGCTATTTTTTCAATTCTTACTTATTTTATACACACACTTTAAAAAGAATCTCTTTAAAAATTTGCACACAATTGAATTATTTTTAAACTGGTTTAGAATCTTTAAAAAAATGCACTGCACTTGGCAAATCATGGTTAGATACATCACTATATTTTATTCACTTTGATACAGTTTACTTATTCCTTAAAATTGAATAATAGTTACTTATCAAGTAAATCATTCATTTCGTATATAGTGTGCTGTAATAGGTACTTCTCACTTTCAGTACTAGTTGGTGTTTTTTTTGTTAATAATTATCATTCTCTCAGTAATGATTACCTCCTATAACCATTCCCTAACTTTTTGTAATTAATACATTTTATTCAGGAATGATTCCCCAAAAATTTGGGAATTTGGAATGATTACCTAACGTTTGGAAATCATTACTTGATTCTCAGTAATAAGTACTCATTTTTTATTCCCATTTCTTTCAGTGCAGCGATCTGCGAAACGCAATATAAGGCAACAGGTTCACGTAAGTGTACGTATAAAAATATCCATGAAAATTAAGCACCCTCGCTCGCTCACCCGGCCAATTTATTCGTACCCATGCGACGAATACGCTATCGAGTTTGAAAAACTCTTGGTACAGCACGTACAGCCTCAATAAACATACCGAATATCAAATTGACAATACGGTCGTAAATTTCGTACCAACCAAAAAACTTTCAACTCTTTTCTAAATTTTTCTTATTAAATAATAGAAAACTTCTCGTGTTATCTGGAAAAGGCGTAAAAAAAATACCGCCATTATTCCAGTCTCAAATTGAGAAACCGGAGTAGAATAAAGGGAACTTTTTATTATTCCGATCATATCCGCGACATCACATGACTTGGGACATCGACGGTAACTTTTCACTTCGACATGCCCCAGTTGAAATTCGTGTTTTTCGTTATTTTCGTTATTCGCCTAAAGGTCTAATTTATAAATTAGGCCGGAAGTGGTGTGCTTTTGAGGTTCTGAAGGGTAGCATATTGGGAAGATAATCAAATGTATTTCTACAGCAGGCTAAATACTGATTAAACATTTATCTACTCAGTTTTAAACTGGAAATTTCGAAGTTTTTGTATCTCTTCGCTAAAGATGGATTATCATTTCTCAATTTTTTTTTTCGAAAAAACGAGGATAAATTAAGAAAAATTGCGAAATGACGCTGGTTAATTTAAATGTACTTGGGCGCTCATTCCATGTCAACTCGACCAGGTTTTGACCTTGGGTCTTCAAATTTCGTTCAATTTTTTTTTACGAGTTCCCCTTGATGGTCTAATGAAAGAATCAGCGTCATTCCGATCCTAATCCTTCAGAGGAGCAGGGGGAGAGGGTGACCCTTGTAATTTTCGTATAACAGGGATTTTTTACGAAATGGCTCAAATTTGAGGGTGGATATCTCGAAATCGGTTCGATTCAAGATGAATTTGTTCACGCGGTTTTGTAGAGAATTGAAAAGAGATTCAAAATTGATAATCACATTTTGAAAAGTTCGAAGTTGAACTTTTGTGATGAAAGCTCAACTTTCATGATGAGTACAAAACATGAGGGGCCCCATTTTAAAATTTGAAAAAAGTACTATGAAAAGAACTTTTTATATATTTTTCAACTAATTACTTTTCAAGATGGGATCTCAATACCCCTGGGGGGAGGGCACAGGGGTCCTCAATTTTGGTTAAAATACAAAAAAATGAAAAAAGTGAAGTAATACATCGATTTCTAATAACTCAAAGGTGCTGAATTCGAATATATGCTCAGTTTTTTCTTCCGACCCCTCCGAACCTCCATATCAACCTCCCCCCCCCCCCTTATGAGGCCAAAATTCAAAAAAAATGAAAAATAACGTGTGATGTGTCGTTTGTTGCGGTTTTGAGGGCGCTGAGTTCGAATATTTGCCAATTTTTTGGATTCGACCCTTTGGTGCACCGCTAGCTCCCAATTTTGAGAAAACACATGCAAAAAAGTGGAAATAGCGTACGTCATGTCATATCGATTTCTACTAATTCGAGGGTGCCGAGCTTGATTATCAACTTACTTTCTCGATCCGCCTCCCCCGTGTCCCTCACTGACTCCCAAAATACTAAAAAAATTCAAAAATCAATGTTTTTTCAAAAATGGGGGCTAGGACAGCACTAAAGGGTCGAATCCAAAAAATAGGCAAATATTCGAACTCAGCGCCCTCAAAACCTCAACAAACGACACATCGTACATTATTTTGAATTTTGACCTCATCAGGGGGGCTGATATGGAGGTTCAGAGGGGTTGGATGAAAAAACTGTGCACATATTCGAACTCAGCGCCTTTGAGTTAGTAGAAATCGATGTATTACTTCACTTTTTTCATTTTTTGTATTTTGACCAAAATGGAGGACCCCTGTGCCCCCCAGGGGTACTAAGATTCCATCTTGAAAAGTAATTAGTTGAAAAATACATAAAAAGTTCTTTTCATAGCAATTTTTTCAGATTTTTAAATGGGGCCCCTCATGTTTTGTACTCATCATGAAAGTTGAGCTTACATCACAAAAGTTCAACTTTGAACTTTTCAAAATATGATTTTCAATTTTGAATCTAATTTCAATTCACTACAAAATCGCATGAACAGATTCATCTTGGATCTAACCGATTTCGAGATATGGACCCTCAAAATTAAGCCAATTATACGGAAATTACAAGGGCCACCCCTGCTCCCCTGAAGGATTAGGATCGGAATGACGGTGATTCCTTCATTAGACCATCGAGGGGAGCTCGTAAATTTTTTTTAGCGAAATCGGAAGACCCAAGGTCAAAACATGGTCGAGTTGACATGGGATGAACCCTTGATAAAATTTCAATACTAATATTTTCATCCTTCGATGAAAAATTTAAATCTGTTTACATCTGATGGAATATAATTCAAATTTCTTACGCCTTCCTCTCTCCCCTCACCTCAACCCTTCATTCCGAGAAAAAACCATTGCCAAATTCGTATTTTACGCCCTCTAAAACATGTATTTTGATACATAACTCGAGAAAAATTACAAAATTAAAATTTTTCAGGTCTTACTTTCCTTTATTTCTCAAATTTTGAATTATCAAGCCCCTACCCTTCGGGGGAAGGAATACCTGGTGACCCAATAATCTTGCTACCCTTGGATTTCGCAAATTCGCCAGGTAAAAAAAAATCAACATTCAAAGAATAATGAAATTCCAATAACATAATTGACGCTCTTTTCTCTTCAGAAAATATTAACTCATCGCTCATTATTTACAAATCCGTTGAAAATTTTCGATTGTTTTCGGTATTTGCATTTCTTGGAAAAAAATTCCAAATCCAAAATTTTGAAAATTTTAAAAATTGCAATATTTGAAAACTAATAGTTGCACATGACAGAGTTTTGAATAAGGATTAATTCAATTCAATTCAATACGATCGCTTCATTTGCAAATATGACCATTGGCCATCTAAATCATTAAATGCAGATTTTGTCAAATCAAAAATCTGAAGGGGCAAAAATTCGTAAAATGAATTTTTTTTATGAAATTAGTAACACTGCATCTCCCCCTCCACTCTTTCAGAATATTTTGAGTGCGGTGTTGGCATTGTCCCTCGAAGACCTAAGTGTAGGCAATTCTTCGTTCAGCCCAGCATAGGATAAGGAGAAACAATTCCTCTTTAAACAACAAGAAAAAAAACGATGGGTTGCGGAACTTTTGGGTCACTCGGTATAAATTCGTTTCAGCTGCTTGAAAATTTTATTTATATCAAAATATCGAGCAATTTCCTCAATTCGATCGAAATTGAAAAAAAATTACTGGTTTCAAACAATAAGTGCCTAGTTTTTTGCTCAGATTTGGAAAATTATCTTAAAATGTAGTTTTGGGACACTTAAAAAAATGTTTCACCAAAATTGCCTTTTTTTTTTGAAGAAAAAAATCGGTATTAATGACTTATGCAGTAGAAGTTTAGTGCTAATGAAAATGTTTTACAAGCAGAAAAAAGCATAGTTGAAATTATCGTAATAGAGAGACCTAAAATTGGAAAATTTCCGATTCAGGCGAGATTTTATCCCATTTGACAAGCTCAGTTTGATAAATTCTCATTTTTTAACTCAATTTTTTCGACTAAAAATGTCCTTCTCTCAATTAAAGGACTCATGAAAACTCGTTCGTACGATATTTTCAGTCATAACAAAAAAATTTCAAAAGTTAACTTTCTCGTAGTATCCCCTGGATAACGCTAATAGGCTGAAATAGGTTTGGAATTAACTCCTACATACCCCAAAAAAGTAGAAATCAAATCCAAAATTTCTGAATTCAGAGATCACCTCACCACTCCTCACCGACTCCCGAAAATATAAATATTTTTGAAGTCAAAAAAGTAGCACGATACACGAATTTCTATTTTTTGATTTCAGTACGAATGCGTCGAGTGGTTGACAAATTTCTCTATTTTTTAATAATGGGCACTAGTCGACAGAATTTTCATTCCCCCCCTCCCACCGCCGAGTTTTTTCCCCAATTTTCGTCTCTCAATTTCAAACATAAAATTACCCAATGTAAAGTACTTGTTAGGTTGAGGAGAAAGTTGTTTTTATATGGAATTACTACAGTAATCGAAAAAGATCGTAAAGCAAGGAATTTGATTAGTAAACAAAAGCTAGCTTTAGTATTTCTTTTTTGAAGAAAATAAAATCGTTCTCTGCTCTTGAACGTTCATTGACCTTATTATTGAATTCGGAATCTTGATTTGTTTGAATTATTGTCATATGACGGTTGGATGATTAGTGTTTTGTTTATTTATCTATGTATTCAGGTATCATAGATTTACCTTCAACAGCAGTTTTAGAAATAAATATTTTGGTTCCCTGATTCTACAAATTTTTCGTGATCGTGAATTTATCGATAATATTCATGAATTAATCGAATTATATAGGGAATTAATTCGTTCGTAGCGGTTAATTGCTCGTATTTTCATCGAGTGGTTTAGTTTTAAATTTACATAGGTATCTAATCGAGGTGCTTCGATATTCGCGATGGCTCGAATTGTCAATTTGTTCATTATTTTATGTATTGCATCGGAAGTCAGGTAAATGATCCATTTGTAAGATTATTATCAATTTTTGGAATAATTTTCTATGTTCATTGCCCTTTTTTTTTTTTTTACAAGTTTGGCTGTAAAAAAAGAAAAACGACAATGCAGCGTATCGAAGTCATCTTCTAATTGCACCTGTGGAGTGTTCTTAAGCAATCAACTACTCAAAGGAATTCCAAATACGGAAGAAAACCCAATTATCACCATAGAAATGGAAGAAGACGTCACCTGTGGACCAATGGGTACCACTCAGTGCTCTAGGAAATGTGTACAAGAGGTGAATATTATTATTTACCTATACTCGTTTTTATTTTCAAATTCATATTTTTATTTTTTTATTTTGAAATTCGCAGTTGGTGAAATATTTGCCGACGAGTTCATCGTTGATTTGCGGTATCGTCGATCGTGAGGTTTTCAAAGAAAAGGTACGATTTTTACAAACTATTCATCAATTTCTTCAAGTAAGATACCTACTAACATTATTATTTCGTATTTAGGCCCATTTACTCATCAATATTGGCAACCAAGGCTGGGTGAAAAGTAAGGCCGCCTCCGCTCCGAAGGAAATCTGCTGCAAGAACTCAGTCGATTACAAATGTCCTCCAGCGTAAAAGTAATCGAGTCGTTGATAATTTTTCGTATTTATTATTCTTTTTTTTTCAAACTCATTAATTTATTTAATTTGTGAATCGTATGAAATAGACCTTTATCGTTACTGATTTTTTCTGTAATCCTTTGATTTCTAATTTGGAAATGGATAATATGATTTTTAAAAAAGTTTTTTTTTTTTAACGATCTGTGATGAAAACCAATTTCATTCCAACAGCAACAATCAAAACCAATCTCCGAGCAGAAGAAAAAAAATCCCAGAATGAAAGAAACTTACTGTACTTGCAGATTTTTAATCCGTGTAGGTAATTTTGATTTTATCCCCTAAATTCAGTCAATCTTTAGAGAGGGGTTAGTTGAAAAGATAATTTTGATGTTTGATACTTTTTTTATAAGTAGGTAGGTATTAGGTAAGTGTACCTACATTAGGGTGGATCGTGAAAAAAAACATACCTCAGATTTTGACCGAATTCGCTGGGGTTGTTGGGTCACTATCGAAGACTACCCCAAAAAAACTTTGAGCCCCCCAGGTGAAGATGGGGGGAGCTGGGGGTTTTCAAAGGGCACCTCCTTTTGAAAAAACGCGGTTTTTTTGTTTTTAAGGTCGAAAATACGGCGCGAGATTTATGGACACAGCACTAAAAAGGTGCGATTTGAGTTTCTACATCTCAAACCATCGCCATCCTTCTCCGATCAAAACTCAGACGGCTACCAGGGGGTCGAAAAGTTGCAGATCGCGAAATTTAAATATTGTGAAATTTTTTCTGGCCCTAAATTAATTACTTTTACGCCGCGCCGGGCAATTTTTTTTTTTAAATATTTGAAGAAAATTTTGTGAATTTTCCCGATCAGTACAGCCAACTGCAAATTGTGATATTCAAATTTCAGGAATTCGTATTTATCTGATCATGAAGTTGCTAACTATATCTTATGGCTAGAAAACACCACAAACTTTTTTTTTTGTTTTTTCAATCATTAGAAACAAAGAGCCTCTCCGCATAAGATAGTGAATTCCGCACTCTCACCGATTGAGCTAAAACTCACCCAAAATGTTAGTATTGATGTAAATTCACCCCAAAAATTTTTTTGGCTCGATCCCCCCACCCCAGTCCGAATAAAATGGCCGTAAATGTCCAAAATTCAAAAATTCGTATCTCCAAAGGGGGTGGTTCAAAAATTTCGAAATTTTCACAGAAAATAGTTAGTGAGTAGATGTATACGTGAGAATTTTTTCAAATTTTTTTTCGCGTATTTGGGGGGATTTTGAGGGGTTTGAAAATTTCAAAAATTCGTAGAAAAAAAATCGGGGGGACCCCCGGCTGGAATTTTTTTTAAAAAGTTGGTCCTACCCTCAGGTATAACATATATTTTTTTCAGACCCCCGAGGAGGGGTGCAACATGGTCAAAAAAAATAAAAACAACAAAAAAACACGTTTTTGACGTTTTTTTTTGCAATATTTACTCCCTTTAAGACAATTCGAAAAAACTGTAAAATTCGTCAAAATTGGGAATACCGCGCCTCATCCTACTCCTCCCCATGAAGACGTGTGAAGCTCTTAGGTATATGAGTCTATAGATTGGGTTTGAGGTCTATTTTTCGAATATCGTATTGAAAATTCGTTTCTGATCGATGTGTGAGGTGTAGGGGCCAAAAACCACGATTTTCGGGTATTTTTCATGAATATTGGTAATTAGGGGTATTTTAAATTTGAAATTTGGGGCACTTATAATTATCCGATTTTGAAAGTAATGGCATATTCGTGTTCAGGGAGGTTGAAATATATGAAATCGAGTTCAAAAACGCCGACTTTGCTCAACCCCGCCACATAGGGGGGCTGGGACCTCAAAATACCACCCCCTGCACCCCCTATGGTAGATACAAAGTGGGTCCCGTTCTCTAAAATTTTGTTTTGGTCTTATTGTTCATCATACCAACTTTCATGCTTCTTTCATACAAAGCCACGTTTCTTGAATATTTTACAGTTTGCGACTGTACTACACGGGCAGCGGCGATGCTATCATTATCGGTTTGTAGCCCAATGATCAAAAAGTGTAATTCTGGTTCATTTCAAATGTATTCCACAAAAATTAATTTTTTTTCCAAAATATTTGTCTTAAAGGGAGTAAATATTGCAAAAAAAAACGTCAAAAACGTGTTTTTTTGTTGTTTTTATTTTTTTTGACCATGTTGCACCCCTCCTCGGGGGTCTGAAAAAAATATATGTTATACCTGAGGGTAGGACCAACTTTTTAAAAAAAATTCCAGCCGGGGGTCCCCCCGATTTTTTTTCTACGAATTTTTGAAATTTTCAAACCCCTCAAAATCCCCCCAAATACGCGAAAAAAAATTTGAAAAAATTCTCACGTATACATCTACTCACTAACTATTTTCTGTGAAAATTTCGAAATTTTTGAACCACCCCCTTTGGAGATACGAATTTTTGAATTTTGGACATTTACGGCCATTTTATTCGGACTGGGGTGGGGGGATCGAGCCAAAAAAATTTTTGGGGTGAATTTACATCAATACTAACATTTTGGGTGAGTTTCAGCTCAATCGGTGAGAGTGCGGAATTCACCATCTTATGCGGAGAGGCTCTTACCTAAGGGGAAAATTTTCTTAGACCATATAGTATTAACATAGACCGCGCTACGGTCCATAAGACGTATGTTGTTACGGTGTTCCAACATTAAACTGGGTCCACGGCGGAAAACGCGGAAAATGATCTAAAAACGAACTCGCGTCATTTGATTTCGCTCTAATTGTTTCTATGAGTCTCCATTGATAGTACAAATTGTTTGACTACCGATTTTCCGAATTTCGTTTCCAGCAATGGTCCCAATTCACGCGAATAAATACTGGGTCCACGGCGGAAAATACGATCAAAGCACCGAACTCGAACCAAAAATGAAGTCGTATCCTCTCATTTCACTCCAATTTTTTTTTATGGTTGGTGCAAATTGTCTGACTGCTGATGTGGTATAATTTCTCTTGATTTTTCCCGCAGAAATGGGCCCAATTTATGCAAAATAATTAAAAAAATATTGTTGGAACTCGCCGCTTATCAGTAGCGCGGTCTATGTTAATACTATATGGTCTAAGAAAATTTTTGATACCAGTGCAGCCAATTGTAAACCACAATACTCCGGATTGGAAATTTAATTGAAATAAAATTATAATATTATAACATTTTAAATAAGGTAAAACGTGAACAAAAATTGCAACGAGTAAAATTCTAAACGAGTGAAATTCTTTCTGTGCCCTTTGAGAACCCCTAGCTTCCCCCATCTTCACCTGAGGGGCTCAAAATTTTTTTGGTAGTCTCCGATAGTGACCCAACAACCCCAGCGAATTTGGTCAAAATCCGACGTATGGGTTTTTTTCACGATCCACGCTAAAGTACATATTATATTAATTAGGACGTAGTAAGTTTTTTCAATAATTCCGAAACGATTGATAGACAAACATTAAAAATGTTCGTGATGAATTCAGTAATAATTGATGTGTCACAACAAAAAGGGCATAACTCAGCATATGTCCTTTTTGATGTGACACGCGATTCGTATTCTCTGAAGTTTTCTCTATCCAATGACCCCCCCCCCCACCTTCCAATATGTTTTCCTCGAAGAGTTATGGCGTTTTTAAAATGCGAAGTTCGCAATTTCGGTTCCCAAATTACATTTTTGATTTTCGAGAATTTGCATAATGTTTAATTTTTTCACTGTGCAGATGATTGTAAAATTTTAAAATTTTAATGAAGTGTTTTTCTAGTTAATTTTTCGTCATAAATTTGAAAAAATAATAAAATTCGTCCAAAATGTATTTTTAGCATTTTTTTTTGTAACCAAGAAAATGAAAAAAAATTGTCATTTTTCAAAGTGCCATATATCCGCTCCCTAAAGAGATAATTTGAAATTTTTTTCACGAAAATGTTCCTTTTTTCATTCTCCTCAACTTTTGTATGAAGATTTTTTTTTAATTTTCACTTCCGGAAAAATTATGCGTCATCAAACGTAGAGGGGTCGAAATGAAATTTTGTCACAACAAAAAAGACAATAACTCAACCTTCTGTTTTCAATATAGAAAAAAATAGAAAAGATATCAAGTGATGAGCGATCGTTTTCTTGTAGCAAAAATATGAAATTTTAAGGTAAAATTTTTTTCCCCAGCTTAATTCCTTAATTTAGTATTAAAAAAAGTTCAAACTTCAATCGCAATTTCCCCAAAACGTCATTTTTTTATGTCATTTTTGCAGTGACACGTTCAATTGTAATGTTGAAATTGTCGACTTCATACTGATTTTTTGGTAAGAAATAATTTATTTTCCTGAGAGGGCACCTGATTCATTTCTGTAACTCAATAAATAGTTTTAAGATAAGGCTTGGAGGGGATTTCAAAAAATTTTGAAAACTTGAAAATATTTTTTTTAAAAAAAGGTTTTAGAGTTACTGACCGCGTACGACGATCGAAGTTGCCAATTTGATACACAACTTTCCTTTTTCATTGGAATACGAATGTTGAATGTACTTATCGAGTTACCAACTTGAGTACCGAGTACACTTCGTACCTTACCATAGTTATGAAAAAAGAAGATGCTATACATAAATGAGAAAAATATAGACATATCCACCATAAAGTGAGATTGCTAACGTATTGATGAATAAAATTTTCATATTCGAATGTCGAGTCTTCGAAATCTATACAGCGAGAGGCATCGAAATACCTGATTGAATTCGCATTTAAATAATTCACTTTCTTATTCCAACAATTGAAAAATATTACGGTCGAAACCAACCGCGAATGAAATGAAAATAAAACCAACCAAAGGATATTTCAGAGCGCCCACATCAGTAAATTTCATCAAGATTTCTATTCCCAATGCAAATTCTCCGAACAAACGGTAATAAATCTCGAAACGAGGAATTAAACTGGACTATTATATGAAAAAAATCCAAGATTTCAATTTCACCTGAATCATTGAAATATTTCAACGAATTAATTTCTCTCAATGAATTTCGCAGCCATTTCAGGAAATTAATAAATTAATAATAATTACCAAGGCACAAAATTCCAAGATTGAAATAATATCAGGAGGTACCAATTAAACTTATAAAATATTTTAGCTCATTGGGTAAATATGTATCCCAAATGGTACATTTTTCGCTATTTCAATATCACTGAAAAATTCCACCCAAGTCGTTCCAATTTGATTATAGGTCTGGTTATTTGCAAAACGTTCGAAACACAGATAATTACGACATTGGAAATTGAACGAAAATAAATTCCATATTGTCGTAAACATAATTTCCGTTTCGCCGATGCTAATTACATAGCGACCAAGTTGCAAATAAAACATAATTCTCAAACACCTTTGTAAATCTGCCCCCTCCTCCTTCACTTCTTACTTTTCAAGTACCAATGTTTAATTTCCACCGATATCGAATTCGATTCGACGAGAAAAAAACCTCGAAACTTTTGGGCTGTCGTTTAGCTTCCAAGTATGCCGATGCCGGTGAAATATCCTCTCGTCTGCAAACTTAGGTTTTAATAAAAAGTTCGCTTGCAGGTGAAAGTAGTTTTATTTTTATTCGCAAAAGTTTCGGAAATATAAACTTGCTTTTTATACTTTGAATTTATGTTGTACATATTTTACAACAGACGCAATAATCTAGACTATAAAACATTTAGCTGTATGGCTTTTTCTACCTGTGGAGTATTTTTTTTTTTTACGAGAAATACGTTCGCCGGATTGGATGCAAGGTGTGCATACGTAATTACGATGAAGATACGGGAGTGAGCACAAGAGGTG
Organism: Pseudococcus viburni; assembly: GCA_033439095.1. Lineage (NCBI taxonomy): Eukaryota > Metazoa > Arthropoda > Insecta > Hemiptera > Pseudococcidae > Pseudococcus > Pseudococcus viburni. Next base: position 300,767 of record JAVBJF010000359.1, on the reverse strand, counting down.
TTGTAATTATGGAGTAAAACTTCATATTATATTACTACTTTTAGCACATTGAAAAAAATGTATTAGTTCAGATACCTCGAACTTGATTATGTACCACAACTGAAGTAGGATGTACCAGAGGGCAAGATGCAAATTGGCTCATTGTCGTCAGTGATATGATTGAAAAATTTTTTCTGGGCAATTGGTGGACGCGTATCCATTCGATACAAAACAGAAAAAAATTACAGACCTGACGGATTGCTTGTCTGTGATTTTACGTGATTTTGAGTAAATTTTACAAAAAAATTCGCGAATTTGCATCATGTCTTCACTTTTTGCATCTTGCCCCAAGCCCCATAGTACAGACATTTTAGCTAAAATAAGGCCCTAATCCAAAAAAATTAGCAGGAAGGGGAAGTTTCGTATATAAGCTCAGTAAGGTATGTTTTTTAATATTCCCGAACTTCCCTAAAATCGGTGAATATTTTGATTCCCTTTTGGGGGGTGAGGGGGTTCAAAATTTAGTTTTTCGACTATAACTTTCAAAATTACGTATTTACGAAGAAAAAATTGTAGAGCATAAAAAAACGAACGATTTTGTTATTTACAATTTTTCCTAGGACGTCATGCGAGGGAGCTAGGGTCTTTAGAAAAGTGAAAAGAAAAATTGAAATGAACTGTGTTTTTCTTTCATCTTACCTACATTATTAACTGCTGCAAAAAATTAATTATAAATTTAAAATTCCAATTTCCAAAATATATTTTTTAAAAAAGATCAAAGCAATGATCAATTTATCAGAAAATTTGTGCATTAAATTTGATTTTACCAAAATTTTCTAAATTTTTAAAATACCTAACTTTTTTAAGTTTTACAATAATTGATTTTTTGAAAAATCATTGAAATCATGCAAAAATTACCAAATTTTAAAACATCTTTTTAAATTTTTTTTTTTGAGAAGAAACCTCCACATATCCATTTTCTTTAGAAACTGTCAAAGTGATTAATTTTTCCTACAACGCCTTGTAAATTTATTAATTTTTCAAAAAATTTTGTAAAAACTTTCAATTGTAGTGTGAGATTTGCTCTTTTCCTCCCTAATTCCCATTTCACAGTGTAAAATTATTTTTTAGAAAAAAATTCAAAATTAATTTCCGGTGAAAAATGGAAATTGAAAAAATTATTAGGGGGGGGGGGCGGCAAATGAACGTAGTGGCCTGATCAAAACTACATATCTCGGTGGACTGCCCTCTTTTTTTTTCTTGGATCCAACTCTGGGCAGGATGCAAAAAAAGTGAAAAAAATTCTGTAGGGTTGTATTGAGGTATGCACCAAAGTGAAATTTTTATCAGCGAACTTTAATTTATTGCAAGAATTAGACAATTTGGCCAATTTGAATAGATTTGGCAGAATATTTGTCCTAGGTTGGTGCATCCTCCCCCACCTTATATCATCGGATGCTACTTCTACGCTAAAGGTATGCTATTATATATATATTGGAATAAAAATATTATATCTTGAGAAATTATCATTTTACGCATCAAAATTTTTAGGAATAAATTGGTGTACAATGTGGCTGTTAGTAAGCTTATCGCACTATTTATCATTTTTTTTTAAATTGCAAATGATGGATTTTTTCACTCTTCGAAGATGACATTCTAGTCGATGGTAGGAAGTGAAATATTTTTCTCAAATTTTTATGAAAAACCACCAACAGAATAGGTTTATAATAATCACAATTACAGTCATGTAACCATAATATAGCTGCAAATGATCAAGTAAATAAGTTTTTTTTACATCAAAAATGTAATTAATGAATGGATATTACAACTGGGCTATTCCATACTAAAACAGACCAAAAATTAGGTCGAGTCTTCTCAAATTTTTTCACGCATTTCCCAGAGAGGGAAATGTAAGTCTATATTCGAATTCTACGTCCTCAAATTAGTGAGAAACGATATGCCACACGATATTTTCATTTTTCAACATACTATTTCCCAAAATTGGAGGGGGGCTAGAACAGCACCGATGGGTCAAATCCAAAAACTCAACGTCCTCAAAAATCTAACAAATTACAGATTTTTCATTTTTTTGAATTTTGGCCCTATCAAGGGGGCTACTAGGAGGGTTCAGAGGGGTCGGATGAAAAAACTGAGTACATATTCGAAATCAGCGCCTTCGAATTAGTAGTAATCAATGTGTTACTTCACTTTTTCGATTTTTTTGAATTTTGGTCAAACTTGTGGACCTTTGTATCCCCCTAGGGGTCTAAGGATCCCATCTTGAAAATTTTTGGTTGAAAAAAAGGTGAAAAGGTCTACCCACTGTAATTTTTCCCGATTTTTAAATGGTAGCTTTCATATTTTGTTCTTATTCTGAAAGTTGAGCTTTGAGTTTTTCAAAATATGATTACCGTTTTTGAATCTCCTATTGATTCTCTTTCAGACTCTGCAAATAGTTTTCGTCTAAGTACAACTTATCTCAAGATATGAGCCTTCAAAGCTGGGTAATTTGGCTAAAAATCGCAATTGAATAAAAATTACGAAGCCCACCTCCCAGTCCTCTTGAGGGTTAGAAAAAAAATTATCGTGGTTGAGAGATGAGAGACACATGTACATACAATAGATGGTTATAGAATCACACAAACCACCCCACACGACTCGCACATAATAAACGAAGAAGTAGTGGAACGGAAATGCGAATGCTACCAGATTAGCGGGCTTCTTCTAGTTCAACGAGCCAGAAACTGCGACTTTAGTCGAAAACGCGTCGGAATTTAATTAATTAGGTGGTACGGCACCAATCACGGTGATTTGTTATTTTATGACCAGTGTTCATAAGCTGATTTGAGTTTTTTGATGACCGCAGGTTGCGGATTTGCGGTATTTACCGAAGATGGTGTAATTTCAATGGGTTTTTAGCAGATTAGATGTGTGTTACGGGATGATGTCGCGGTGACTCGTCAAAGGTTTATGGGTTTATGGCGTCGCGATGGTTTTTTTCGTACACACGATGTGAGTTGAAGCGGCTTTGATGTGGCTGGGCGAAGAGAACAGTTTCGTTTTGGTTTATACCTAATGCATTTCCATCGTGAAGAATCATCGATAGTACTCTGGGAAAACTACTTGTTTACCAGTAGTTTTTTGGAAAATATTACTGGGTAATTAAAATACTATAAATTTTTAGCGCGTTTTTTTTTTACATAATGGTACCATTCTTTTTTTTCAAAGCAGTGACAAACTCCGAATTATTTTGACTTCAAATGGGATTTCGAAAATCCAAGTCCAACTTTATTCAAAGTTCAAATTTTTTCAATTTCTTTGATAAGTAAGTACTGAATTATTTTCAAAAATGTATGAAACTTTCAAATTTTTCCAGCGGAAAATATTTTTAAATTTTAATTCATAATTTTGATTTAATATTTGTATTGCTTTTTAAAACTTCTACTATACTTATTGAGTTGGAAGAAATTCTGAAAAAAAGTTGAAATTTTTCTTGAAACAATCAAAGTGTAAAAAATTTTACAGTTGAAAAAAAATGAAGAAAAATTTTAAAATTATAGGAAACAGCTTTGGAAGAAAATTTTAAAAATATAAAGTTGAAAAAAATTGAAGAAATCAAAGCTAGAAAATTTTCTAATATCCTAAATTTTTTCCAATTGTAAATTTCTTTAAATTTTTTCAAAATTTTCCCCAATAATTCTAAAATGTTTTCTCAAATTTTTTCCAACTTCGGTTAATTTTATTTCTTTAAAATTAAAATTTATTTTAATAAATAGGTACCTACTTATACATGATTTTTTCGACGTAATAATTTTTTATTAATAAATTGTGTAATTTAAATTTAATTCATCTATTTTTTATCATTTTTTTCATTTTAAATATTCAAGTGAAATTATAATTATTGCGTGCGTAGGTAGTTAACGTACTAGTAATAATATTAAATTTCTCCAGAATGTAGCAGAAATTTTGATTGCATTTTCAAGGTTTCTATAATTAGTTTTAGTTCGTGTGGTATAGGTTATTTTAGCTACAGTGGCAACATTGATTAGTTTACGTGTTCAACGTGTTGTAAAATATCTAGGGTTTCAAAAACAGAAAATTTTTCGGGTTTCGTTTTCGATTCTGTTTTTACGATCGTTTTCGTTTTTGCTCTTTTCGTTTTTAATAAAATTATAACATTTTCTATTTTGAAAAAAGTTTTTTTTTCGTTTTTGATTTTTCTTTTGAAAGTAAAAATGTGAATTTGTAGAAGAGTGGATCGAAAGAGCAAATTTTATGTCGTTGTGAATTCGTTCTTTTGAAGGATTCTTTCGTCTTCGCTCTTGAATACTTTGACAAATTATTAGGTACGTTTTTAATCACATTTTTGTTCAAGTCCAATTTTTTGCAAGATTTTTTCCAACTTCGAAATTGTTTCCACCCCAACATTATTTCAATTTTTTTCAACTTCGTATTTTTCCAAATTTTCTTCGACTTGAAAATTTTTTTATCCTAAAAAGTCACTAAATGGCAATCAAGCCAGGATCACCAGTTAAAAGTCAAAACCGATCGCATAAGATACAGGTGTACTTTGAACTTTTGAAGTTACCATTTTCAAGTTTGTGGAATTCGGCTCCTAAATCTTGACGTAAGAAATGGTTTGAAAAGGGGGAAAATGTAAAGAAATGTATAAGGGTTCATAATTTTTGGAAATTTGGGTTTGGATAGAAATTGTTAAATTAATTTGGAAAAAAGTTTCAAATGAAGGTTTTTCTAAAACTCAATCGTTTTTATAATTTAAAAAAATATTTTTTGCGAATGTTTTCTTTTTTTTCATGGCTAATCATTACCTATCGGCTATCATGGGTGATCTTAGCTTCATAGCCATAGTGACTTTTCATTTGAAAACCAAATATAAGTTCAGTTTAAGAACAGAACAAAAATTATGGTTTTGATTTTGAGTTTGAAATTTTTGATAGTCAAGTTTTATAAGTTCAAGATTTTTCAAAATCTATTTTTTGAATTGATCACGATAGTAACCAGTGGTTGAAATATATATCAAACAAATTCAAGATTGATAAGTTTCGAACAAATTATTTTCGGATGAGAAAGATTTTCCAAGTTCAAGAAAATTTGGAAAAAATATCAAGTTGAAAAAAATTGAAATAATGTTGGGATGAAAGCAATTTTGGACTTGGGAAAAGTGAAGTTTTGAAAAAAATTGGACTTCCAAATTCAAAGTATTCACGAGCAGAGACGAAAGAATCGTTCAAAAAAACAAACTCACAACGATATAAAATTTGCTCGGCAAAATAAAACGAGCCGTTCAGTCAAATATGATCCCATGAAACGAAAAATAAAAAGATAAATTCATTTTTCATTTTCATATTTTTTCATTCTCTATATTTTATAAAACCTCAGTTTTTTTCATGATAGAAAAATCCAATTTTTTAAGATTTCACCTCATTCACTAGATTTTCGAGAGTTGGAATCTAGAAATCGTGAGCTTTTTGTACCATGAATTTTATTTTAATAATTTATACCCCATAAATCCTCCACCACAGGTCTGTATAAATTCGAAAATTAATTTAAATCACTTTTTCTCTAACAAAAAGGCGGATTTTTTTAAATGTTCAACGTTATTTTATAAACTTTAGTTTTTATTTTTGTAAAATATTGAAAAATTACGGTTTTTCCGTTTTCCGTTTTCGGTTCCATCAAGTTTTTGAACCCCTGGGAGGGCAAATTCTGTTTCTTTTTTCACGGTTTCCGATCTTGTAGGCATGTTTAGTATGAATTAATTGACTTTTAACCAAAAATTGAAGCATTTTGCTAGATAAAATCGCTTGAAATAATTTTTTGATGTTTGAAATCTTCAAGGTCTATGTACAATTTCGCCTACAGTACATCCAAATTCTAGAAAAAAATGAAAAACGAAAAAAAAAAGGGTTTGTTTTTGTTTATTACTATTTTACCAATTCAGTTTTTGTGTTTTTTTTTTTTCATTTTTAAAAATGCTAAAAAATCACATTTTTCCGTTTTTCGTTTTCGTTTCTTTTGCGTTTTTGAAATCCTGAAAATATCTAATATGATTATTGCATCATTCATATGTTGTGATAATAAGGGTGGTTGGTGTAAATACAGACTGAATTTCGTAATTATGTGAAATTAACTAACAGTATAGTTCGTATGTGATGCTAATTATTACGTTTTTATATTAGTTTCAGCTTGTTTGAGATGCCATTTAAAAGATTTATTAATAGAATAGTTTTTTATAAATTTAAATGATATAATTTTTTCCAGTATAATTTATAGAATTATTTAATAAAAATAATTTAATGGTTTAATAATATAAATTTGATGGATTTAAGTTACTCGATCATCGATGACAAGATAAACCTGGTAAACAGATACTACGTATACAGATAATGATCAATTGCATCAACGAAAAAAGAAAACAAAATTCTATCCCATATAATACGAGATTTTTAATCATCCGAGGTATGTTTTTTTTTCGCGGTACACCCTAATAGGTAGTCTATATTGCAGCCCATTTTTTAAGCAATTTTCACTGCGTGGGAAACTCTTACAGGGGGCTCCGGGGACGAGGCGCAGGTGGTCAAATGTTAGGCCCAGTGACGTTCCGAAGGCATAATTGGGGGGGGGGGGGGGGGTAAATCAGTGAAGATCCCTTCAGAATTTTGATTTTCCCAACTACATACCTACATCAATAAGCCTTTTTTACCCCCCCCCCCCCCGGAATGCTTTTTACTATGAACTTATCCTGGACTTCAAACTAACTACATTTTTTGTAAACGGTAGGTACAGCGAAAATATGTAATTGAAAATTTTGAAAATCAAATTTTGGGGATAAAAAAGATTGAGTTGGGGGGGGCGAGGTAGATGGCACAAATTTTTCGATCAAACTAAATTTTGAAGGAGTATTTTGTTAAAAAAAATTATAATATTCTCATTGATGTTGAAAATATCTAAGAAATTGTTGTTTGGGCGAAAAATTTCAAGAAATTCATAATTTTATAAATGAGATTTTGTAGTTTTATTGTGAATTTGAGGGAGATAAACCGAACGAAGTTAGGGCAAAAATTTCAGAAACCTCCAATTCAAGGTACAAGAAAATAATATTTTGAATTACCTATTAATAAACCTAAATGAAAAATCGGCCCCTTCTACTTTAAAAATATCAACTATTTAATTTTCAAACATTGAGAATAAATTTTGAGAATAAAAAATATGTATAATAAAATTAGTTGAAATAATTTTGAGGAAAATGCAAAAAAAAAGTTGATAAAAATTTCGATTATTTTAAAACTATGGAAGAAAAAATGCAATAAGGCCGAGCGCAGCGGGGCCAAAGTTTTTGAAAATTTTTATTGCTCTTTTCTATATTTTTTGCTTTTTAAACAACGAATTTGTATTTTTCTTGATTTTGAGGTAAACATTTACTTGGGAAAATCGAAATCACTGGGTGGGAAATTTGTTTCACTGCGTGGGAAATTTCCCAGAACTTCATATACTTAAAAAACGGGCTGCTATATTGGCGAGTTTGTGTGCTATTGTGAGTGTTTTTGACGTCACTGGTGGAAAAAATTATATCACTAGATTTGATTGTTGATTGTTATCAAGAATTTCGATTTTCTACTAGTGGAATTTAAAGTTTATTTGTGAAAATGTAATTAATTAATTTACGATGCCGAAATGTTCGATTACATATTGTGGAAATTATTATACAAGTGGAGTTCATTTTTTTCAATTAAGTACAAAAAAAAAGAAGAGGATATTCTAAGTCTGTGGTGTCGGAAACTTTTTTTGGGGAGGGTGCAAAGTAAGTACAAAAACTTGAAATAACAGAAGGATTTGGGAGGGAGCAAAAAGGAACCTTTTTTCGCACTAATGACTCAAATAATTCATATAATTGAGATTCTGTCCATGCCCGAGCGAAGCTTTGAAAAAATTGAGTGTTTAATGCCCAAAAAAGGCATTTTTTCCATGTTTTAATGCTTCGAAAATCCCTATCTGATGCAACTTGGGGGGGGGGGTGCAATGCACCCTTTGTACCCTACATTCCAACGCCACTGTTCTAATTCAATGAAGAATTGTGAAATGCGCGCAAAAAAAACACCGCGTTTGCGAAATAGGTAAGTGATATTTTTAACTACCTATGCCAAGTTTAAAAATCGAGTCATTTTTTAGTAACTCGTAAAAGAATTAACTCCCAACTAATTTCTGACAGTTTCGAGTATCGAAAAAGTGGTCACCGAGTCCGAATATAACAGCGCAGAAAAATCTTCATCCATGATTGGGTTATTTTATAATGATAAAAATTTATTACCTAATTCGACCAGCCGTCCCTGTTGTGCCGGACGCTGGCGTAAGCGCCATATGTTGACGTACGTGCGCCATCGTGTCATAAAAACTAAAATAATTGGTATTTTATGAGCTTGAACCGTTGCAATGAGGTTCTAGAAGTACTTATTACATTATTTCGACGTTATCTGATTCCATATGTGTGTGTGGGTATATAACTCGTATAATATTGGAAAAGACGTTTTTGCAAGAGTTGCAATCCAAGTAAAATAAGTATTTTTATTGGATTTTACGGCCAAAATAATTAGTACCTATAATACCTATGTAAGTTGTTTGTTCCAAAATTACATTTTCATCAGTTTTTTTCCTTCAACGTGCTACTAGTCCAAGAGCCGAACCTACCGAAAATGGGCCGAAACAATTGAAAGCTGGGACCTGTCCCAAAAGTTAGAGTATGACCCCCTATTTTGAAAACCACCAGTCTGCCGATCCGTAGCTGCTGCTTTTAAGCACAGCAAAAGCTCGAAAGTTCACAATTTTCATGAAATTTCGGCCGGAAACATTGATGGTCGAAATTGGTGTCAAATTACAGGATTTTTTGCACTGAATTCGGATATGCAGGTCTACCGGCCCCTAAGTACTACCTAAGCCCCGGCAGACTAGGTAAAAGGGGGAGAAAATTCGAAAAATTCACAGATTTTTGGTAAAATTCTCATGAAAGTCGCAAAATTGAATTGAAAGAGGTTTATGAGTGGTTCTAAGCAATATTCAAGAATAAGGATGACTTTTTAACTTCAAAATTTTCACATGGGAGGGGGGCAGGGGAGCAAGCTCAGAATATGGACATATTGTGATACATCAAAATATACGTTTTCTAGGTCGTAGAACTCGATTATGAACGATTTTTTTTCATTCGGAGTGGGAGGGGGGTGGTACCCCTTCTCATGAAACATAGACAAATTCACAAATTTTGATTCAAGAACGTAATTAAACACGTTCATTATAATGAAATCAGAAAAAATATGGTAAAGAGAATATGAGCGACATGAGTTAAATGAAAAAATAAAAAACAAAATTTGAAAAAAAATGTAGGTAAAAGAAATGGAAATTGGAATAGACATAAAAAAGGGAATGGTAAAATAAAAAAATGAGAAACAAACAAAATAATAATAAAATCAAGTGATTCGTGAAATTTTTGTTTTTTAAATGGAAATTTGTGAATTTGTCTATGTTTCATTAGAAGGGGTACCCCCCCCCCCCCCACAATGAAAAAAATCGTAATAATCGAGTTCTAAGACCTAGAAAACGTATATTTTGATGTATCACATGTCCATATTCTGAGTTTGTTGATGCTCTTCCCCCCCATGTGAAAATTTTGAAATTAAAAGGTCATCCTTATTCTTGAATATTGCTTAGAACCACTCATAAACCTCTTTCAACTCAATTTTGAGACTTTCGTGAGAATTTTACCAACAATCTGTGAATTTTTCGAATCCCTCTCCCTTTTACCTAGTCTGCCGGGGCTTAGGCAGCACTTAGGGGCCGGCAGACCTGCATATTCGGATTCAGTGCAAAAAATCCTGTAAATTGACACCAATTTCGACCATCAATGTTTTCGGCCGAAAGATCATGAAAATTGTGAATTTTCGAGCTTTCACTGTGCTTAAAAGCAGCAGATGCGGATCGGCAGACTGGTGGTTTTCAAAATAGAGGGTCATACTCTAACTTTTGGGACAGGTCCCAGCTTTCAATTGTTTCGGCCCATTTTCGGTAGTTTCGGCTCTTGGACTATACGCAAATCACATTAGAACTTTATAAAGTTTGAACTTAGTGCTTCTATAATAAAAGGAAATTTGATGGGGGGGGGGGAGGTGAACTCAGAATTCCTTGAAAAATTATGAAATTTCGGACCCCCTCGAGAAATTTTTGGCTGCGCCACTGGCGGGGGACCCCCCACCCCACTCCACCAAGGGTTCGACTATTGGAAATCTTTTTGCTGTACATGGAAAGAATCCAAGTTGCCGCCCCTGGTAATAGGTGGGTTCAGGGGGATCGAATGAAAAAAACTAAATACATATTCGAAATCAGCTCCTTCGAATTAGTAGTAATCGATGTGTTACTTCACTTTTTTGATTTTTTTGAATTTTGGTCAAAATTGTGGATCTCTCTACCTCCCAGGGGTCTATAGATCCCATCTTGAAAATTTTTAGGTTGAAAAAAGGGTAAAATGGGCTACTCGCTGTAATTTTTCAGATTTTTAAATGGTAGCTTTCATATTTTGTTCTCATCATGAAAGTTGAGCTTTTACCACCAAAGTTCAACTTTGAGTTTTTCAAAATGTGGTTACCGTTTTTGAATCTTCTATTAATTATCTTTCAGACCCCGCAAACAGTTTTTCCCCAACCACAATCTATCTCAACATATGAGCCTTCAAAGTTGGGTAATTTGGCTAAAAATCGCAATCGCATAAAACTTTCGAGGCCCACCTCCCCGCCCCTTGAGGGTTAGAAAAGAAATTATCGTGGTTTTGTGAATATTTCTCTAAGGGAAACTCGTAAAAAAAAAATTGAGCGAAATCGGAAGACCCGAATTCGTTTTGGGTCTGTTTTAGTATGGAATAGCCCATTTTATAATTTATAATTATTTTTATTTCTATTTTAGGTTCAAAAATAATTGAATATATCGACTTCAGAGTTGTTCAGTACATTATCATTATCGCGTTCAAAATCGTCCAATTTTCGCATAATGTCACAAATATACCATCAACAGCGAGTTCAATAGAATTAAATCCATCAACGATTTGACATCAAACAGTAGTACCACATCAATCTTAATCACAACTTTATCAAGACAACTGAAAAAAATGCAGCTTTTACCAAGGTTTGATTTCCAAAACTTTAGACATAGTCCAGTCAAATTAGCTCATATGAGAGCCGAACTTGGAATAAATTAGGGGAAAATTTTTTTTTGAGCCAAAGTACTCAGGAAGGTATCCTAATCAACGTACAAAAACCCGGACAAAATCGGCTCGGTGCATTTCCCCCCAGGTCCACATTTTTGCCCCCAAAATCAGTTTTTTGCATTTTTCTCGTTTCCTGTCACTTTTTTTTGAATAATTAACTCTATACAATTTTGAAGAGCGTAAAATTACACATAAAATTGATTCTATGAAAATTTTTGTACGAACCCCCCTACACGAGATACGTCCCTTCCCATTATACCTTTGGTTTTTTATGGTATGAAATTGCTGTTTTAGCGATGTTATTTTGAACAAAATATGTAATAATAGGTATAATTTGTTGGATGACGTTGGGGGGGGGGCAACTGTTTTTATTGTGAAGCATGCGGTTATCTATTCTCCTCCCCCCCCCAACAGTCGCAAACTGCAAATTTTTCAAAAAAAAACTGCTTTTATGAAAGAATTATGAAAGCTGGTATGATGAGCAACAAATCAAAATAAAATTTTCGAGAACGAGAGCCGCTCAAAATTTACCATAGAGGATATGAGGAGGGGTGGTCTTTTGAGGCTCCAGCCTCTGTATGTGGTAAGGTTGGGCAAAGTCGGCGTTATTTGGGTCAATTTTGTATATTTTGAACTCCTTAAACAAGAATATGCCATTGCTTACGAAATCCGGCGACTAGGATTGTCCAAAATTTTGAATTGAAAGCCCCCTAATTACCAATCTTTATTTTAAGAAATTCCCTAAAATTACAGTCATTTGCCCCTACAGTTTACGCAACGGTCATGAAAGGTCAGGAACGAATTTTCAATACGGTATTCGGATAGTAGAAGTCAACCCCAATTTATGGACTCCCATCCATTCTCAATTTCGACAATTTTTAGTTTTATACGTTTTTTAAAAAATATTTTGGTCTCTGTGAGTTGGTTGTATAAACGATTGTGAATCATATAAAATGTGCAGCTATGACCAGTCGACGCCTTGACCAACAAATAGGCATAGGTGAGTGAATGTGGCCAGAATGGGTGTTCGAAATTTCGTCAAAATGGCAGGTTTTGGGCTTATGCCCAATGCACGGGCACTGCTGACGGAAGAATTTTACAAGATTTGAGTGATACCAAGCCATCTCCTCAACCATGATTCTGAGCGTTCTCACAAATGCCCATCTTCTACTCCTCTCTACGAAAACGTGTGAACCTTGGACGGGAGTCTATAGATTGGGGTTGACCTCTTCTATCCAAATACCGCATTGAAAATTCGTTCCTGACCTTTCATGACCATTGCGTAAAGTGTAGGGGCAAATGACTGCGATTTTCGGTTATTTTTTAAAATAAAAATTGGTAATTAGGGGGCTTTCAATTCGAAATTTTGGACAATCCTAGTCGCCGGATTTCGTAGATAATGGCATATTCTTGTTTAGGGAGTTCAAAATATACAAAATTGACCCAAATAACGCCGACTTTGCCCAACCTTACCACATACAGGGGCTGGAGCCTCAAAAGACCACCCCTCCCCGTATCCCCTATTGTAAATTTTGAGTGACTCCCGCTCTCAAATTTTTTTTTGATTTGTTGCTCATCATACCAGCTTTCATAATTCTTTCATAAAAGCCGTTTTTTTTGAAAAATTTGCAGTTTGCGACTGTTGGGGGGGGAGGAGAATAGATAACCGCATGCTTCACAATAAAAACAGTTGCCCCCCCCCCCTAACGTCATCCAACAAATTATACCTATTATTACATATTTTGTTCAAAATAACATCGCTAAAACAGCAATTTCATACCATAAAAAACCAAAGGTATAATGGGGAGGGACGTATCTCGTGTAGGGGGGTTCGTACAAAAATTTTCATAGAATCAATTTTATGTGTAATTTTGCGCTCTTCAAAATTGTATAGAGCTAATTATTCAAAAAAAGTGACAGGAAACGAGAAAAATGCAAAAAACTGATTTTGGGGGCAAAAATGTGGACCTGGGGGGAAATGCACCGAGCCGATTTTGTCCGGGTTTTTGTACGTTGATTAGGATACCTTCCTGAGTACTTTGGCTCAAAAAAAAATTTTCCCCCAATTTATTCCAAGTGAAATCCTAATTTGACTGGACTAACATCCTTCTACATAGGTAGAACAGTGGCGTAGCCAGGATTTTGTCAAGGGGGGGGGGAGAACGAGATTTTATGTCAAATTTTCTGTGGTTGTTTTGAAACATAGCAAGTATTTTTGCACTACATATTTTCAGTGGTGTAGCCAGTCTCATGGGAGGGGGAGGTCAGAGCTTTCAAAATTTTTTGAGAAATTTTAAGTAAATTTTTAAAAAATTTCAAGTTTAGCCCTCCCTCCCTCCCTCCCTCCCTCGCCACAAAATTTCTTTAAATTTGGAATCATTTTCATAAATATTTAGGTAAAAGTTGCAGAAAAATACTTAAATTTTGGAGCAAACAACTTTCATGCCAATTATTTTGACCTTGAAAACCAAAAATAATGACAAATTTATGCAGTGGCATTGGAAGCTTATATTTCAGAAGGGTACAAAGAGGGTATGAAGACTTGGATAACTAGAAGCTTTCAGGGGAAGGGGTTAAAAGGGAGCATTTTTTTGTAATATTGCCTCGATTAGTTGATATAATTATGATTTTGTTCATGCCCGAGCGAAGCGAGGGCGAAGCTTTGAAAAAATTGAATTTGTAATGTTCAAAAAAGACGTTTTTTTGCTCAAAATTTTTTTAAAAAAAAGGCCATGGGGGCGATCGCCCCAGTCGCCCCCCTGGCTACGCCACTGGAATAAACAATTTTGTAAAACATTAAGTCAACCTCGACAAACAAAGAAGGTAAAATTTTTTTTCAAATTATTTTAAATGTAAAAATTGAATATAATTTGTTAAATAAATTATGAATACACTATTGTTTCAAGTAAGCATTAAAAATACTTTATAATTGGACGTAATTTTTTAAAAAAATGGGCGAAAGAAATTGAAAAACTTTAGAGCTGGAAAAATTTGTACTTACAATTAAAATAAATTTTTTGCTCGGAACGTGAAAATACCATATCTGGAAAAAGTGATTGGGAACTAGTTTTGAAATTATATAATTTGTACATTCAAAAGCTCGCCGAAAATATTACCTCCAATGATTAAAACAATTATACCACAGACTCGAGTTACACAGCAAATCTTACAAAGGAGAAACATCTTCTAAAAATACCAAATCGACTTTACAAGATAACAAACAGCTAAACGAATCGACGGAGAGTCGTATGACATCATCAAAAGACTCCTCCGTACAACCTATCCTGGGTCGAATCCCTCTTTTATTCTCATCAACTCGACCTCGGCGAAATGACGACGTCGAAACTTCGAATGGGAAAAACCGAAGAAAAAGTTTAATAAACCCACTAAACCGGAGATGAAAGCGATAAGAAATAATGTGGTCGAGTAATACCCGAGCTAATAATATCGACAAATCTTTCACGTATTTAACAAACAAAAACCTCCTTCCTTCTGCTGTGGTATTTTTCTCTCCAACTCTCGCATATTTTACGCCAAGTATTAACCGGAAAATGGTTTTTATTAATAAGGTACCCGGGTCACCCGCAGCCATTAAGCTGTTGCCGAGGTTATATGGTGGTGAATGGGGAGGGGAATGGAAGAAGAGTTATCGAGCTTTCGAGTTTTCGGATCGAAATCTTAATAACTTACGTAAGACAAGAAGCTTAAGTATTCACATTCGACGTTTTAAGTCAACATCAACACACGTGTGCTTCTAAAATCTAAAACTTTGCATGTATCGGTGAAAACCTTATATTATGTACATATCCTATACGTAAACGTAGCTAGGTATATTCCTAGCTGCGTATTTATCGCTATGTGTGCATTGAACGAAGATCAGTGAAATTTTAAACTTATATTGTACCATACTAGGTGAAAATTTTAATCAAAACTATAGAACAGAGTGGAACGCCATACCCAAAGATTTTCTCTTCTTAACAGCATTATTAATAATGCCGACAAATGGAGTTTCACGCTCGTCCATAAATACAAAATAATCTTCAATATTTCCGTAATGTATAAGTAACTTTATTTTATCAAGTTTTAGTGAAATTGGTTCAGCAATTTTGAGATATTAATTTTCTAAACGAACAACGCGTTCTATGAAAAGAATAGTTGTACTCAACTTAAATTACATAGTATTAATTTTTTAGGCGTAAATTATTTATTTATTTTTTTTAAATTTACACAGGTCGAATCAAGTTTTTTTTACATACCTGTTCCTCTGATTAATTAAAAATTCGATCATGATAAGATCTATCCCACTTGTTCTTTCAATTAAATTCGACAATTGAATTATATAAAACGAATTAAAAAATTACGAACACTTTTTCAATTTTTTTCATCATTCCTCTCCAATGCAATAATTTTTAGAAGTACCTAAAAGTATCTTATTATTACCATACTCGAAACGGCCTTTGAAAACATGAAATTTCAAATCAGCCCATATAGGTAATCAAAGAATAATTACTTACTATAACAAATTAATATTTTGAAAAAGAGGGATACATTTTTCAACAAATTCATTACTTTCTAAACGTCTAAATCCGATTATTTTTTCAAAAAACCAAATGTTGAAATTTTTGAAAAAAATTCCTTTTAAGAAGGTTTTAAAAGAAAATAATTTTTAAACAAAAAACGAGCTGCGTAATATTTTTAGAAAATAAATTATTCAAATACTTAATTTTTTAATCATTTCATCCAAAATTTTTTGATTTATTTCTTGGAGATCACGATTCATTTTATTTTATTTTTAATAAAATGGTCTATTTTTTAAAAGAATTTTTGCAAACGGAAAATAAAATGTGTCCTTGATTCGAGTTTTCTTTTAATATCTTTGTCTGAAAATTTAAGTTACTTCAAGGTGATCGAACTGAAACTTAAATTAAATAAGTGAAAGAGCCCTCTCCCCGTTGAAATTTTTCAGTATTTTGGAAAATTTTATCATTTATACCCAAAAGTTGGGAGAATTTACCATTCGTACTTGTATTTTTCCAACTTGGGAAAATATACCATTTATACTCATTATTTTCTCAAGTTGGGAGAATTCATCATTTTGTACTCATTTTTTTCGAGTTGTGAAAATTTACTATTTTGTACTGATATATTTTTCTACGTAGAGAAAATTTATCGTTTGTACTCAATTTCATCAAGTCGGGATTCGTTATTTTTTTAAAGTGTATTCATATTTTTCCACGAAGGAAAAAACTGAACATTTGTATTTTCATGTTTTTTTTCCCGCTATACATAATTATAATAAAACGGTCATTTTCGGGGGGGGGGGGGGATTCATCACTTGCACCCATATTCTTCCAAGTTGGAAAAATTTAACATCTCCCATTTTATTCTGCTTCTTAATTTTAAAAAAAAAAACACATGGAAATACAAACGTTTAATTTTTCCTACTTACATTAGGAAAATATGAATATGCATACAAAATATAAATTTTTTCCAACTTGATGAATCACGAATACAAATGATTTTTCCCAACTTGATAAAATATGAGTACAACACGACTTGAAAACAATTAACCGTTGGATGATTTTGAAAACCCGTCGCATTAAAAATTAAGTAATGCAAGATCATCAAAATCAATTAAACTTAATGATGCTTATTATCTTGAAATGCATATTTTATTTTTACATTAAAATTTAATGTGTTGTTTTTTGCAAGTAGGAAATTTTAAATTCTTTAAAATTATTATTTTTTTAAAATTTGATTACATGTTGAAGTCCAGGGTAGACATGTCGCGTAAAAGGAACATTGTGGAAGAGTGAACAAAGTTTTCCATTCATCAAGAAAACACGGGTATGATTTATCGGTCCGACAAAAATAGGTCTAAACGACAGGAAATTAAATCAGAACGAACATAAGAAAAGCACGACTAAAATATTTATTGAATCGCACGACAGCATAATTATTTCTCACGACAACCAGTTAAGCGACATTAACGACACAAGAATATTTCAGAACGACAATTAGGAGGTGGTGGGTCTCATAAGTTTCATGCAATTGTGATTTTTTGCCGAATTACGCAACTTTGAAGGCTCCTATTTCGAGATCGGTTATACTAAAGGAAAAACAGTTTACGGAGTTCGAAAGAGAATTGATAGGAGATTTGAAAACGATAATCACATTTTGAAAACCTCAAAATTGAACTTTGATGATGAAGCTCAACTTTCATGATGAGTACGAAAGACGAAAGTTACCATTTAAAAATTTGAAAAAATTACAGTTAGTAGCCCTTTTCTCCTTTTTTTCAAATAACATATTTTCAGGATGGGATTTTTATACCCTTGGGGGTACAGCAGGCCACAATTTTAACCAAAATTCAAAAAAATCGAAAAAATGAAGTAACACATCGATTTCTACTGATTCGAAGGCGCTGAGTTTGATTAAGTACTCAGTTTTTTCATCTGACCTTTCTGAACCCCCATATTAGCCCCCTTGATAAGGTCAAAATTCAAAAAATGAAAAATGACGTGTGACCTGTCGTTTGTTAGGTTTTTGAGGGCATTGAGTTCGAATATTTGTTTATTTTTTTGGATTAAACCTTCAAAGCCCTCTAGCCTCTTTCTATTTTGGGGAAAAGTATGTTAAGAAATTAAAATGGGGGGGGGGACATCGATTCTTACTCATTTCCACCCCCTCCTCAAGCTGTAACTGACACCTTCTCCCACAAATCGTATTTCTTCATTACTTGGCTTTCAAGCAGGACTGGTAAGTCAGCCTTAAGCTTTAAGCTTTAAGCCGTTAAGCCAATGATTTTTTCAAAAATAAGTCTAAGCTTTAAGCTTAAGTTTTATTTTTAAAATTTTAAGCTTTAAGTTGAAGTTTTTTTTAGAGCTTAAAACTTAAAAATTTTTGCTCCGTCTTTCCATTTTTATTCAATTTTTTCAATTTTTTTCAGTTCTTCCTAACCTTGAAATTTTTTCAAATTGAAATTATTCATCAATTGTGTTTTAAAAAAATTTTCAATTTCTTTCCAACATAAAATTATTTCAAATTTTGGAATTTTCCCTCATTTTTTTCTCACCTTGAAATGAAACATTTTTTTCAAACTCAAATTATTTTCAGCCATGAAATTTTTCTTGAAACATTATTTTGTCTACATTCTTCAAAATTTTTCAATCTGAAATTTCCATAGATATTTTATCAACTTGTTTTCCAATCGCTCTTTCAACTCAAATTTTTTTCCATTTTACAATTTGTTGACATTTATTATAAATCTGATTTTTTCACATACCTATCATTTTTTCATTCTCCAAAAAAGTTTCAATAAATGAGAAACAATTTCATGATGTGATTAGGGTAGGTGTGCAACAGGAGACATTATTTTACCTACATATGTAATACTTCTGAATTCCAGAATTCAGAATATGAAAAAATATTAGGATTGAATACAAAAATTAAGTTGAAAAAATGTTGAAAAAAAGTTTAAAAGTTTGAAGTTTTGATTTGAAAAAATTTTGAGAAAAGAATCTGTGTTGAAAAAATTTTGAGATAAGAAATCGAGTCAAAAAAGTTTCAGAATTTAGAAGTAATTTTGGGTTTAAAAATATTTCAGGAGAAAAATTTAGTTTGAAAACATTTTGAGAAGAAAATTTAGCAGTTTGAAAAAATTTAGAGAAAAAACTCGAATTTCTTTTTTTTTTCTTCGTTTTTAATTCAAATAAAATCAATCAATTTTCTGATCATAAAAAAAAGTGAAAAATCGATCTCATTTCGAACTTTCCTGACCCCCCCCCCCAAAGAAAAATTATAAAAAATGGATTTAAGCTTCAAGCCTTAAGCTTTAAGCTGTGAGCCAATGATTTTTGGCTGTTCAGCTTCAAGTTTAAGTTTAAGCTTTAAGAAATTTGGCTTTAAGCTTTAAGCGTAAGTTTGAGTTTTATTTTTAAAAATTCATTTCTAGTTTTAAGCTTAAGTTTAAGTTTTATTGATTGGCTTACCAGCCCTGCTTTCAAGTACTTCACTCTTATCGCCAGGTAATTTTCATTCATCAAAATTCGAACTTTTCCCCTGTTGTCCTTCAATAATTCAAATTTATCACTCAAACACTCATTCCTGTCGTAGGGGGAGTTGTTGTGATTCATAAACAAACAAATATGTGGTTACGAGTTACGACCTATTTTGTCGCTCAAAAATTGTCGGTTTTAATAGACAAATCTGTCGAAATACCCCCTTATTGTCGATACACTTGGCTGTCGTTCAAACCTCCTTCATTGTTGTTTGATTATGTATTTTCCAAAAAACAAACACGATACCCATCGTTGGCGAACCCTATTGAAAGTAATGAACTGGTGATAGATAAGTGGTAACTCGGGGAACTTGGGGGAAATAGGTATCAGCCTATAATTCAGCTTATAGAATGTTGGATTCGCTATGAGTAATGGACTGAGAAATTAGAACCAGAACAACAGGTCCACGCAGAGAAAATCGGGGTCGGTCCCGTCGAAAAAATGTATAACCCGATAAGCAAAAAAAAAGTAGATATAGACGCTATTAGGCAAATTTTTGTTTGTTTCAAGGACCCTAACAATAAAAAGACTAAATTTTTCAACGAGAAATGACCCCCTCGCTCTGCCCAAGCCAACAGATCAACAAAAACACGTGATAAATGGCCGCAAGACGTTAGTAAGTAAGTTTATTTTCAACACTGAAATTCGAGGTGAAGGATGAACTTGTTGGGTTAGAGTATTTGACGAAAAAGTTTCAAAAATTTGTCAATTTTGACGGTGCATTCAGATAGCTTAATTTATAAGGTTCAGGTGCCTAGCGAGCGGCCTTTTTTAAAACGAAGGGATCATTAAAATCTTTTGGTCAATTAAAAAAACCAATAGACTCGAATAAGTCACCAATTTTTCATCAAACTGAACCACCTCGCATTGACTAATCAATGCCATTTGTCTAAAAATATCCGCTACGCTACATCAGATGACAATCCGAGTACTTCAACTTTGATTCGATTCCTCAAGCATTCAGCTAAATAATCATGCAGAATACCACTCGTACAATTGCTCTTTCTTTAATTATAAAACCCTCAAATTCATTTCTCGCAACATTGTTGTCATCGTCGAGATAAGGAATTCGTAAGCACTCCCCCTATTACACATTTAGCGACTCATGAAAATTATTATATTAAAAGAAAAAATATGAGGGGAGAGTACTATATCCTTATAAGTATACACAAGACGAGCGCGAGAATCAGTTAAAAGCGTATAAACGCTTTGAAAAATTTATTAAATCGAATTTGTTTTTCGTGGTTTTCAGAAATTGAATTATTTTCCTCGAATCTGTGCTTTGAATAAATGTAAGCCTAGCAGGGGTTTTTCGTTCATTAGAGCCGAAGTTTTCAATAATGTTAAAAGTATCAGCTTGATTCATTCTGATTGAACGTAGTGAAACGGAAAATTAAATACGGGTGGTTTTTCAAACGCAACTGAATTTATTTCGAATGAACTCTCGTCGCGTTCGTAGACCTTAATAAAATAAGAAAATTCGATAAATTTCATTTGTTGTTTTTTTTTTCAACTGTGTTGTTATTTTTGTCTCGAATTTCGTCCTCGATGGTGTTTTTTTCTCGGCTAGGATGATCGTGCGACTGTTTTGAGAATATATGGGGTGCCAGGGTGCTGTTTAGGATTATGAAAGGGTAGCTATATTGACCAACGATGAAGAATATTGAAAAATTGTTGAATTTCATCGTGATTTCAAAATTGAGAGGAAGTGAAATAAAATGAAAAAAAGAAGTGAATAATCTCAATTACCTATATAAATTTCAAAATAACTTTGATGTTTCCATAAACTTCAGCTAGGGACGACAAGTGACGTTGGTCAATGCTGCAAGTGCCCTGGAGAAGCAAAACCAGAACAACCATAAGAACTCAATTTTTTTCGGATTCCATGCCAAAAACATGTTTCGGAGAGTTTTCTTTCAATGATTAGAAATAGATCTTTTATCAGAAAAAAATTATGCGAATAACCTTCAAATTTTTCAAATTCGAGACGTAAAATATCGATAGAATCGACAGCTTTTTGAGCAATAAAATTGCGATTAACGTACAGTCGTATGAAAATGAGATGACAACTGAACTGAGAGCGTTGTTCGGCTTGTAAATACCGTCAACTTCGCAAAATCTGCCAGAATCTAGTAAAATTAGTACATAGAAAAAGAAGAAATTTTTTTTTTTTGGGGGGGGGGGGAGACGCCGCGCGCCTCCTTTGCTCAAAAAACAATCCTCAAAGGGCATAATGAAATTCAAGACTCGAAATTCACATTCTAGCATTAAAAAGTCGATAAAAGAGGATAATCTGATATATTTTGGGTCGCTGATCCGAAATTAATCTTTATTATCGATTTTTTTCGATTTGAACCTTTTAGACGTCCCTAAGGACTTAACAAAAAGAATGCCCAGGAACCATAGGGGACCCAAAATTTTAATTTTGTGCAATAACTTGAGAAATGGCATACTACGATGCAATTTGAGCCACTGATCTTAAATAAAATTTGGCTTTACTTTTTTAATTTGAATCGCCCAAGACCGCCTTTTATTTTATTTATTCGACTTTTCCCATTCATAGAAAAGCCATTCAATTTTTCATTTTATCAATTTTTTATTCATTTTTTTCGACTTTTCTATTTATACAAAATAATTGTTAGTATTTTTATTTGATGTTTCCATTTAAGGAAAAGTCATAATTTATTTTTTCATTTTCACTTTTTCCGTCAGTTTTACCAATATTTTAATTTTTTTGATTTTTTACTTTTTTTAATCGACCAACTTTTTGAATTTAATTTATTCGATTGGTTCAGAATGAAATTTTCTTATATGTATGTAGTGGTATCCGTATAATTATGTCGGCCACTACGTAGTCAATTTTTACATGTGAAGTCGAAAAGCATACACGTCGACCACGACTGAGATTTTGTGGGTTAATTCTGCATGCATGGTTGATAGGGTGGAGTTAAAAAAAAACAATATTGGATTTTGACCAAATTTAGTGGGGTGGTTTACTTTGAGTGGGAGACCTCCGAAAAAAATTTTTGAGCCTCCTAGGGGCAATGGGAGGGGAGCAGGAAGTGCTCAAAGTGCACCTCCTTTTGAAAAAACGCTGTTTTTTGTGTTGTTTAGTCAATCAAAATTGTGTGAGAAGCCTTCGTAGCACCTAAAAGATGCGATTTGAGTTTCTACATCTCCCTAAACCATCGCCATCCTTCTCCGATCAAAACTCAGACCGCTACCAGAAGGTTGAACAGTTGCAGATTGCAATATTCCAATAATACATAGGTAGGCATGAAATTTTCACTACGCTGAAATGATCTTTTTTTCATCGAGTACCTAATTGAAAAAAAAATTTAAAACCACTGCAAGTGAATTTTGAAAAAAAATTGAAAATTTTATGCACCAGTGTAGCCAACAGCAAATCAAAAAATTCCAAAATACGGAATTCAAGTATATCGACTTTGAATTGATCATTTTTTCGCCTAAAAATATTATGTAGGTTTTTTTTTCAGTCACCAGAAGTATATTTCGGAAATTTTTTTGCAAAAATTTTGCATGTCAGTGCAGCCAGTTACAAATCGTGACATAATACACCATGGAATTTACTTTGACCTAGAATTAGTTTTTTCATCGTTTGAAAAATTTACAATAATTTTGTTTTCAATTGCGTCAAGTATAAAATTATTGTGAATTCCGTATTTTGGAATATTATGATTTGCTGTTGGCTGCACTGTGTATAAAATTTTCATTTTTTTCCAAAATTCACTTGCAGTGGTTTTAAAAATTTTTCTGTTCAATTTCTCGAAAAAAAAATCATTCCAGCATAGTGAAAATTTCATATTATTGGAATAATATTGCAATCTGCAACTTTTCAACCCCCTGGTAGCGGTCTGAGTTTTGATCGGAGAAGAATGGCGATGGTTTAGGGAGATGTAGAAACTCAAATCGCATCTTTTAGGTGCTACGAAGGTTTCTCACACTATTTTGATTGACCAAAAAACGCAAAAAACAGCGTATTTTTCAAAAGGAGGTGCACTTTGAGCACCTCCTGCTTCCCTTCCCTTGACCATAAGAGGCTCAAAAAATTTTTAGGAGGTCTCCCACTCAAAGTAAACCACCCTATCAAATTTGGTCAAAATCCAAGATATGTTTTTTTTACTCCACCCTAATGGTCAGCCATCTGTTTCTACGAACTTCCATCAGAGCTCGCAGGTAACCGCCCGTTTTCCCGAATCGAGATTCCCGAACGGACATTTTCCCGAATGAATTATTTCACGAATATATTTTTCACGAATACTTTTTCCCGAATGCAATTTTCCCGAATGCTATTCTTTCCCGAATGCTATTTTTCCGAATGCCATTTTTTCCCGAATACTATTAGAAAACGAATATGTTACAATATTTAAAAAAAAATTTTTTATGACTTTCCAATTCCATGCCACATTATATTTCTAGAATAAATAACCTAACTGAAGTGGATATGGTTTTGAAGGGATGGTAAAGGATCGGATCAAAAAATAATTAGTTTTTCCAATACAGCATCATTGAAAACATAACAAACGATATTCCACTCAAGTTTTTTTTATTTTTTTCATTTTTTGAATGAAATTCTACTCTTGTGGACAGAAAGGGGATAAATTCAAAAATCAACTTTTCATTCCAACCAACTCAGAGCTTCGAATAACATAACAAAAGTTGAATTACCAGTGATTTTTTTTTTATTTATTTTGCCCAAAATTCTGGAGAATCATAAATGCCCCTGGAAGATCGAAATCTTATCACGAAAATTGCAATTCTTAATTACTTATTTGAGTACTATTACAAAACCTTATTCGTGAGATTTTTTGCAAAATTTTGATTTAAATTTTACATTTTGAACATTGATGTGCCACTGAAAATTCTGTTTTTTGCTATAAAGCTCAATTTTTAACTTTAAAAATTTTTTATATTAAACAATTCTGAGCCTCATTACTTTTTAGCCAACTTGCTTCGAAGGGCATCATCGAAATTTCGTATTTATGAAAAATTGGATAGGCAAAAAAACAACAATTTTCCCTTAAAAGTCCCCGAAGGTGGAATTAAAAAATTAATGGTTTTCTAATTTTATAGATGGGAGAATCTCGTAAAAAAATTCCAAACAAAGTCCGTTTATGAACTACAACACCAGTAAAAGACATCACATCACTTAATATAGCATTCCATGGAAATCAATATTGCACATTCGAAAAATCAACCATTCGGGGAATCAACCATTCGTGAAATCGACCATTCGTGAAATCGGCCATTCGTGATTTCTATTCGGGAAAATTGCATTCGGGAAAAAGTATTCGTGAAAAAAATATTCGTGAAATAATCCATTCGGGAAAATGTCCGTTCGGGAATCTCGATTCGGGAAAAAGACCTGTAACCGAGCTCGCATCCTTTCAAATTCGAATCACGAGGATGAACGCAGGTTCTATATCAAAGTGGAAATGTGTAGAATGAAGAACACGGGTCAGAATTTCCGTACCTAAATCAAAAAATGAAAATGCATGGTGTCAAAGACCCATGATTTTTTAGATATTTTATCAACGTGGACGAAAATTTTTGGTATTAAAAATTTTCATCCAGTTGAGCTATTTTGTAACAGGAACGCTTTTCCAAAACTTGTCAAATGACTCAGTATATTTTGTATTTTTTTTCAAAAAAATTTCTTCGAGAGAATCATTATTTTTACCAAGATGAATTTTTTATTTGGAATTTAGATTAACCCATTTTAGCAAAGGAATTAGAAAAAAATTTCGAGTGTAAAAATGATTGGAAATAGTCATTTTCCTGAAACAAATTACGTGCATTAAAAAAATATTTTTTTTTTGAATAAAAAATTGAAAAAAAAATTATGTGATTTGTCTATTATGGTAGACATTATTGTTGTTAATTTCAATCAGGCTAAGTTGCAATGTAAATGAATATGCAAAAATTAAACGAGTTTATGTGGATTTGAGGGAATTCTGTCATATTTGTAGAAACAGGTTTCTCACAGATTTTCACTACATTAAAAATAATTAATTTTTGTTCATACATTGATGAAATTATGTTGGTTTGTATAAATTGAAAAGTCGATAGGTATTTTTTAAACCTAGACTCATTTTTTTAAAAAAATTAAAAAGATATACTTAAAAGATGGAAGAGTAAGTAAGTTTACTTAAAATCGACCATTTAATTGTTTGAAAATAACATATTAGATGTTAAAATTTTTATACAGTCGAAACACGAAATATGAAGAAGTACCAGGCTCATAAATTTAATTTTCATGCTTTGATATATTTTAATTAAATTTAAATATAATTTTTAATTTTGGTTTTCGAAGGTGCGTCACACATTGGGCTCAGTTGGCAATTTAGGCGGAAAAAAGGAGATCTACACGAAAGTCACATGATTGCCCAAAAAAATTTTCGACAAAAGTTGCAGAAAATTTAGTGCAGAGTAAAAAAGTACTGAGCTACTTTTACTGTAAAATCAACCCCTGAGAAGCTATTTGAGAAAATCCATTATTGAGGCGATGGAGCCACTATAAAAAATTCATCACAGGGTCCAGGGGGAGGGGGGGTGGATTTTCTAGAGATCAGTTAGGAGAAGACCAGCCTCGTCAGTTTTTCGTAATAAAAGCTTGACTAGTTAAAAATTATTTTTTCCAATTCGCCTACACTATTACGGGAAAAATAAAAATCTATAAGAATTTTCCAATATTTACAGACACCTACAATCAGCTTATTTGCTCGTCGAAGAATTATGATTCGTAATTCGTCGAGTCGCGAAACAGAAAATTACTCGAAATCACCATCCCAAACACAAACTTAAAGTTTGAACCCCGACTCATCGAACTAATTATACATAATCATGCGATTCGATGCATTTACAAAGGACTCGTATAATTATTACTTTGAAGGAAAGACCAAACTCGTACCACGGTTCTTTTCAAGTTCTTACCGTGATTATAAATTACGATAGATGTAAGGGATCTACTACCATACAAAGCATCGACGACGACGGCGGCGGAAAATTCTTCCCAATGAGGGGTCTTTTTTCAACGATACTGTACGTAATTCATCCGACGTATACTTTTGAATCATCGCGTAAGTATTACGGCGTCAGTTTTGTAATCAATTTAGCTCGTGTGTTATTATCGAGAATTGTAAGGATTAGACTTGTACGTCCTCCCATAGGAGTCGTAGCCAAGACCTAACCCTCTTACAAAAGAAATGTTAATCTGCTTTTCCTACCCCCCCGTTTACGCGACTGGCCCAATGACACGAGTAAAATATAGCCAAGAAATTTGCCCGTCCGAAGGGGTCGAGTGAGTATAGAGTTTGAAAACTCGGCGCGCATTTCAAAGTTATATCTTCATTTTGTTATTATGGATTTTCGGTTCGGGGTTCGGTTTAATGTCTTTCTTAACCTTTTACTAGTTATTGGCTCGTATCCGATGGGAAACGCGAGAAAGCTCGCCGGTAATCAGATCGCGTTTAATTTTAAACTTGCAAATGCAATTCGATTGCATAGTTTGGAAATAATTGGTCTCAACATTTACTTTTGTGAAATTCTATGTACCTAATTTACTAGTAGATAAGTGTACAATTAACACTTGATAAATTGGGCTTTTTTTTAAAAATAAAAAATATTGAAGTAGGTTAGTCGATTACTGGCAATAAAATAGTCGTCGAGTTGAGGTTGTCTCATCATTTGTTCATAATTTTCCACGAATGAGGCTGAAAATTCTTACCAGTAGCGCTATCTAATTCTGTGCCAACCAAACTCCAATACTCGAGAGTTAAAAATCGAACATTTTATACAACAATGAAAATGTTCGCGAACTAGAACACAATCGTGGATGACAATTCTTAAAAATTCGTCATGAAAAGCTTATTTATTATGATGGGTTATGATTGTGATTGCAGATTGGAAATCATTGATTTATGAGTAGGAAATAGCACAAATAATATAAAAAATTGAACTAAATTTTTTTCGCAAAATTATTTCATGTAGACAAAGAACATGAATATTATAGTCACATTATGCAAAAAAATGAGTTCCACTCAATCGGAATGTTAAAAGCAATCTGATGATTGATCCTTAATCTAGACTGTATAATGGACGAATTTAGCTTGGTGTCATTTTTTCAAACCCCTCCTCTCCCGAGGATCCACTCCTCTTTTCTTAAAATCGTTTAAACTCCAGATGATTTTATCCAATTTCGATTTTTTTCGACTCTAATAATAGCTATAAGGGTTCTGGACATTTTTTGTTATTACAAAAATTTCGAAAAACCAATTACCGGGTCGTCAAATTTCCAAAAACAGCCATAAATTATGTTCAAATTTTCATTTTTTGCAATTTTCATCAAAAATAAACGAAATACAATGAAACTTGTTATAATAAAAGTTGTTTAGAATGGTGAAATGAGTGAGTATATGTGAGATGTTTTTTGAAAAACTGCTCCCCTCCTCTCAGGGTTCACCACCATTTTCAAAAATCCTTGTAACTCTGGCTCATCTTATCTGATTCCAATTCTTCAAATTCCAAATGATGGCCGAAAGGGGTTCACGCATTTATTGTTATTATGAAAATTTCGAAAAATGATCGGGGGGGGGGAGGTTTCGGGAGATGATAAAATCAATTTTTTAGAGAATGCACAGAAAATCCGTCATGCATAGATAAATGTGGAACCGATAATTATTTCAATTTCAGTCAACCAATCGTCCAAAAAAATTGGAGATTCCAGAAAATAAATTATTTCAAACAATTTCTTGACAAAAGTATTTCCTAAGAATGTTACGACTGAGGAAAGATTATTTCGTTTAAGGAGCGGACCCCCTGTAAGGGGACGCGACCCCGACGACGATTTACCTTTGGGTCAAATTCTACCCAAATTCGAGCATTTGGCGGTTGATTTTCTCCGGGAGGGTGGGTGGGTTCTTTTTCCGGTGATTTTGGAAAATCCGAAAATCCAAAATCCGGGTGGTTGTGTAAATTCACCAAATTGTTCAATTTCCACTCCATCTCCTCCTTGGGGGTTCTTTTACGCGGCACCACCAACTTTGTCTCCGTTTTGGGGAGGGGTAGGTGGTTTTTGCGGCGACGGATGGCCTGAGTCGTCCGTATATTCGTCATCTGATCCGCCCGATTGGTACGATTTTTCGTGTGAGCCAGGAGGTGTTTTTCCAGGACTACTCGGTGGTGTTTTGATGGGAGTTTTTATGGGAGGTTTTTGATTCTCCTCTTCCTCATCATTGACAAACGAATTGTCACCTTCCGAGTGTACTTCTTTTTCCGGTCCTTTTTTGCCGTGTTCAGTTTTTACACCTGATACACCTGGCTTGGCTTCACCGTTTACGCCAGCACCGTCACCTTCCGGTTTTACAGGTTTACCCTCGTCACCCATGGCGTTGTAGACTTTAGTGGTCTCGCTCTGGTGTACGATGCCGTATTTTTCCCTGACGAATAGGTGGTATTGCAACCAAAATGTATCGTCTTTATACCGATCAGGTATTATTAGATCGTCGTATGCGCCTCCGGGGATCTCTAAGGATTCTTCTTCCTCTATGGGCGAGCTGTGAGCGATTGGCTGCGGTTCACTTTCCAAAGTTTCGTTTTCCAGCTTAGGCCTACGCCTATAGACGTTGTTGCAGGCTAAAATGCCTCTGTTTGCATTAATTGCCGCCTGTCTGCGCGTTTTCTGACGATTAAAAATTTCGTTTAGGTTTTTCTTTGCATCAGACATAGGTTGACATTTTTGAAATTAAAAAAAAAATTACACAGAATTCACAACACAGAACACAGTTAAAACCGTTAAAACTTTAAAATGTGAAAAATAAAAATTTAAAACCAATTAAAACTCGCGAAAATAGCGACGAAAAATATCACAGTTAAAATCGGAACACCAAGGTTACGAGTACGTAATATCACAAGCGCGTTGAAGTCAATAATGGCGCTGCGAATTCGTTTCACTTCACACAAAGGTGTATCGAGAGTTGTGCAGAGCGATAAGCACTCGACAGATTCGAACAACACGATAGGAGACGTTTTTGTCAAACTCTGCACGTTTCAAAAGCACTCGCGAAATAATTACGTTAAAATTACGTTAAAATATTGAAAAACACTTAAAATTATCACTCGCAAACGCGACATGTCGAATTTAAATATAAAAATAAGCTGAAAAAATAAATCATTAAAAAAAATCACCGACTTTCGTCTGTTTCAGGTTGTGGGCGTAGCTATCGCCTCTTTTCGAGAACCTCACACTACTCAGCTCACTTTTCAGCGGCTGAGTTTTTCAAATGGTCATACTGCTAGGCTCAAAGGCTCTAGATCGCGGCTCAAGGCCTCGAAATGCCGGGGATATCGCTGCCACCGTAGTTTGGCCGAACACGGATTTACGCATCTGTATCTCACCAACACAAAGCAACCACACAACAATGGGCGCCAAATGTAATAGGGAGAATCACCCTCAAGGGGATTTACATTCTTACCTACACGGATACCTTCAAATCGTCTC
Source organism: Pseudococcus viburni (assembly GCA_033439095.1). NCBI lineage: Eukaryota > Metazoa > Arthropoda > Insecta > Hemiptera > Pseudococcidae > Pseudococcus > Pseudococcus viburni. The sequence continues at coordinate 270,943 of JAVBJF010000359.1, read as the reverse complement.
TCGACTCAATGAATAACGCATTTACGAATGGTACTCTTTATTCTCAAACTGTTAACAAAGGATACTAATTCACGAAATAACTCATTATCACAATATAACTCCGCATTAACCGAATAGCATATCCACCGAGAACGGACGTATAGCTACTAACGGTACCATCACAGCTAGTTACTGGAGTCAAAGCTCTCTCAACTACTTAGACCATATAGTATTAACATAGACCGCGCTACTGATAAGCGGGGAGTTCCAACAATATTTTTTAAATTATTTTGCATAAATTGGGCCCATTTCTACGGGAAAAATCAAGAGAAATTATACCACATCAGCAGTCAGACAATTTGCATCAATCATAAAAAAAATTTGGAGCGAAATGAGAGGATACGACTTCATTTTTGGTTCGAGTTCGGTGCTTTGATCGTATTTTCCGCCCTGGACCCAATATTTATTCGCGTGAATTGGGACCAATGCTGTAAACGAAATTCGAAAAATCGGTAGTCAAACAATTTGTACTATCAATGGAGACTCATAGAAACAATTAGAGCGAAATCAAATGACGCGAGTTCGTTTTTAGATCATTTTCCGCGTTTTCCGCCCTGGACCCAGTTTAATGTTGGAACACCGTAACAACATACGTCTTATGGACCGTAGCGCGGTCTATGTTAATACTAAATGGTCTAAGCTCAACTAGCTACAGAGTGTTGCCTGAGCGGCAAGGGCCAAACTACCTCTCACAATTTTAGCTCCATATTTTACATCTTTATCATGAGGTACCTACTCTATGTCTAATGTCTATATTATGATGTATAACGTACTGAACATCCGCTTGATTTAACTTCGCACCTGTTTAAAAAATTGGATTTTCAATTTTTTTTACTTCGGTATTATATTTTGGAAAACGTATGAAAATCTTAATAAGTTTACCTAATGTCAACAGTATTTTTTTTTCAATATACGGAGCAAAGCCGGGTAAAAATGTTGAATCGGTTCCTGATTGCGATTCCGAAATTAAGAGGTGGAAGTACCTACATATTATTTAAAAACTCAATAATAAAATTTTTGGCTTCCTAGCTTACTCCGAATTCTTAATTGGGGTCAAATGGGTTCTTCCCTCATTTATTTTAATTTTGTGTTATCCTCACTTGAATTCTATCAAACTTGAGAAGACGATGGACCTTACCAACGTCATTTCTAGAAATTGCTCAATATTTTGCAGGACCTATATTTAATTAGCGATGTGTAGAATGAGGTGTACAGGTCGGAATTTTTTTACCTGTACCAAATTTGGTTATGCACAGTATTAAATTTGACCCATCATTTTTTTGTCATTTTATCAACTTGAACAAAAATTTTTGACACCAAAAATTTTAATTCAAGCCAGGCTTTTTTGTAATAGAAAAACTTTTCCAAAATTTGCAATGGCTTGGAAAATTTTGCAATTTTTTTCAAAAATTTTGTTGTAGGAGTCTCATTTTTTTGCCAATGTGGATTTTGTGTAGCTAAGCACAAATCTGCAAATAAGAATTTTGTGAGTTTGAGTTATTTCCCTCACTTCGCTCGAGCAATAAACCTCAAAATTCGTCAAAAAGCACTTCATCTCCCTTGTTGAACAATATATTACTATATTTTTAAGAGTATGCTCAATGCTGATTTATAACGAGCAAACATGATTGATTTTTTCTAACGGCTTCATATTTGACATGGAATTTATCAAATCACATTCAATCGAAATCGTTTCAATATTTCACCACTACTTGCTTTTGTAAGTTTCTGTACCTAATTTTTCGCTAGCGTAATTATTCTGAGTACCTAAACTTTTGTTTAACACCATAAATATTTTAAAAACAGCTAAATTGATAAAATATTATATACCTGAACGACTTACAATGATTTAGAAGATCTCAATGGCAGCGGCACAACAAACACGTACCATAAATCGTGAAACAATTAACAATAAAGTATCTAATTATTTTTCTACTTTTCATGGGCATGTACTTAATTACCTACGTACTTACATTTAAAGCAGTGATTATTTGATGCAAGTTTTTTGCATTTTTCAAATTTGACGGAAAATAAAAAATTCGTAAAATTCTTCAATGAATACTTATTGGTTGCAATAAGTAAACGGAAAGGGGAGAGTTGCACAACACAAATTAAAATTTGAACATAAGTTTTGAAGGAGTATAATATTGAACGCTATTAAATTTAGGCTAAAAATTAAATTTTTCATACGTTGCTCAAGCTCTCGCGCTACAAATGTTTTGCCATCGATGTCACTTTTAAATTCAGTTTTGAAATAAAAACTTTTCCTTCTACAATTTGTTAATTTTGAAAAATAAATGACTCGTCTCGTTTCAAAAAACGGAATTGTTGAGAAAATTCATGTTTCGAAACTTCAAGAGGAATAAAAAATAATCTGGAAAGTTGAAATTTTGATAGTTATGTACGAGACGAGGAAAAAAAAAATCAGTGGTGAAAATTTCAGAATTTTTTTCACCTTGGTACAGTTCAAAGGTTGCCATTAAAAAAATTATTACAGTTTTTTGGACATTAAAAATCCAATCTTAAAATTGTCCTCGCTTCGCTCAGGCATGAACCAAATCGCAGTTATACCTTATGGATTATTTAAGACGACAGAACGAAAGAAGGTTCGGTTTCAACCCTCCTCCCTCCTAAAATCCTTCAGGCATTCCAAGTCTCCAAGTCAACTGTCTCAATTATAAATCAGTGAAAATTATCGAAAATCACTGAGAAACAGTCAGAATTGCAGAACAGGAGAAAATCAGTGAACATTTTTTACTGAAAACAAATCAGTGAGAAAAATCACTGGAAAATCAGTGAATATTCACTGAGAGGTCAGTGAAATTTATAAAATTTGCTGAAAAATCAGTGAAAATCTTTGAAAAATCATCGAAAATTCGCTGAAAATCAGTGAATTTTGTTGATTTTTCCTGTGCTGCAATTCTGACTATTTATCAGTGACATTTCACTGATTCAGAATGAGAGAGTACACCCACTTTGTATCCTCTCAAAAAAGCTTCAGATCAGTGTTAAAAATTTTCAGAATTTTTTCATACTACAAAGAAGCATTCTTCTGGTACATATGTACCTATTTACTACTTACCTGCTTGGCCGGTTGAATACCGGTCAGTTGAATACACTGATTTGGGATTATAGTGTGTGGCATTACAGTATTTGAGGGAATTTTTGTTCGGGATTACAGATTCGGGGTAATATTTTCGATGAAAACGATGTTCGGAGTTTCAAAATTCGAGTAAATGGATTCAGGATGATACCATTCGGGGCAATTGTATTCCGGCAGACGACAATTCAAGTATGTATTTGAATTCTGAGAAATGTACATAACCAAAGCGTCTTAATACCACACCGTAAGTTTACAATTTTTGAACTTACTTAAAAAAGAAGAAAGCTCTTTCAAAATTTTCCTCCTCCCTCTCTTTCTTCTTCTATCTTTCAGCATAAAATACTTTCGAAAAAGAGAGCGAAAAATGAAAGAATAGAGTGAAGAAAAATAAAAAATCTGAAAAACTAGAAATTTTAGGTACTTATTATTTAACATTGAATTTCAAGTAACCAAGAATAACAAGATTACCTGCAACGTTTCAATTCGTTACACCAATCATTAATACTTACATCATCTTATCGGGAACCTTCATGCCTTAATTTCGATTTTCACAAATTTACAGACTACAGAGCTTCAAATTATTTTCCAATTTTTCGTTGTTTTTTTTTGCATTCAGTATACGTAGAATTTCAACTCCTTCAAAATTAAATTCATGTACCCTGTCACGCATGCAATTACGCCAGTGGAAACTAAGGTAAAGAGTAAAAATAATGAAATATTCAATATTTATGACTCCGCACAAAAAAACCCACCTAGTGTGCGAAACAAGTTTTCAAGAAAACGCGTGTAAAGTTTTGCCTTCAAAATTGTTCAATAACGTAACTCGCAGTGTCAGTGTTCGTGCTCAACTGCTCATTGAAGGCCATTCAAAAGTTCATAATTCGTTCATGTCTTCAAAATTTGATAGTGATTTAAGTAATTTGTAAGATCTTGATTTAAGGGAGCACGCCACCAAGGCAGGTTAAAAACTCAGTACTGGATAAAAGCATTACTTAGATTTGAAGTTGACAATTTTTTTTTTTAATTCCGACCAAATTGAGTAAATTTTTAACTTTTTTGGTATATTACAGTACAAACAAAATTCTAGGGGACATTTAGCACATTTCTATTCCTTCCTCCGGGGCTGGAGCCTCCGAATTCACAATTTAAGAAGAAAAAGGGAGATACTTAAAACCTAGAAATATTGAAATTTTACAATTTCGCAAAGTGATATCAACATCAAAATCAATGTTTTCGAGGGAGTAGGATAATATGAATTTGGCAATATTTTCCCCTCGGGTATGAAGAGTTGGGGTAAAGGGGAGTAAGGCATGGAAAAATTTGAATTTTAGAAAATTTTTAAATCAATTTTTGTAAACAAATGCACAATTATGGGATTTTGAAACGTTTTAGGACACAACCCAACAACTAGCTCACGTAAAAAATGAGCGATTTTTACATTAAAATCCGCAAAAATTACCTCAATTTGACACAATAGGTGTTTTTTTTGAGGAGGGGTAACATACAGGGTGTTTCAAAGTTGACCGCGCTCCTTCCAACCAGTGAGTGGGCCACTCATCTCGAGTCGAAGTATGTATGTTTGCCTAACCTTCGAACTGCAGGGGCTGAGTTACGCTCTTTGAAATTTTTTTTTTCGAATTTCGTTTCTCACTTTCTACCGAGCGTTACTCGACAACAAAGATAGGTAGAAAGTTGCGCTTTGCGGCAACGGATAGCCCACTTTCTCTAAAATTTTTCTACGCGGTTGATAATTTTTGCAGGTGAACTAGGGTGGGTGTACCGTATCAAATATTCGAAAAAAACGTGTAAAAAAGTTGACGATTTTTTCTATTTTTGTAAATAACTAAAAAAGTTGTCCTCTATTGAGTCAATTATTATTAATGTTTCTAGAAGAAAAAACTTTAATATTTCCAATGGAGCAAATCCCACTCCTCTATCTTGCTTGAATCAAAAGTTATGAGCGTTTAATTTTGTAAAAAATACAAGAAAACCCTCACTTTTTTGATTTTTTAAATTTCAAAAATTTCTATTTTTGCGACTAAGTGAGATAGGGAGGTGGGGTTTGCAGCATTCAATTAACCAAGTATTGTACTACATAAAATCGAAATAATATCTTCAAGTTCTTCATTAAAAAAAAATTTTGTCAAAAAAAAATTCGAAAAATTTTTTATTAAAAATTTTTATTTGAAAAATTGAGGTCATTCCTATGTTGTGTAGTGTTATACTTGATTAATTAAATGCTGCAAACCCCACCTCTTCATCTCATTTAGTCGCAAAGATAGAAATTTTTGAAATTTGAAAAATCAAAAAAGTGAGGTTTTTCTTGTATTTTTTACAAGATTAAACGCTCATAACGTTCGATTTAAGCAAGATAGAGGAGTGGAGTTTGCTCCATTGGAAAGATCAAAGTTCTTTCTTCTAGAACCATTAATAATAATTTACTCAATAGAGGACGACTTTTTTGGTTATTTACAAAAATAGAAAAAATCGTCAACTTTTTTACACGTTTTTTTCGAATATTTAATGCGGTACACCCACCCTAGTTCACCTGCAAAAATTATCAACCGCATTGAAAAATTCTAGAGAAAGTGGGCTATCCTTTGCCGCAAAGCGCAACTTTTTACCTATTTTGGTTGTCGAGTAACGCTCGGTAAAAAGTGAGAAACGAAATTTTAAAAAAAACATTTCAAAGAGCATAACTCAGCCCCTGCAGTTTGAAGGTTAGGCAACCATATATACTTCGACTCAGGATGAGTGGCCCACTCACTGGTTGGAAGGAGCGCGGTCAACTTTGAAACACCCTGTATAACGAACCTCTCCCTCCCCTCCCATTCCGCGGTTTGGAAAAATAATTTTTCTCATAGCGCAGTGGGAGGCAATTCATGAAAGGTGAGGCCAAATTTTCTGCTTCAAAATTTCTACCCCATAAGAAGTCAAATTTTTATATTTTCGGTAACTTTTTGATATATTTTGGAAGGCATTTGAAAACTTTGGAAAATGTTTACCCATCGATACAATCGCTGATTGTTTTTCGAAAATATGAAACACATTTTTAATACTCCGAAATAAAAACATATCATAACTTGGAAAAATTTTGTGGTTTCGAAAATGACTTTATGTAGCACTTTTGAAAACATAGTAAAATTTAATGAATTAAAATGGTAAAATTTCATCGCACTTGAAGAAACCCACGGACATATATTTTGCTTATCTGACAGGTCATCTCAAAAACACTCTTAACCATGATTTAAAAGATTTTGCTCCAGTGCAAAACTAGTGTTAATTTTTCTATAAATTTTCACTGTGGAAAATACGTCACTTTTGAATTTCAAATAATTAAGTTTATTCCTTTACGACCGCGACTCTAGATTCTTTACATGTAAACAAATTGAACTTCAGTAGCATCAAGAAAATAAATATAACGTAAGTTATGAACTTGTAAATATGTAGGTACTAGGTACCAACATTACAACATATCTTAGGAAAAATTGGAACAATCGGAGACTTCCCATATGCTATTTCCCCCTGAATCCCCATAATCAGAGAATACTCTTCTTCGGTATTCATCGTATTCACCGTCCGCAACTAGGTACCAAATGAAGTTATCGGATAAATAATGAAATTCAACTCCATTCCCTTCGATTTCAAAATTCCAGTATTCGTTTCCTCTCCAAAGCACCAAGGGGAAGTTAAACGCGACGTTGGTTATTTTCACTCGAGTACTGTCATCATTGGAAAAATCGGGCCGCCATTTGAATTTTGGGGCTTCAAATCGATCCTTGTGCCGCCAAGTGAATACAGGATGTGCCGCAATTCCGGAGGGATTATGATCTTTACAATCAGCGTAAAGGTATTCATTGTGGAGAGTATTTTTCAAACATATTACAGAAGAAAAAAATAGATTTTTCACAGATATAGGAAACTTTGTTTTTATATTTTCAAACCGAGACCGCACATCCGGAGTGAGACTGGGGAAGTCCTTGTGATCCATGCAGATTTTCAAATGATGAGCTAACAGTATTACAGCATTTGTGCTCAATCCGCCGGTTCTTTCGACCATAACAAATACAGCTTCTGCTAATGCTATGTTTTCAAAAACATAGCGAAAATTTCGTTGTCTTCCAGCACCCAATATGATTTTAATGTCCACTTTGTCGAAAATAGTTTCCACAACTTTTGTGTAAATATCAACAGTCAAGTTATAATTAAAACCACAATGATCAGAAATATCTTTACTGAGCTGTTCAGCCATCGGCCATGAGCTGTTTTCAACGTATCCGGCAGAAATCCTTTCAGAGGCTAAATTTAGATTTTCGCTCCACAAATTACAAATCAATGTACTCGAATTGCTCCTGATGGTGCCCGTCGAATCATTGAGAACCATTCTCAAATTTTCATGAATTTGAAGTAATTTCTCGGAACTAATAACAATACGCCCAAGTGTTTTCATTTCATTGTATAAAGCATCAAAAATATTTAATTTAAGCGAGGCATTTCCAACTAATTCTCCAAAATCTGAAATTAAATCAATATTATCAGCTTGTTCTTGATAAACAAATTCCACAACTTCTTTATGAGTGGCATCATCAGTTCCTAGGAGTTTTTTCTCAGCAAACGAGAACTGACGATTTATGATGCTTTGTGCTATTCCAGTGATCGTCACTACCTTCATTTTTTTAGTTACAATTTTTAATTTTTCTTCAATTTCTTTCATAATGATCATTGGTTCCTGAAGCACTTGGATCGTTTGTTCCACTTCGGAGATTCTTTCTTTGTCTTTCTCACTGAACGTGTTTTCTTTTAGATGTGAAATTTCCTCCTGCATTATTTTTATTTGTTTTTCAATTATTTCGATGCTTTGTTTATTAGCACAGGAGTCGCACGTGATTTTTGACGAAATATTTTCAGAAGTTTCTTTAAGAAAAAGTGGTAATTCGATTATGTGATTAACAGAACTCGTGGATTCGTTGTTGCGAAGAGAAAGAATACTTGCAAACTGAGTAATTTCTTCTTCAATTATTCGTAACTGGATTTCATTGTCTGATGTTTGATTTGATTCAGAATCAACATGATCTGTGGAATGATGCTCATGAGCAATGGTGGAGCTTTGTTCATCAGGTTGCAACGTACTGGAGCCTAAGTCCAGATAATTACCAGTGGAAAAGTGTACAAGTAAAACAAAGCTTAATGTTCTGGCCATATGGCTGAAAAATGACCCATTTGGAAACATAGAATCCATGCTGAGTACTCTGCCACCTGAACAAAAAAAAAGATACGCTACCGATTTATTCAAACAGATACATAAATCTAGAAACAAAGGCACTTTGAAATATTATCAGTCAGGACCTCCTTTCTCGTTCTGTTTCGAAATTCAGAACGAGATTCGAATGATGGTGAATTTTTGTCAAGTAAAGCCTAAATCAAGGAGAGAGAAAATTATAGTGGAGGCAAGGGCGCAATCAAGGGGAGGGCTACCGGGCTAAAGCCCCCCCTAAGAAATTTTTTTCGAAAGTTTTTGATAAAACAATGAAGTACACCTATACTTAGCGAGTGGAATTGTAGGGGGAAAATAATTAAAGGTGAGAATGTGAAATTTTCTATTTTTTTTTATTGCCTCTCAAGATTTTAAGGTCCAAGGTATAGGCGGATCCAGGGGGAAGGGGGCTCAAGAGGCTCGAAGCTACCTTAAGCTCGACAAGATTTTCCAACTTGAAAACGTTAAAAATGAGTCAATTTCCCTGCTTTTCAAACATGATTTTTCAAAAAAAAAAAATCGTCCTCGATTCGCTGGGGCAGTATTTTAATCACTCTACTCTCTAAATTTGAATCAGTCAAATTGACTGATTTAAATCGACGCAATCATGTCACTGTAAAATCAGTAAAAAAAATTACTGATTCAACAATGAAAATTCACTGATTGAATCAGTAAATTTTGACTGATTTCAATCAGTCAAAGAATTTTTACCGATTCAATAATGAAAATTCACTAATTAAATCGGTAATTTTTCACAGATTGGCAGTAGAATGTCACTGATTAACTATCAGTGGAATTTGACTGATAATCAGTGACATGATCCAGATTATTTCATCAGTCAATTTTGGCATTTTTGACTGATTCAGATTTAGAGAGTATATTTTTTCTAAGATAAACATAACATCTTTTAATGAAATTCCGCCTTTTGAATCAGTACAATAATGTTCATTTAAAATTAATGATTTTTCACTGATATTTCAGTTAAAAAATCACTGATTTCTCAATCCACTGATTTCTCAATCCATTTACAATTTATCAAATACTCAGTAATTTTGATTAAAAGGCTAGTGAAAAATCACTGATTTCAGCTAATTTCATTTCACGGATTTAAAAAATTGGAATTTTAATAAATTTTTTATGAAGTACATATTGATTGTTTGTTCCGAAAAACCCCCAACAGATTACTCGATTTTTTCATTGAATTTCCCAACTTTTTTGGAATTCTCAGTCCTTCCCTTATAATATTTCTGGTTGCGCCCCAGAGTGGAGGGTGAAGGGGTTTTCAAAGTTGAATGTATTTAGAACCAGTGAGTGAGTTTTTTTCGTATTTTTTAAAAACATAAAATTCGACAATTTTCAGAAAAAACTGAAGAAAGTTAAAATTTTTCAACAGTTTTGTTAGCTCCATATGTCATATATATTTATCAGGCCTAGGTATAGGGAGAAATTTGAAAATCTAAATTATAACTCGACGAATTTTAAGGAAAAGTCGAGTACCTACGAAATATTTGAAATGAACGAAATGAAAAATCGATCATGGTTGTGGGTAAGTTTTTTTTTCAATTTTCGAATCATAGCTGGGTAAAAATGTTGAGACCCCTTGCTAAATTTTTTTATGGGGTTACCCCCTAAAAAATTTAGCAAGGGGTCTGGGGGATGGTAGCTTTTAGGGGTTACTCAGGGGACCTCTCTCGACAGTTTTCCGCAATAAAAGCTTTGCTGGCCAGAAATGTTGATTTTTGTCTAATTTGCCTACACTATCGTGGCTGGGATTTCAAAATTAAGTGATGAGAGGATTTGAAAACTCAATAATAAAAATTGTTTACTTCCTAGCTTACTCACCCTCCTTCAGTGGAGTCAAATACGTCTTTTCCTCAAAATTTTTATTTTGGGTACCTAATCCTCAATTGAATACTTTCAAGTTTGCAGAGACGATGAACCCTATTAATGTCATTTCTAGAAATTATTCAATGTTTCAGAATGTTTCTTGGCAATGGAAATATGTATTTCAAAATTTCAAAGCCAATGTCTATTTTATCTATAATAATTTTTCAGAATTTCATTTAAAAAAATTAAAACCTATAAATTATTTATGTAGTCTCATATATACTTACTTATTTACACATTGCATAACGCTTACAATTTTTCAAAATTTTTTATTCGAGTGGAAGACTTTCAAAAAGTGAAAACCAATTTTAACAAGGATATTTTATTTTCTCCTCCTCGGCTAAGGATCGATTAGATATTCCAAATTCAAAAAAAAACAGAAAAAATCGTAAAAAAGTGTGAAAAAATTGCATAATATTTTGGAGGACATAAAAAACCAGGAAACCCAATTTTTATAATCATTAACACATCAAGATTCTGCCAAATGGGGAAATTTTTTATTAATGATCATACTGATCAAAATTTAACATATCAATCAGTATCTCAAGTATAAAAAATATTTGTGAAAATTCTTATTTCTCAGAATTGAAGAAAATTAGTAAGTGGTTAATTAATCATAATTATGCACAATCATTGACATTCTGTCAAACGTGAAAAAATAGGGAAATATTCGCAAACATCTATCAATACATTGACTATTGGTTTTTTAATTCTGCTTCGAAAGAGAAAAATATCAAAATTTTTTGTTACCACCTATCAATCTTTGAATAATTTTTTCAATTCAAAAAATAAAATTTCACCGAAAACAGATATTTTTTGCTGGCAAAATGCAAAATTCCATTAGGAATAGCTACTGCGTTTTTTTTGAAAAATTTATTGATTTATAGCGAGTAAACAATTTTTTGTCAAATTACATTCAATCGAAATTTTTTCAATATTTCACCACTATTTGAAGGGTACAGGGGAAAAAGCAGCCAATTACAAAAATGGTATATTAGAAAAAGGACCTAAGCGTAAATTGAAAAAAGATTACATCTAAGTCCCTTTCCTAATATAAAATTTTTGTAATTGGCTGCTTTTTTCTCTGTACCATTCATTTCCTAAAGAGAGATTCTCTACCTACTTCATTGAAAGCTTAATTATTTTATGTAAGTAAACTTTTTTTTAAATGCCACAAATATTTTATAAACAGCTGAATTAGAAAAATATTACATACCTATACAACTTACAATGATATAGAAAATCTCAACAGCAGCGGCACAACTCACACGTTGTATTATAGTTCGTAAAACACCAATAAATTACCTGATTATTTTTAGACTTTTCATGGACATGTACTTAATTAGGTACCTAAGTACGTACTTATGTTGAAAAAGTGAGTATTTTTGATGTATGTTTTATAATTCCTATTCGATTATTACATTTTTCAAATCTGTTGTTACGAATTTTCATCATGTTCTGAATAAAAAATTCGTAAAATTCCTAATTGAATACTGGATGCAATAAATAAACGGGAAGGGGAGGAGGTACACCACAAAAATTAAAATTTGAACAAAAATTTTAAAGGAGTCTAATCTTGAACGCCGAATCATTTGGGAAAATTTTCGTAATATTCTTAGATATCGAATAACTGATGATCGACACTGAATACGAAAATTAGTAATTCAATAAAAAATGATACGTTTAAAAAAAGTCGAATAGGTACTTCTTAAAGTAGGGAGTTCTTCAAGAAAAAATTAATTCAACTCCCTTGCGCCGCATGTGGCTAAACAATTTTTTTCAGTCTTTAATTCTCTACAACTCTTGTTTCAAACCTTTTTCGATATCTCCACTTTTCGATAACCGGCTATCGACTTGGAGAAAAAATCATCCAAAGAAACTACCGGTTTCAAAAAATTGGAGATATCAAAAAAAGTGTGAAATAAAAGTTGTAGAGGATTGAAAACTGAATATTTTACGTTCTGTAATTTTTTTTCCATCTAGCTATGGAGAAGAGTTATGGCTTGAAAAACAAAAAATTATGCTCAATTTTCTAGCACGACAACTTCTTTCCATTTCAAGATGGAAAAAAAGTTATGAAACAAAAAATGAACATTTTTTACTTCTCTACAACTTTTGTTTCAAACTTTTTTTCATATCTCCACTATTTTGGATATTATTGACAACTAGTTTAAAACTGCTGAACCGGTTTCAAAAAAAAATATCACATTTTAATCGCGCCATTGCGTAGACTTCATTTCAATAAAAAAAAAAAACGGACCATCATTTTTTGACCCAAACCGGTTTTTCAATTTGTGGACACCCTATAGGTCGGACTGAAAGTTTGATTATCAATCATTAATGTCCTCGACGCGACGCCAGGAACACATTACCGTTTGAACCGTCTTGATCTCTTTTCACTACTGAGATATTGAGAAATGTTTCAATTCAGTGGCACCGGAAGCTTTTTTTTTGAGAGGGTGCAAAGTGAGTACAAAAATTTGGAATAACAGAAGGATTTTCGGAGGAGGGGGCAAAATGGAACCTTTTTCGCACTGTTGACTCAAATAATTTATACAATTGTTGTTTTTTTCATGCCCGAGCGAAGCGAGGGCGAATAAAAAAAATCTTTCGATGTCACATGGTTCAGATCAGTGTTGAAAATTTTAGAAATTTTCCACACTAGGATGATTCTTCTGTTTTCGTCTCTTTTTCTGGAATATTTCAAGTCAAAAAAAAACAGAAAAAGAGATAGAAACTAAAAAATGTTATTCCTCGATTATTACCTACTCACAATCAACTAATTTTTTGTATTTTTTAATATTATTTTTAACGACATTTTACTTATTTAATTAGCACCTAAGTACAATACCTACATATTATTTTTATCGATTCAGAAACCGTTAAAAAATAACATGAATATTAAATAATAGAATTACCCTGGCTCGGCCATAAGTTCGCTATATCCTATATAAATGTGCAGTTGTAATACGACCCGTTCATAATGAAAAATGAACAATTAGTCAAGCCAATAATATGCGATAACCTCGACAGCATTTCAACCAGTCATCAAAATTCGAAAATCGAGTCAATTCAGCGGAACTTTTTTAACGCCTGTTCGTCTCGTTACCTTACAGAATTTCCATTACTGCTGAATTTCTGCTTATTTACGAATTCCGTGTTCATTTATTTAACGTGCTTCAGGTATTCCGTATTCGAAGATTCATTCATTTTACGAGCCTAAAAGAAGACCTTCACGATTGTTATTAGTACTAATTTTTTTAATCGATGGGTAACCCACTTGGGTAGGACTGACTTTTAAATTTTATTCATCACATGAGCCTCAAAACTGTATTTTCTAAAATAAAGCTGCGATGAATTCATAATACCTACAAATAACGCATGAAAAAATATTTTTGAGAAAATCTCAAAACTCTGTCTTTCATTTCATTCGTATTTGCATAAATATACAGTTGAAAAAAAAATGAAGAAAATAGAAAAATTCATAAAATATTTGGATAAAAGTTGAAAAGTTTTCGATTTCCATAGAAAATTGTCAGTCGCGGGAGAAAGAAGCTTGAATGACAACATGACAACAGGTGAACAGTTCAGGATAAAATATAAAGAGTGCGTCGCGTCGCGTCGTGAAGTCGTGATAAATTACGAGTGGATTCAAGGAAGGAATGTGCAAATGCATTCTTATTTACGTAAGTCTATCTCACACACTTTCAAATAGAATCTGTCTTTGGAATGTGCATCTTCAATCTAGGAAATTACGTGTATTTTACCAACTTGCACTATGAAGGGTGATTTTAAAAAAATTACAATTTTCAACTAAATTTTCAGAATTACGTGAAAAATCCCCAAGTTTTCTTTAGAACAAAAGTTTTTCATTCATGGATATGTTTTAAAGATAAATTTTTATTAAAATGTCAAATATTCAAATTTTTTCAAAATATGAGATCTTTACCTAAACATTTTTTTACAATTTTTAAAATTTTAAGCAGTTTTTTTTACTCGACTTTTTAGCAACTTGTTAATATACTGTCTGACATTAGATAACATAAAATTAACCAAGACTTTCCATTAAAATATCAAATATTTAGATACGTTGGAATTTCTTTTTTTTCTGGTTTTTAAAATTCCTTAGCAATTTCAATATGTAATTGAAATTTTTGTAAATTTTCGATTCAGTGCCATCTCACCAATCATCAAAATAAGCACATTTGCTATTTCTATAATTTTCCAATATTTCATCACATGTCATTTAATCAAATCATCAGTATTTTTTCAAGTTTTTTCAAATTCAACAGAATGTCTTATAATGTCATTTTACGTAAAAAATTAATCACAAAAAATTTGGTGTAGAAAATTGTATCTTAAAAATTTTATCTGATCGTATAAATTTGATTATCAATTTTATAGATTGACTTCTCAGCACTATAACATAATACCCACATTAAAGTACGACCGAGGTTTAAAAAATAAATTATTTGTCCAATTTTTAGAAAATCATCTAAATTCTTAGAAAATTGTACAGTTTTCAAAAAATTGTCTAATTATTGGAAAATCGTCCAGGTTTTGAAAAAAAAACTGTCCAATCATCCAATTCTTATATGTAGAATTATTCAAGTTATCAGAAATTACCCGATTTTAGGAAAATTTTCCTATCCAAAGGTTAGCGATTTCTTTCAACGCCTCTGGAGAAGTTTTCAAAAGTCGATGATTTTTCCAAAACATAAACGATAGTAAAAATATTTTTTCAAAACTGGGTTTTGAAAAAATACTTACTTTAATGTCAGCTATGTTTCGGAAAAATCATCAACTTTTGAAAACTTGTCCAGAGGCTTTGAAAGAAATCGCTAACCTTTGGATAATTTGCAGTCCAATTTTCTAAAAATTCCAAAAATTTTGAAAAATCATCCAACTTTGAAAAAATTGTTCAAGTTTCAAGGAAATGGTTCAAGTTTTGGAATATTCTTCATTTTTAAAAAATCATCCCGAGTTTTGGAAAAAATCATCGTGATTTTGGAATATTATTTACAGTGGCGTCGGAAAGTGGGGTACAAGGGGTACATTGTACCCCCCCCAAAATCCTGACGGGGGTACAAAGTATCATTTGTACCCCCCCCCCCCCCCAAATCACATCAAATAGGCATTTTCGAAGCATTAAAACGTGGAAAAATGCTTTTTTGGGCCTTTAAAAGCTCAATTTTCTCAAAGCTTCACCCTCGCTTCGCTCGGGCATGAACAAAATAACAATTATATGGATTATTTGAGGCGACAGGACGAAAAAATGCTTCTTTTTCCCCCTCCACAGAAAATCCTCCTGATATTCAAGTCTTGGTTCTCATTTTGTACCCTCCCAAAAAAAAAGCTTCCGACGCCACTGATTATTTAACAACATATTTGATAAACTGTTGCAGAATTAGTAAGTAATCTTTTTATTTTTTCCAATCATTCATAATTACTGAAATCTTTCCTATTTTCGAAAAAAAAACATTCAATTGTTCAAAAAAAAAATAAGTATTTAAAAAAATGTTCAATACTTATAGAACAAAGTTGAGAGCCAACTTTTAAATCTTCTCAAAAAAAAAATGCTCAATGCATTTCATTTATCTATTCAAAGTTCCATCACAAAAATTAGTTTTTATGGACCATCTTGAAAATAGAATTGAAAACACTGAAAATTCAGCCCCACTCAAATAAATTAATTAGGCATGTACAATAATCATAATACCTCGAGATATTCGTACGATTTTTCCACCAAAACGAAAATACATTCGCGAAAAAATTGATAAGGAAACCAGTTCATTGTTCTGTGTAAAACAGCGTGTGGGCATGTAGTGGTGTACTTCTAGTCTCTCCATTCATTCCAAAGTCCAAACCGCTCGTACATTCAAATCGGTCGTTCACTGATTCGACCGGGAATTGTGACGTAGATATATGTTGCATATCCGACTCCTGTGAAACCTACCGCGAAAGGTTCACGAAGAGAAGCGGATCGGATGAAAGAATTAGTACGTTGTACCGGTGGTTCTAGTATGATTGTTGTGTATTTGTGATCCGAGATGCGGAGTGAAGTGCTGGAATGTTGTATTTGTTGATATTTAGCGTACGGTTTTGTGTTCGAGTTTGGTGTCCCAAAATTATACTCCAATTTGAATTAAAGGTAAAATTCATTTTTTCTACTCAAAGCACGAAACCAGTTGTGTCAATAGATAGAGTTTCTTCTTTGTGTGAAGTCAATAGCTCGATCGTTTCTGTTATCATTTATTATCAGGGAAGAATAAAATAGATATCAAGTGTCAAGTGATAATTATAGTTATGTGTTATTTAAAATTTCTCGCTTTCATTTTCACCCTGATGTTATAGAAGATTTCAAGAAATTGTGATACAATTGAGCTTAGAATTCTGATTCTTGAAATTTAACTGGTGTAAGGAATTTTTTCCGCCATAATCCAGTTAATGAAGCACTTTTAGAAACTAGAGAGAGGACAAACATTTAAAGCAGCAGGTTTTTTTTTTACCGAATATTGTCGAATTTAGTCCCTTAATCATCATACTTCGATCTGCCCCATTCACCCCTCATTGCTAACCCCTCCATAGTGGACTGAAGCTCCCCAAAATCACTTTTCGGCTTCCATTTCATTTTCGTTGCAGTTTTATGAAAAAATACCTCTTGACCGTTTTATTCTGTATCAAATTCCTTGCAAAATGAGTTATCAACCATTTCTGCAACTTGAATAGGTGTGGAGTAGGGGAATTTTGAAAAATGGGGTTTTGTTTTATTTTCTGAAAAATGGAGTGAAAAATCGGCTCAAAAGACTCAATTTTTACACCCATGAAATGTTCTGTGTGCTACCGGGTGCTCAAATAATTCTGCCGCCCCCCCCCCCCGATACTTTCTATGTCAAAAATTGTAAGTTGGCAATACTTCGTTCGATTTGTTTAATTGAACGAAGTATTTCCAACTTACGATTTTTGACATAAAAAGTATCGGGGGGAGCCAGAATTAATCGAGCACCCGGTATCTAAATAATTTGGTAAAAATACATCGCTCTTACCCCGGTGATTTCCGCTGAAGGGGCACCTCCGTCCCACTTTCACGAGAAGGTGAAAAATTTTTCCAATATTTTAATGAGCAATGGCTCAGCCTAGTGAAATCTGAGGAGGTTTACACTTTTTTTTGGGTAGAAACGAAAACTCAAAATCAAATTTGATTTCACCTCTCTCTTTTCAAAACTGTCGAGGAATTTGAATAAATTGAAAAGTCATCAAGTATAAAAAAATTGCAACTTTTTTTATGTTAGTTTCACACGTTTTTAAATAGATTTTTTCAAATCTCAAATTTTAACAGACTTGCAGCTTTGAAACAAATCCCTTAGGGTCAGTGGAGTCGTCAGAATCGAAAATTGGGGGTTCAAAAGGGACCGTTGGTTGGACAACTTTTTTTGTTTTTTCGAAGTGGAAAAGGGAGGGTGACTTTTTTCACAGGCTAAAAATGGGGAGGGGGTGAAAGCTTTGAAAAATTGAATTCTTAATGTCCTAAAAATACATTTTTTCATGTTTCAATGCTTTAAAAATCCCTATCTGATGTAATTGTAATGTAAATTTATAAATATAACATAGGTTGGGGGGGGGGGGGGTGGTGGAGCCAGAATTCTCCCCTCCTCTTCCTCCTGACGATGCCTCTGCTTAGGGTGCACTTTATCACTTCTTTTCCTGTTTTCCTGGAATTCGTATAATTTAATTTTTAATCACTAGCGAAAATGAAACGTTTCGAGCAAAAAGAATTTTCTGGGAGAGTTGTCTCATCAAAAATTCACGAAATTGAAGATTTTTTTCAATTACCCTAATTTTGATGTTTAAACTATACCCTAGCCCAAAAATTAAAAAACCTTCATTTCGAAATCACGAGAATTGATTCTGTAACTGTTTTGATTCGAAGGATTCACCTTAATAAACTGTACAAAGGCGATAGAGAGAAAATATATTCGATGAATGGCCCACGTGGTAGGTTTTGAGGGTTTTGTAGTATCCTTAACCTATGAAATCACACAATGCTGTTATTTTCATTCTCCTTTGTAAAGTCGTGCGTTATTCTTTAACAAGTGTCAGAGTAAAAGGATCCGAATTGCCTTTTGTACAACCCAGATTTTGGTCCCCTTCTCACCCTCCTACTGTTCAATAATGGGTAACACATGTTGAAAAAAAAAATCTCGACTGCATTTAATGAAGAATCGACGTTGGCAGTTCAAGGAGTGATTGTCAACAAAATATCACTTTATTTATTTAAAATTGGGATTTTTTTCTTTAAAAAGGCTTCTCCATCGAGTACCTAAATCGTTCTCGAATAATTCTCAATCCTTTTTTAAATTTGACCACAATCCAAAAATTTGTTAATAAGCTGGCGTCGTAAAGAAAGTACCAAACCGTATTGAAAAATCAAGATATGTGGTTACCAGATGTTTTACCAAGTTCTCCCTTCTTTGATTCGGTATTTCTTTCAAGTTGTGGTCTTTTTTTAGATATTAACTGCTTTTCTCAACACTGAGTTCTCTTCGACTACATTAAAAATCTTAAACCGTCGGGTTTATCAAAGTTTATAGATAATTTTAAATAGACGGCTAAACACGCGTTTAAAGGTCATGCTCATTAGGTAATTTTTAATTAATGGCAGTTCGATTTATTCGTAAATTGGAATTGGCGTTTTAGCGTGAATTTTATTAATGGTTCTTTTTCCAGGAATACTGAATGAATGTACAAACAAGATAGCAGACAAGAGCAAAATGCGAAATCGCTGGTATCATGTGTGGGCCCTCGTGCTGGCACTGGTTTTTTCTAGTCAAGGTGAGTAAATATTTGAGGGGATGATGGTTCCTTCATAAGGCTGAAAGGTATCTTAGATTTTTTTTTAAATTCTGTAAAGGCTTGAGTGAAGGGTTTGTATTTTTTTTTAGCCATATTTTCTCTCTCTCTTTCAAATGAGAAAAGAAAATTTTTAAGTAGGCACTGTTTCGAGCTAAAAATGAATTAATTTATATGACGAAATCAGAACGCAGATGTAGGTACCTATTCCCCATCGATCTCTACATTGTTATCTCTCTAGTCTTGGTTCATATTTATTATTCGCTGATAATAGCATCAACTTCCTTTTATTTTTTACTCGTTTCAAACATTTACTTATCGAAACTTCCTGTCAAGTTGAACGAGAAATAAATTCCTATATGGCCTCTTTCATGTTACCCACCAACCGCCTAAATTTTCGAGTGCATTTTAAACACTGGTTTGATTATTTCAGATATTTTAGCAGCCCGCGATTCAACTACTTGTGAAAAAGGATCCTGTTTACCGGGTACGGGCAATCTATTAATAGGGCGTGAAAATCGATTATGGACTTCGTCGACTTGTGGACTTCGGAATCAAGTAAATACGAGATTAGAAAGGAGGAGTGTCTTTGAGAGTTGATTTTGGGCACCTAAGTGCCTCATATTTTAATTCCTAAAATATTTTCGATTTATGAATTGGGCATATTGAGTCGAAAAATTCTGTTTGGATACGTCAAGAGAGTTCAAAGTTGAAAATAAGTAATTTTTATGTCAGTTTGAACAGTTTTTGACACGAGGTCAGTCGATTTTGCTTGAAATTTTCTCACGAGATTATCGATTATGTCATTTTACTAATCAGAAAATCGCCGTCGTTTCTCTCACGAATCTCTTAGGGGACGTGGGAGAGTTTTTTTTTATATCTTGACAAAATATTATCAATTTCTAGTAATTCAATTTTGAGGGCTTATATTCGATAAAAGTAACCTGACGTGAATTTGGTTACGTCATCCAGCGATTTAAGAAAATTCCTCAAAGTTTAAACTTTAAAGTCGAGTTTTGTGGTAAAAAGCTCAACTTTCAACTTAACGAATAAGCTCTTTGAGCCCTATTTAGAAATTTCAGGGTGTCTAACAGAATTTGTTGAGCAAAAAGCTCGACTTAGCTTGACCTTTTGCATGACTTTTCCGAGCACCCCCCCCCCTATCACAAAAAGTCACCCCCCCCCCCCCCCACACACACAAATCTATACATTTGTGTGCTTGTAGCTATTTATAAAAAATTAAAATTTTAACAAACACATAAAATTCAAAAAAAACCTCATTTTTAATAGCTGTTTATGCAAACCTAATCCTAACATAAAATGAACAATTTTTTTCATCTTTTCAAGGGTAAAATGGGAGTTTTTTTTGGATTTTTGAAAAAAGTTCGACCTTTTGAGTAAATTAGGGTAAAGTGGTCAAAAAGCTTGACTTTTCAGGACCGGAATGACCTTTTTGAAAAAAGCTTGACTTATCAGGACAGCTTGACCTGTCAGACACCCTGAATCAGTAAAAAAAACAGCAGATACCAATTATCAAGAGTGAGTAATTATGCTGTATATAGTTTTTGTCCTAGGATTTTGAATTTTTGAGGGACGGGGGGGCGCCCAAAAATTTTGGGAAAAATCAAAACAGGAATTGAAAATTACGTGTAGTATTTCTTTGGTTACGCAGAATGCTTTTGAGACGCCGAGCTCAAATTTCAAGTAAGTTTTTGGATTTGACCTTCCCAATTTGCTCGACCAGGGTTCAAAATTGGCCCAAAAAAAAGAAAAAATGAAATAACTAGAATGACATATCGTTTGTCATGTTTACATTTTTTCAATGAGGCTGATTGTGAGCTAAAAAATCGAGTTTTCATTGCTCCTGTCCTCGACTACACTCTCACCCCTTTCCATTACTCCGATTTCATAGCAAATTTTGAAAATGTTTGAAGTCAAACCATAGGATTGATTAACCCATGTACGTTGGTCTATGTACCTACAGGCCTAATTAGATTTATTCATCAACATGAAAAATCAACACCTTACGAGCTGAGAGAAAAATCTGTATACTTTGACTCGAAATAATTTCAAAATTCTGTTTCAACCTCAGCCCTCCCCCCCCCCATTCCAGTCGAAAAACGTAATTTGTGAAAAAAAACACATCTATAACCTTCTTCCAAAAATAAAATTATTATAAACATCAATTTTCTAGAAACACCCATGTCAAAAAAATTCCGAACTGGAAAATTTTTACTTACAACTGGGATGATCCTACAGCGAAATTATCAAATTTATTTTTCTGAAATCTGTTTTTGTAAGTTTTTGAAGGGTTCTCAATGTGGAGGTGTTCAAAAAAGCCCTGGTTATCTTGAACTTTGGATTCGATTTTAGAAAGAAATATTTAGAAAGAAATACTTGAACCAAAAAAAATTTAGATGACTCAATGGGGTAAGGACGAAACGGAGGTTACAAAATTTTCTAAAAATGGTTTTCCACCCCCTCCCCCACCCCTCAACTCTAAAAAAAGGCCCGTGACGAGAAATCATAAGAAGAACTACATTCGTCTGACATCAACAAAAAAAAAATTGGCAGTCTTGCCAATCTGATCTCAAATTTTCAAATATGGAACCCCCTCCAACTACAAAAAGGATTTCTCGGGTCATTCAATGCCAAATTCTTATAACGGAAATTCAAATATAACATGTTTTGAGAAATTAAGTGAAATGTACTTGAGAAAGAGGGGCACAAAAACAGCTCTCGAAGACACTCCGCAATATTTTCTGCGAATAAACCAATTTTTCTCCGTATCGATGCCATCGTCGAATAATTTTTTTTTCACTGTAGGAAAAATTCTGCATCGTTACCAGTTTAGAAGATCAAAAAAAATGCTTCTGGTGTGACTCACGAGTAACCAGTAAAGATTACAGATTTACTCATAAAATTGAAAACGTCGTGTCTAAAACGACATTACCTAGGTGAGGAAATGTGAAATGTAGCCTGGTTACTTTTACAATACGATACAGTCGTGTACATATGATACCTAACTTGTGTATTTTCACGTTTCTAGTGCAAAGAAACAATCATGGTGGCAGTCTCAAAATGGCGTAGAAAATGTCACGATTCAGTTAGATCTCGAAGCCGAGTTTTATTTCACGTATTTGTACATGCGGTTTAAGACCTTCAGACCGGCCGCGTTGTTGGTCGAAAGATCGTATGATTTTGGTCGAACGTGGAAGGTACGAAGAGATTTTAAAATACATCGATGCTGGCTGCTTTACTAATGATGCACGAAATTGTACAGGTGTATAGATATTTTGCCTCCGATTGCTCCAAGTATTTCTGGTATACTCCCAAAGGACCTCAGAGTAATTTAACCATACCGTATTGCGATGAACATTATTCTTCTGTGACTCCTTTCACGAATGGAGAGGTGAGACGAGAATTTAAAAAGTTATTTCGAAATACGGTTTTAATTGATAATTAAAATTATCTCGTGTTGTAGGTAATTTTGAGAATTCTTCCATCTACCTTGGATGACATCGATCCGTACTCGAATGAAATTCAGAATTTAGTCAAGATAACAAATTTGAGGATTAATTTCACCAAGTTGCATACCTTGGGTGATGATTTATTGGATCATCGAGTCGATATACAGGTATATTTTTAAATTTTTCAAACTTTTGTCACAGGAATTTTTTAAGGAAAGCTGTTCTGGATAATAATGAAGGCTTACTACCTTCTTTTTTTTCTCAAGTAACTTCTCAACTTTTTACCATTGTTGATGGACTCAGATGATTTGGACATCTGTACCAATTTTTTCCTCGAGAAAAAAATGTTTGAACGGTTTTCTAAAAAATGCAAAATGTTCTAAAAATTGGACAATTTTTTCAAAACACAAGACAATTTTCCAAAAACTGGACAGTTCTTCAAAAATTGAAAGATATTCCAAAAATTAAAGAATTTTCTCAAAATCGGACAATTTGCTAGAACTGGAATGAATTTAATTTCAAAATATTCCAAAACCTGGACAATTTCAGAAAAATTTAAAAATATTTTTCAAAACTTGAAGAATTTTTTAAAATTAAGACAATTAAAAAAAGTTTGGTATTTTACTTTTCAAAATGACAATTTAAAAAAAATTGGTATTTTACTTTCCAAAATGACAATTTAAAAAAAAATGGTATTTTACGTACTTTCCAAAATTTGTATTGAAGAATTTTCAAAAAAAATCGGGCAATTACTAAAATTTGGAGAATTTTTCAAAACTAAAACAATTTTTTTAAAATATTAGATGATTTCTTACAACATTGGAAGTTTTTTACAAATTAGATTGGTAATTTTTCGAAAGTAAAGATTTTTTAAAAATTTTCTTCCATTTTCCAAAATTAATACGATTCTTCTCAAAACTTGAATGATTTTCTAAAAACTGGTAAATTTTCCAAATTTTGGAAAATATATTCCAAAACTTCGAAGGTTTTCCAAAAAGTGGACGATGGCTATATTTGAAAAATACTTTTTCTTCAAAAAATTAAAACGACATATCTGGTTAGGTATTTTAAAAAAAAATCTTGAAGCAAATTGAATTTCAAGAAATCAAAAAAATATTTCTAAAAATTGAACAACTTTTTGAAAATTGAACCATTTTTTGAAAAATAATCGTCCACAAATTTAAGAATGAAAAAATCTTTTAAAAATCTTCTTGAAAATGACTACAAATTTCTAAAAACTCTAAAACCAAAAAAAATTATTTTGAAAAAACTAAAGAAGTTATCGTATTTCAAGAGTAATTCGAGAAATACTTCCGGTGGGTTGTAGTCGAATCTAATAAATTTGCACTCTTTTCGTACAGGAAAAATATTACTATTCTATTTGGGAAATGGTCGTCGGAGGATCGTGTTCCTGCTACGGTCATGCTAATCGTTGCGTACCCCAAGATGGAGTCGAATCTAAACCAAACATGGTGCATGGTAAATGCGAATGTACTCACAACACACAGGGTTTGAATTGCGAGAAATGCGAAGATTTGTACAACGATCTCGAATGGGCTCCGGCTGTTGGGAAACAAACCAACGCTTGTAAAAGTACGTTTTGATTCCGCCTCAATGCCTTTTTTTCAGTTTTTTTTTCCATTATGACGACGAAGTTCCGAGTAATCAAGGGATTAAATTTTCGTAGAATGTAATTGCAACGAGCACGCTACGAGTTGCCATTTTGATCACAGAATATTCGAATCTACTGGCAGAGTTTCGGGCGGAATGTGTGATAATTGCTTGCACAACACGATGGGTAAAAATTGCGAACAATGTAAGCACTATTTTTACCAAGACATGACCAAAGATTTCACCGATCCGGAGATTTGCCTACGTAAGTCGTCCATAACCTATCTGCTGAAAATTCCCTATATTTAGTCAGATGATAAATTTTTTATGGGTTGTTTCAGCTTGCGATTGCGATCCGGCTGGTTCGTTGGATGACGGTATTTGCGATTCGAGAACTGACCCTGCCAATAACCTGGAATCGGGTCGATGTCATTGTAAAAAAAATGTCGAAGGGAGACGATGTGACACGTGCAGAAATGGATTCTGGAATTTCTCCGACAGCAATCCGGAAGGGTGTCAAGCGTGCTCTTGCAATATTCACGGAATAACCAGCGACGAAGGATGCAACAAGAATAACGGAGAGTGCTCGTGCAAACGCAACGTCATCGGGCGTGATTGTAACCAGTGTATTAGGGAGTACTGGGGTCTTGGAGATACTCCAGAAGGATGCCAGCCGTGTAACTGTGATAAAGGAGGATCCCTTCATAACGAATGCGATGTGTTTACTGGCCAGTGCAAGTAAGGAATTTGAGAACCCCTAATTTGAAAGGAATTCCAAATCAGGTGTGATTTTTGGTAAATTTTTTCAGGTGTCGTGAAAATATTACCGGACGAACTTGCGATATGCCAGCACAGAAGCATTTCATTCCTCCTTTGGATTTCAATACGATTGAAGCTGAATTAATTAAATGCACCGGGGTAAATAAAATTATCCAACAGATGACAATTTTCTTACTGAATACCAATTTTAACGACTATTTCGTTGTGTAGTCTTCGTGTACTTTAGATATTAGACCTCCATATCCTCCTGGTCAAGATACTACATGGACTGGATCCGGAGTTGTTCGTGTGTATCCACCTGCGACTTTGGAATTCCCAATTGATAACATTAGAGAGGACTTGGATTATAATATCATCATCAGATATGAACCAACGGTAAATAGATTTCGTACGAGTCAAAAAAAGTCCCAGAATAACTAAATTTTAATAATTTTTACTTCCAGAGTCAATATACCTGGGATAGAGTTCGTGTAAATCTCATCAGACCTGGAGCTGTTGACCCGAATGGATACTGCGGAGGAGAAAAGTTACGAAAGAGTGACTCTCGAGATACTTATCTACCAGCAAGTATGTTCTATCTTTCTCAAAATTCTCCAAGCAGTGTTGCCTATTACTTTTAGAATAATTGACCAAAATTTAACATTTTTTAGAGAAGCCTTAATTGTTTGCTTTTCAAAAACAGTTTTTCAAAAATTTTCTCAATCTACACAGTATGACACAAAAGTCAAGTCTTGTCAACGGTAAACACTTCTCAATATCTCAGAGCTGAGAAGTGACAACCGGTTCAGCAGTTTCGAACCAGTTGTCAATAATATCCAAAAAAGTGGAGATATGAAAAGAAGTTTGAAACAAAAGTTGTAGAGAATTAAAAAGAAATCATTTTTTGTTCCATAACTTTTTTTCCATCTTGCAATGGAAAAAAGTTGTACGAAAGGTTGGAGTGTAATTTTTTCTTTGTAAGTCGATCATAGGCTTGACTGGACCTTCTGACTTCTGAGTGGGGTGTGCCAAAACTTTGGGGCCCTCCAATGAAATCAAGAAAAAAGTCTACCTATGTCCAAAAAATTTTATATTAAAATCAAAATAATAAATAATATTGAATCAAACCTGGAATTGAAATTCATTTTTTTCCCCATTGAATAGATCAAATTTTCATTTTTGATGGGCGATGAGGTAATTTTAAAATTTCAAAAATTATCCAAAATTTGAGAAATGAACTTTGACTCTAGAAATTTTAGATATTCCAACTCGAAGTAAAGTTTTGAGCCCAAATAAAAATAAATTGAAAGTAAATCATAAAAGAACCTCATATGCAAAATTTCAGATGCTGAAGTTCATTTTTCAAATTTTGGCAAGTTTATGAAATAAAAATTAAGCAAGTGACTTTTCATCGAAAAATATAACTCGAGGACTTTTTCACAACAAAAGAATGTAAATTTGCGCATTAGGCGTTATTTGAATTCTCAGAGATTTTGTACTCGATCTTGAATGATTTGTCCATAATTTACGATGACTTTACAAAAACTGGGAAATTATTCAATACTTTGAATAATTTTCCAAAAGTAGAGCGACTTTTTTCCACAGCCTGAACGATTTTTCAAAAATTGAGTAATCTCTCAAAATGTTATGAAATTTCCATAATATCATAAAAATTGCAAGGTTTCCCAAAAAAATAATAATTTTTCAAGAAATTGGGCTGTAGGTGAGTTTATTTTCGACGGAATACCCATGTGAAAGAATGGGCGAATAGATTCCCATTTTTTCGGGGTAGGTACGAGTTGAATCTCAATTTTTCTCAAAAATTTCTTTCAACTCCCAATTTTTTTTAAATTACCTATTCTCAACTTTTAATTTTTTTCTAAAGTATTTCCAACACCAGAATTTTTTTCAACCTAAAATTTTCTCAGATTTTTCCATGTTTAAAAAAATGTACTTTTCTGAAATTTTTCTCATAATTTTATGCTTAATGTTCAGTTTTCAATTCTCTACACCTTTTATTTCAAACTTTTCTTCGATATATCCACTTTTTTAAAACAGGTGCAAGATGAACCAAATTTTTTCAAGTTTCTTAGGTGTTTTTTCCAAGTCAATAACCAGTTATCAAAAAGTGGAGATATCAAAAAAGTTTAAAATAAAAGTTGTGAAGAATCAAAAACTAAACATTTTACGTTCTGTAATTTTTTTTTCATCTAGCAATGAAGAAGAGATATGGCTTGAAAAAGAAAAAATTATAATCAAACCTTTTGTACGACAACTTCTTTCCATTGCAAGATGAAAAAAAAGTGATGGAATAAAAAATGATTTCTTTTTAATTTTCTAGAACTTTTGTTTCAAACTTTTTTTATATCTCCACTTTTTTGGATATTATTGACAACTGGTACGAAACTGCTGAACCAATTTCAAAAAAACATATCACATTTTTAATCGTGTGAGTATGTATAGACTTTATTTCAATAAAAAAAAAAACGGACCCAAGACTAGAAGTTTGATTTTTGATTATTGATCTTCAATGTCCTCGTCGCCAAGAATGCATTGCCGTTTGAACCGTCTTGATATCTCTTCTCAGTTCTGAGATATTGAGAAGTGTTTACCGTTGATAAGATTTTTGTGTCATGCGGTACATATTTCACCCTGTTTGAAAACATTTCAACTACACCGCAGATTACCTGAATTTTTTCATTAATTTTCACCCTTCTCCATACCTCTTTCTTGAGAAATTTCTGTGTTTGTTTATGTTAAGGAGATCAAAAATTGCCAAATAAGAATTTCTTCCATTTTTTTAATCAGATCGTTTGTTTTTTAGAACAAACGGAAATTTTTTTGCATTTTCTTTTTCATTATATTGCTATTTTATTCATACATATTTTTCAGAATTTTGCACATGAGCATGAAAAATATTGGTCTGATTTTTAGAATAATTTTTTCCTGAGTTTGGAATAATTTAATTTCTCAGAAATTAGCTAAAAAAAATTGGTATATCGGTACAAAATGTTAAATTTCAACTCAAACTGTTAGGATTAAATCAAAAAACTAAATTATTTTTTTGAGATTTTAGGCGACCTTAATCTCGCACAAAAAAATGTCTGGGCGTTGGTAACACTATCTCTAAGAATAAATTGAATAATAAAGATATCTAAAATGGATCATTTATATTTCAGCCGAATTATACGTCAAAGTTGACGATCCTTTTTGTTTCGAAAAGGGCAAAAATTACACCGTACGGTTGGATTTTATTCGAACAGGTGACCCAAGTTCAGATGTACCCACTGCTTACATTCAAATTGACTCGGTGAGTTTTTAAATCCTTGCTCAATTCACTTCCAATGTACCAGTCGTCGTAAAATTAATGATTTCGAATCCAATCGTAGATTGTCCTCACCCCACACATCGAAAGTATCCCATTTATGCACGGAGACCCAGCAGCTCAACAAAGATATTATGATTATGTTAGGAATCGATGCGATGACTACATATACCCAGTAGTGAAGCCCAATATGTCGGATGTTTGTCGAGGATACC
This sequence comes from Pseudococcus viburni, assembly GCA_033439095.1. Lineage (NCBI taxonomy): Eukaryota > Metazoa > Arthropoda > Insecta > Hemiptera > Pseudococcidae > Pseudococcus > Pseudococcus viburni. The sequence goes on along the minus strand of JAVBJF010000359.1, from coordinate 242,430 downwards.
ATTACAGCATTGGTTCTTATGTGTATGGATCCGGATTTCGTAAGTTTCATGCATTTTTTTGCCTTCCCAACTACCTATTCAACTTTTTACTGACCATTTTCTCGGTATCAAACTCGGAATATTTTTCTAGCTTGTGAATGCGATTCTACCGGATCTCAAAGTTCGATTTGCTCACCCATCGGAGGATATTGCCCGTGTAAACCAAATGTTGTCGAGCGGCAGTGCAATAGATGTGCTCCGGGTACTTACGGATTCAGTCCGGAAGGATGTAAAGGTAGGTACTAGGTAGTCTCGTTAGCGGATCTACAAAAAATTCGACCATTTTTTCAAAACTTATTACGATTTTCTAAGAAATAAAGAATTTTTTCAAAAACATCCAGTTTTTCAAAAATTTAAAAAAATTTCAAGAATTTTGAATTTTTCAAAAATTGGAACTTCAAAAATTATCAGAGTTTTTAAAACTGAAAAATTTTTCAAAAAATTAAAATTTTCCAAAATTTGGGCAATTTTTTTAAAAATGAAGAAATCTTTCAAAGATTTGTCAATTTTTAAAAATTAGTATAATTTGCTAAAAATTATAAGTTTATTCGAAAATCGAGACATTTTTCTATAAACTCTGAGACATTTTTTCCAAAACTTGAATATTTTTTTTAGAAATCGTAGGTATGATTTTCCAAAACTGGAGTAATTTTTATTCCATGCTTGGACAATTTTTTCCATATAGGTGGCTCAAAATATTTTTCAAATCAAGAATTTTTCAAAAGTTTTTGTAGGTGCACTTAGTTTTGCAGAAATTGAAAATTTTTCCAAAATTTGAAAAGTTTTCAAGTACTTAAATAAACATTTTTTTTCAAAACTTTCCAAGTTTAAAAATTTCATGAAGTGTTAATGAATTTTACGAAATAGAAAATTTTAAAAATAGGGTATGTTTAAAACAATGCACGTTTTTTCAAGGATTGGACTGTTTCTAAAACCTGACAGATGATTAAAAATTTAAGAATTTCCCAAAACATGAGCAATCTTTTAAAAATCAAACCATTCTTAAAATGAGACGATTTTTATTAAGTTGAGAAATCTTCCAAAAATTGAGAATTTTCTAAAACATTGAATAATTTTTCAAAATTTGGTCGATTTGCTGAAAATTGGAGCATTCTAAATAAATTTCACAGTTTTTTACGAAATGGACAATTTTAAAAAAATTAGCTGTATTTCAAAACCTGGCTACCTAGCTAATTTTCCAACATATGAATGATTGACGGTTTGTTTTACAAAAGTTGGACAGTATTCCAAAAATACTTTTTTTAAAAAAATGAAAAGATCACATAAACCCTCAAAAATAGGTAACCTAAAAAATTTCAAAACCTCTTTGAAAAAGTTGTAATTGTTTCAAAACGTAGGAATTATTTCAACAAATGTGACCCTAGATGCTAATACCACCCTTAGGGGCATAGGCTCACCCAGAAATTATGTAAGGGGGGAGGGCTCAGATTTTGAGAAAAAATGGGAGGGGCAAAATTTAATGAAAAAATGAAGTGACCTGTTATTTCAGTGAGGTTGGAGTAGTTGGGGTATTTTCAGTAGGCAAATAATACATACTTACAGATTTGAGCGAAGAAAAATTGAAAAATGGGAAGATTTATTGAGTTTTTTTAGTCAAAATTACTGATTCTTCTTGATAAATGGGAAGAGCACGATTTTTTTTAAAAATTCGCCCTCGCTTCGCTCGAGCAGTATTTCAACTAAAATACTGCTCGAGCGAAGCGAAAACAAACTATTTAAAAAAAATCGTACTCTTCTTTGACATTTTTATGATAAAAAAATCTCCTTGCCGAGCTGGGGGGGAGGGCTCGAGCTCCCTGAGGCCTGAGCCCCCCCTCGAGTGTGCCCTTGCTTAGGGGTCAAAAATTGGTTTTGAGTTGAGGTTACCTCTTGATTCTACTTACTCCTTCTGAAAGGCCCAAAATCAGTGTCAGCTCAAAAACCAATTTTCGACCCCCAAGAGTGGTTTCAGCATCCAGGCTCACAAATGAATAATATTTCAAAAAAATCGCAAAATATTCCAAGTCTGTTTATATTGAATCGAAATTTTATTGTAAAACAAGTATGTTTAGCTTGAAACTTTTTTTATGACTTTCTGGCCACCTTTTTTTAAAATTCCGAGTCACCACAAATTTTTGGTGATGAGGGGGGGGGAGCAAATTTTTTTCAAAAATGATCTAATGTGCCATGCCATGGCAAATTTGTGAGCACACCGCCAGATTCACCAGTAGTTTCCAATCTTCTCAACCTACCCACCAATCAACTTACAACTTCGATTTGTATTTTTCTAGCTTGCGAATGTAACAGCATCGGATCATTGGATAATTTCTGCGACGTGTACAGCGGTCAGTGTAAGTGCCGGCAGCAAACATACGGCCGGAGTTGCGACCAATGTCAACCCGGATCTTGGAATTATCCAAATTGTCAAAAATGTATTTGTCACGGCCACGCTGATATTTGCGAACCTCGTTCTGGAGCCTGCATCGAATGTAGAAATTTCACCGAAGGGCATTACTGCGATAAGTAAGCAGCTCGTGGAGAGATTCATCAGTGATGAGGAATTCCTCCTAATTTGATCTAATTCCAGATGCAAAGAAGGGTTCTACGGAGACCCTAGGATCGGTGTCGACATCCCTTGTCGTTTGTGTCCTTGCCCAGGTACCGTCGAAACAGGCCATACGTATGCTCAACGCTGCTCGTTAGATTCTCGAAATCAAGACGTTATTTGCGAGTGTGATCAAGGCTACACTGGTAAAATATCGTACTTATTCGATCCACTGTCGAAATTGATGATACCGATGATTTTTCAACTTCTATTTTTATTTGTCAACATGCAGGCTCGAAATGTGAAAGATGCGCCGAAAATTACTTCGGTAATCCGGAAATAGTCGGTGGGAAATGTACATCTTGTAACTGTAGCAATAACGTGGATACCCTCAGAACAGGAAATTGCGACCCAACCACTGGAAAATGTCTGCAGTGTTTATACAACACCGAAGGATTCAATTGCGAGTTCTGCAAAGCTGGATTTTTCGGAGATGCTTTACATCAGCAATGTGCTGGTACGTTTTGACCCTTTACCTGCCTCCTTCTGCGAAAAAACCAACTCGAGAGTACTAATGACTGCGTTTTTGTTCAGAATGTGTCTGCGAAATTCTTGGAACTGACTCGAAACAGGGTCCTTGCGATAAATTTACCGGACAGTGTCCCTGTTTGCCCAATGTAACCGGGTTAAGATGCGACGAATGTATTAAAAATCACTGGAAAATCGCCAGCGGTGAAGGTTGCGAGCCCTGTGCCTGTGATCCCATCGGATCGAAGTCCGAGCAGTGTAATCAAGTAAGTAAAATTAATCGATGTTCGATGTATTTTTTCCAAAAAGAAAATTTTTTATTCGCGATTTTTTACGATTTGCAGTACTATGGCCAGTGCGAATGTAAAGAAGGTTTCGGTGGCCGAAAATGTGACCAGTGCCAAGCCAATTTCTGGGGTGATCCGAATGTCGAATGTTATCGTACGTAATTCATAAATATTTTGCTGATTCTCCATTTAAGATCAGCTTCAAGTCATCAATTTTTTCTTGCAGCTTGCGAATGTAATCCAGAAGGATCAGCGACCATGCAGTGTAATCAAACGAATGGTCATTGCGTTTGCATGCTGGGAATAGGAGGAGACAAATGCGACCGGTGTGCTCGAGGGTTCTTGGGACAATCTCCAAGGTGTAGTCCGTGCGGAGAATGTTTCGATAATTGGGATCTCATTTTGAAAAATTTGAAAGGTGTGCCAATCTGTCGCTTAAAATCGATTTGTTTTGGCTTTATTTCAATTTCTGTATTTTTCATACCCAGATCAAACCAAAATGGTGATCGACAAGGCTGTTGAAATTATGAAAACTGGTGCTCCTGGAACATACGTCAAAGAATTCGAAACGATGGAAAAGAAATTGGCTGATGTTAAATTACTGCTGCAGAATACCACTGCGAGTCATTTGCAGTTACAGGAGTTGGATACTTTGATTAATGATATTAGGTAAAGAAAAAGATCTCAATGAGATCAGAATTTGAGAAAATTGAGCATATTTTTATAAATCGACCTTCCTCTCCTCTCCAATCATAATTTCTAAAATGGTATTTTTTCGACAGAACTGGTATAACGCCTCCGGAGTTAATGAACAATGTAAGTTCGCAAGCGGAAAATATCACTCAAAGAATCACCTTATCTATGCTGGCTTTGGCCGATCTGAAGAAAAAAGCTGATCAGTTGAATACGGCTACTCAAGGCCTTAAAGAAAACGCCACAAAATTACAAGAAGGAAACGTTGAAGGTAATACGAGTACATTCATTATCTTAGGCGCACCCGAGGGAGTGGCTCAAGGGGTTTGAGCCCTCTCGCTAAGCTTGCCATGGAAAATTTTTCATTAAAAAACTACCTATAAAAAAACTCAATCTTTTTTGTTTTTCGAACATGATTTTTTGAAAAAAAATTAATCAACTTGTTTGGACAGTAGGCATAGATGTTTCCACCGCTCTATATCTCGAATAAACAAGGTCTTCGAATAATGTAGGTAACGAATTTCTAAAAAAAAAAATGATTTTTTTTTCAAAACTCAGACAATTTTCAAAAAAATTTGTGATTTTTGAAAAATCGTTCGACTTTCTAAAAAATGCGTGTATTTCTAAAAATTCATAATTCTCCAAAAAAAAATGACAATTCTTAAAAATCGAACAATTTTCCAGAACTGACGAAATTTCTTAATAGTCTGAGCCATTTTCTGAATATTACACGATTTTCCAAAAACTAGAGCACTTTTCAGGTAGTAAAAAAAATTTCCAAACATTGAAAATTTTTCCAAAATTTGGGATTTTTTTTCCTAAAAATTGGAAAACATTTTCAAAATTGTTGAGATTTTCTAAAAAAAATTGAGGAATTTTTCAATAATTTATCATTTTTTTAAAATTTGAATAATTTTTTCCAAAAATCATCTGTCAAGATCTTATTTTTTAAAATTAGACCGATTTTGAAAAAATTGGACGATTTTTTAAATTTGAAGACTTTTTAAAGGCTGCAACGTGGTTTTTTTTAAATGTCTGAAAGATACTCTAAAATGTCTGGTTTGTAGGTACCTAAGTTTTTTTGACTTTTTAATCACATTTTACCTCGTTTTAGGTCACTACACTCAACATATTTTATTGCCCTTCATTATTTTGGACCAACTTAAAAATGGTTCAAATATCATTCTATCAAGATATAACTTTGAAAATTTGGATTTAAATTCCAGGTGCCTTGAACTTGACCAGAGAAGTGTACAACAAGACATTGGCGATTAAACAGAAAAACATGCAAACCGAGACAATCGTTAGCAACGCTGATAAATCGTGCCAAAGAACCGAAGGTGTAATTAAGAAGCATAATACGCAATACAGCTATGATTTGGAAGAAGACGAGGCGAAATTAGCCGAATTAACAAAATACGTCAACGATTTAGAATCCGAAATACCCAATTTGAATTTACAAGTAACACATCTCTTCGTCGATTCTTTTGTGATAATTTTTGAAGTATTATAACAAATTTATCATTTAGGTTTGTGACAAAGGAGGCAACCCTTGTGATAATGTGTGCGGTGGAGCCGGCTGTGGTAGTTGCGGAGGTCTTTCTTGCGAAAATGGATCTCTTACAAAAGCAGAAAATACAGTGAAATTTGCTCAAGATGCTGCAAAACTTGTTCAAGAAAAAGAAACTAAAGTTAACGAACTTTATAGATCGGTATGTCCCTAAATCAATCAAGATCGGTTTTTTCAATATTTTAATACTAAAAACGATCGAATTTTAGATCAATCAAGCTCGAGCTGATGCCAAGAATGCCCATAGTTCTACCCAAGTCGCCTTAAAAAGCGCTGAAATGGCCAAAAACGAATCTGAAATTGCGAGGAATAAGACTCAGAGCGTGATTAACGATTTGCAAAAATTCGTTAATACTTCTGGTACTGCATTATCGTCTATAAGAAGCGTTGCCGAAGATGTAAGTGTTTATGTAAAAATCCAATTTAGGAAAATTCAAGCCTTTTCGAGCTGTTTGTTTGACTTTCAAAAAACTTATATGTAGTTTTATGCCATCTCTCCCACCTCCCCCAAAAAATTGAACAAATTACACTCACGTTCATCTTTTAACGAATTGAATATTCAAAAAGCCTTATTCCAGAATCTCGTGCAGAGGGGAGGGGGAGGGGGCCCCAAGCCCAAATTTTTTTGAAGTCTACAATGGTTAAAAAATTCTGGCACATCCTACTTTTCCCAGATTTTTCAATTTTTTTTCTCTCCAAGGACATTTTGTTTGGTAAAATTCCCAAATGAGTCCTGGTAGCAATATTCTTTTTTCAAGAAAATTTTCAATAGGTACTGAAAACTATTTTGAGAAAAAATTCAGAAAAGTACATTTAAATTAAACATGGAAAAATGTGAGAAAAGTTTAGGCTGAAAAAATTCTGGTGTTGGAAATAATTGTGAAAAAAATTAAGAGTTGAAAATAATTTTAAAATAATAAGAGTTAAAATTTGAAAAAAGATCAGAATGGAAAGAAATTTTTGAGAAAACGTGGGATTCAACTGTACAGTACATACCTACCCCGAAAAAATGGGAATCTATTCGCCCATACTTTCACATGGGTATTTCGTCGAGAATAAACTCGCCTACAGCCCAATTTCTTGTGATTTTTTTTGGGGTGGGGGACCTTACAATTTTTATGACACATATGGAAATTTCATAAAATTTCCTGATTTGTGAAGAATCTTTCCTTTTTTAAAAATTGTCCAAGGTTTAGGAGATTCCTCAATATTTGGAATATCGTTCAGGCTATGCAAAAAAGTTGCTCTACTTTTGGAAAATTATGCGAAGTATTGAATAATTTCCCAGTTTTTACAAAGTCATCGTAAGTTAGGGAAAAATCATTTAAAATCGAGTAAAAAATCTCTGAGAATTTAAATAACGCTGAATGCACTAATTTGCATTCTTCTAATGGTATATTTTTTGTCATGTTGTGAAAAAAGCTCTCAAGTTACCTTTTTCAATGAAAAGTCAATTGCTTAATTTTTATTATTAAAAATTTGCCAAAATTTGAAAGATGAATTTCAGCATCTGAAATTTTTTATATGGGTTCTTTTATGATATACCTATTTTCGATTTATTTTTGTTTAGGCTCAAAATTTTACTCAAGAGTTGAAATATCTAAATTTTATGGAGCTGAAGTTAATTTCTTGAATTTCGGATAATTTTTTAAATTTCAAAATTACCTAATCGTCTTGCAGAAGATAAAAATTTGACCTAAAAATTTAGTAGGTATATATGCCTCATTTTATGGCCTCTCGGATCGATTGGGAGTGCTGGTTTCAGAAAATTTCAGAATTTTCCAGCAGTGGAGAAAAGCCCATAAAATTGATCCATGAACTTTAGCACTTTCACACATTTTGAAGTAGGTACCTAGCTACCTACCTAATCAAATTTGAAACGTTGTTTTTGCGACACGAAGAAAACTGCCGATTTCTTGATAACATTTTTTGGGCACAGATATTATTTTTAATTTTATTGGAGGGCCCAAAGTTTTGGCACACCCTACTCAGAAGGTCCAGTCACGCCTATGGCCTCAAAGAAAAACTTTGGCTTAACCACGTTGTATCGATGTTTGAAGTTTGAAAGAACATTTTTTTTGCTCATATATTTTCCCCCAGGGCCTGATTTTCTCTGCACCGCCTTGGATGCCACTAAAATGGGTTTTCCAGATTTGCTCATATTTTTCCAAAACTTATAAATTTTCTATACCTTAAATTTTTAATTATAGGATTAAATCTCTGAAAATGGGAAGGAAGACACATTTTTTCCAGCTTCAAAATATTGGAATTTTTCCAAAGAGGGGATTCATGGAATTACGTCAAAAATGAATTTTTTGTCTCAGATTTCCTAAATAAATACAATATCTCTATAAACTCATTCAGGGAAGCTGAAGGCAAAAATTTTGAAAAAAATTGTCAAAAGTTGAAATTTCATCAAAAAAAATCGTAGTCCTGAAAGAAAGTTGTGATCTTCAACTCTTGTTTCTTGCCTAGATTTGAAAAATTTGTGATTTAAGAAAATCATTTTTCAATCTTTTACGGAAAAATTCTACGATTTCAGAATGAAAATTCCAAAATTTCATTCCCCGAATTTTCCACGTTTTCAATTCTTTTCACAGACTATGAAAAAAACAATCAAACTGCAACCTGAAAAAATCACAGAATTGGCTCAAAAAATCAACGACACTGTTTCATCTCTTACAAACATAGATGCCATTATTAAAGAAACGGAGGGCGACCTGATTAGAGCCAAGCTTCACAAACAACAATCCGTATTAGCCAAGTAATTATCATCTTTGTCTGCTGTCTATGTAAGCAGTTCACAAATACTCATAATTCTCAATTTTCGTCATCAATCAGGCAAAAAGCCGATACCGTTTTAAAAACGGCTGAAAAAATAGTCACCGTATTATCTCAAGCCGAAGACTCTCAGAAAAAAGCCGAATTGGCAATTGGAACCGCCAACGAAAACATTACTTTGGCGAGAAAAGATTTAGCTCAAGTGAGTACGCATTTCCGTTCCAATTTAATTTCCTTTTATCAGATTACTGAAAAAACTCCCTTTTAGATTTCAGAACAAAGTACAAAAGCTCAAGAAACCATAAACGAGACCGTGAACGAATTCCAAAAGCTCGACGACAGTTTCAAAGCACTGCAAACGGAATTCCTGAAGAATAACGCCGACGCTGTAAAAGTCGAAGAAGAATTGAACGCGGTTATCGCCGACGTCGACGATACGCAGAAAAAATCTCAGAATTTGACCGCAGATTATAAAAAAATCGCCGCCGAATTGGAGAAAAAAGCTATGAATTCGACGGGAGCCCACGAAAATGTGAAAGCATTGCTGGAAAAAGCCAGTCAGTTGTCGTTAAATACGACCACTAAAATAAAGGAATTGGCTGGTAAATTTCAAAGAAATAGATTAGCTGAGATTAATGCGTTGAAATGTGAAATTCACGATATTTGTTTGTTACAGATTTTGAACAGCAATTTGAAAACCACAATAATGAATTAGACAGTATCACAAATAAAATTAAGGAATTGACCAAGAAAATGCAGACAAATTTCGATGAAATTAAAAACAAATCAGAACATTATCAAGTTTGTTAACGAAGCTCCTGGAATTAAAATAACGATTTAAAATGATCAGTTTTCTGCTAGGGCATCACAATTCGATCAGAACTGATTTAAAATTGGGACAAACCCGGGTTTTTAAGTTTTTTTGAGGGGTAATTGATTAAAATATTTTTAAATATAGGGACAAATAGGATAAGGTGTGTATAAAATAATGAGTTTATATTCCGAGTCGAAATATTTAATTTTGATAGGAGCGGAGAACAAATTGTAGTGTACATAGAACAAACCAGAAAACGTCAATTTTATTTTATTTTTAAAATTAATTTCTTCATCTATACCAAATTTAAACTTGATATTTTTGTTTTATTTTATTCGCATAATTTCTTCTTTAGTCATATTAGTGTTAAAATGTGTTTGTTCCTATTTATTGCGAATTTGTGCATAGAAGATTGCTGCATTAGCCATAAATACGTAAGTTGTATTTAGTGCCATATTTATGTGTTTTTGTATAATAAAAATGTTAACTTTCGACCAAATATATAGAAACAAAGTTTTCATATTTTTTTCAAAAAATAAAAACAATTTATTCGATATAACAATTCTTGATATTGAGAAAATGTTAGAATCCCCCCCCCAATCAACCAGTGAAGCATTTCCCAGAGGGGGCGGCGAAGAGGTGAAAATTCTAACTCAAATTTTCAAAATTCCCAACTACATTATCCGATATCAGAATTCCGGGGAGGGGGGGTGAGATTCAAATTTGCGAATCAATTTTTTCAAATTTTTCCGGCTGATTTCTTAATAATTACATGTAGGTACCTACTAATTTTTCCCAAAGTCGTGAGGTTTTTGATTTTTTTTACTCGTTTTCATCATTTTTGCGAACTTTTGAAATTTTTACAACCCATTACTATAAGACATTTTTTTAGATAAAAAATCTGAATAAATTTTTCATTGGTTAAGTACCTACTCCAATTTTTTTTTTTTTCGAACCTACAAGCAATATTATTGTAGTTTAAAAAACATACAAAATAGTTTATTTACCTTGAGCGAAGAAAGGGTAGAGTTTCGAAGAAAAATTATAATTTTACATCAATAAAATTTTGTAATTTCAAGGTAAAGATTAGGGAGATGGATTTGGCCCGGGCGAAAATTTTAGAAAACCTCAAATTGAATGTGCAATAATATAGTGTTTTGGAAGAATAAACTTTCATGAAAAATCGACTGCGCTTCTACTTTAATATAATTAAAGTAGAAATATACCATGGCCGAGCGTAGCGAGGCCGAAGCTTTTGAAAAATTGGCTTTTCAAATATCAAAAATAAGTTTTAAGGAGAACAAGAACAATGAAATTAATTGGAATAATTTTGAAGAAAAATTCGAAAAAATCTTTTTTAAATTACAAGTGTAACTAAAATTTTTTTAGTTGACGTGTGAAAATTTTTAAAATGCAAGGTACAGTAAAACGGGGTGACGTGGACCTACGAGGTGAAGCGGTCCACTTGTTGAAATTTTTATGTTTTTTGCCAAGTACTCCCTGAATTTTGCACACAGCGACCTCTAACAAAAACCATCGTGTAGGTCTCGCTTCGGTGAACATTTTGCGTAAAAAACATTTGGGTTTACGATGAAATTAAGGTAAGTTAAGAACCGTTGAAATCAAAGCAAGAATTACTGATAATTTTGTTAAGGCGTAAACTATGGTCTGCAGAAGGAAATACTAATTGTGTCGCCAACATAAAGTTAATCAGGGTTGTAGAGAATTTTATGCTGATCATTTTGGTAAAAAAAAATTTTTCATTTTAACGATTCTAATCCGAAATAACAACGTTTTTATGAATGAAAACAACTATATTTTAACAGTTTTAATGCAAAATAACGACATTTTCATGAATGAAAACGACAATAGTTTGAAAGTACTGCCGGTAAGATATCATTGCACTTACGTAACTTTGTTATCAAAGCACCAATATGCATTTTAATCAAAGTTAGGACCTGCAATATTTTTGAATTTTTAGTTTCATTCATAAAAACCTCGTTATTTCGGATTAGGATTCTTGGAATGAAAAACTTTTTTCACCAAAATGATCTGTAATCTGTATGAAATTTTCTAAACCCCTAATAAACTTTAAACTGCTGAAACATTTAAAAAAAATTTTCTTAGGCCATTTTTTTCAATTTATCAAGTAGAATGAAGATTTTTATGAATAAAAACATTAAAAACATCCAATTTTGAGTCTTTTATTCGCTGTGGTGAAGGAGGGGGGAGGGTATAATTTTTTTTCCAACTTTTTTTAGGTCTAAATTGACCAAGGATTTCATTGGTGCAAAAAAAATGGGGTGGTCCGCTTCACCCCAAACTGGGGTGAAGTGGTCCACACCTTTGAATTCGTCTCAAGGTCACATTTTTTTACCAAAAATGTTGATTTTTTCGGTGAATATTCCTGAAATATGGGCCTTTGATTTAATACCAAAACGACTTCCTGAAGTTAATATAGGGCAGAGATATTTTTAAAAAAAGCTGAAATTGTATCCACTTCACCCCGTTTTACTGTAATTGATCATTTTTTTCCTAAAAAGCATAAATTACAACGGTTTAATAATTCTTCGCTGGGAAAATGATCAATTTTCAGTTGGAAAAGGTTGGGAAAATGACTAATTTTCCCAACTAACAAGTGAAAATTTTGTTGAGGTAACCATTTTATTTACTCTTTTTCATTAAAAAAATAAATACTAATCGTCCCAACTGACATTTTTACTCATCACTTGGGAGAACGATCAATTTTGAGTTGGAAAAATTACCAATTTTGAGTCAGAAAATTTACCATTTTCGAGTTGGGAAAATTACCAATATTGAGTTGGAAGAAGTGAAAATTTTGTTGATTTCCAACTTTTAAAATAACTATTTTATTTATTATTTTTCATCAAAAAAATTAATCCCAACTGTCCAATTTTCCCAACTGATGTGTTGAAATGTTAAATTTTTCCAACTCACAAGTAAAAAATTTCCTCAGGGGGGAAGCTCCCCCTTCCCCCCTATCGGTACGTCACTGTCATCATCGTTTTCGGGGATCGCGAAAAACCTCAGGAGAAATAAGTGATCTCTATTTACTTTCATGAAATTCTCTGTTCCCAGCTTAAGTATACAATAAACGTTCCATAAATATTGTTAAAAAATGAAGTAAAAAAAATCGAAACAAGATAGCCGATTATTTTAAATAAAATTACCCGTTAAATTGAGGTCATCGCCATCTTATCGTTTGTTGACAATTTTCCAAGATTTTGTTTGAAAAATTTCACCAACAGCGCCATCTAATTCAATCCTAGCCCAACTGCAATACGAAAGAGTGTTAAAAATCGAACATTTTTCAACCTAAAGCAATGAAAACGTTCGTATCCAAAGTCGACCACGATTTACAATCGTTAAAATGAATAATAATGAATATTGAGGTAACTCGTAGAGGGTATATGAAATTATTACTGTACGTACAATTTGAAATTATCGAATTATAGGTAACGAATAATTGCTTCAAATGCACAAAGCCGAATCAAATTTTCGTTGGCAAAGCAAAACACTGTTACAACAACGTTGAAATTCGTTGCTGGGAACCATCGAGTTTCTTTTTTTTCAATTTACAAGTGTGATAACTGATAAGACTTCACACTTCATATTCCATGAATGTGATGAAGGACAATGCTTTAACTTTAGATCATTTTTAAGCGAAATGGAAAGGTTGGTATTTCAAAATTTTGATAGGTTTCATTTTATATTTTTTTTAAAAATCAAATCCATATCACATTTCTGATTAACAATACCTTCTCTCAAGAATCTTTTTTTAATTTCAACTTATTGAGTTTTTATTTTTGTATTTAACACGATTAAGCACCTACCTATAACTTTAAAAAAAGTAAACTTCAATATCTTGATCAATCTTGTTTGAAAAACAAGGGAGGTCCGGGGTAGCTGGCAAGAGGGTTCCCGGGATAAGTAACTCAGAAGACACGAATATCGCTCGTTGGGTTGGCAATGGTTTAAAAACCAACAGGCAAGTAAGTACCTAGGTACCTATAAATTAATAATACATGTGCATTTTTATTCAGGGGCGTGCAGACATAGTACTCTACCGGACATAAGTTTTAATTTACATGTTGGTACCAAAGACGAAAAAATGGAGTGCGTATTAGAGAGTGGTTCACCCTCACTCATATTTTCTCAAAAAGTCGGAAAGTTTCGTTGTGAAATGGTAAATGTTACTGAAAATCAAAAATTTTAAAAAGTGTCAACTTATAATGAAATCTGCTGACTTTTTCAGAAAATTTGACGGAAAAATTTACAGATTTACATCAAAATTCAACGATTTTTTTTAGAAATTTTCTCATTAGGTCTACAAATTTTGAAAAAATCTCAAATCTTTACCATGTAAAAAAAAACACGAAATTTCGTAAAAAAAAGAACTTTAAAGGATACAAAAATTTTTATTCCAATGTTATGGAATTTTTTCAGACAACACACCATTAAAAAACGAACTATTTTCTTTCTGAAAATCCTAAATTTTTCAAATCTTAGCCCTCGCTTCGCTCGGGTGTATGTAATCCAAAATATACATCAAAGATAAGGGTTGAAGATTTCGCATCTCTTTCAATGCTAAAAAATTGAAATAAAATGAAGAAATTTCAATTTTTGGATGAATTCTTTTTGAAAAATTTTCGCCCTCGCTTCATTCGGCCTCAATAAGTTAACACCATTCATTTTTAAAATGATGGTATGAACCTTCTTCTCCTGCAGCCCAAACAATTGAATATTTTCAAGTGAAAACAATTTGTATGTACTTTTTATTTATCATGGAACTTAGTGACCATCTCGAATGAAATTTTCAAAATTTTTAGATTTTTTGAAAGTAGAGGAGCGCAATAAAGAATATCGTGTTTTTTGGAAATGAGGCACGAATTATGAATGAAAAAATTTCAGTTTGTGGATGCTTTCTTCTTCAAAAATTTTCGCCCTTGCTTCGCTCGGGCTCGATAAATTTACATAATTTATTCTCAAACTTATGATATGGATTCTTTCTTTTTTTATTCCAGACAATTGAATACCTATTTTAAAACGAAAAATTTCACTTTTTAAATTATAAAGGGGTTTCGGGGCGATCTCCAATCGAATTTTCCCATTTTTTCAAAGTCCCCCTTTTAAATAATATTGGTCAACAAATTTTTCATTTTCGCCCAAATTCGGTCCGTGGTAGGTAGTTTATCGTTTCAAGTTTATCTCGAAATTGATTTTTAAATATATTTTAATTTTTTTTTGTTCAGTGAAATCATTGTTAAAATTTAAAATATTGCAAACATTCAACTCCTGCGAAAAAATCCAGGATTTTGATACTTACCCATATTGCTTTTTTTACTCCCATTGGTGAGGGGTGGTGGTGGTGGTGATGGTGGGTGGGTGGGTGGCTAAAATTCCAAAAAATGTCCGGTAAAGTTGAAGCTGTCTGCACGCCACTGTTATTATTTCAGGGTTGTGCCGATTCGAATCACTTATTTTACGATTCGAAAAATGATTCGAATCATCTGACCGAAAATGATTCGTGATTCGTGATCCGTTCGAATCATTCCTTGAATTCGTGATTCGTGATTCGAAATTTTTTTACTTTTCGAATCATTTTTACGAATCATTTTTTTTAAATGTTTTTTTTTTCGTTCTAACAAAATTTTCTCAGAGACATGACAATTTGAGCAAAATTGCCAAAGTGTAAAGCTAAAGCTTGTGAAAGCCATAAATATTCAGAATTGTGAGAATTTTGATTTTGAACTGGGAGCAGGGTTGTTCTGATTTGAAAAATGATTCGAATCATGTGACAGAAAATGATTCGTGATTCGAAATTTTTTTAATTTTTTTACTTTTCGAATCATTTTTACGAATCATTTTTTTTAAATGTTTTTTTTTCGTTCTGACAAAATTTTCTCTGGGACATGACAATTTGAGCAAAACTGCCAAAGTGTAAAGCTAAAGCTTGTGAAAGCCATAAATATTCAGAATTTTGAGAATTTTGATTTTGAACTGGGAGCAGGGTTGTTCTGATTTGAAAAATGATTCGAATCATGTGACAGAAAATGATTCGTGATTCGAAATTTTTTTACTTTTCGAATCATTTTTACGAATCATTTTTTTTAAATGTTTTTTTTTCGTTCTGACAAAATTTTCTCTGGGACATGGCAATTTGAGCAAAACTGCCAAAGTGTAAAGCTAAAGCTTGTGAAAGCCATAAATATTCAGAATTTTGAGAATTTTGATTTTGAACTGGGAGCAGGGTTGTTCTGATTTGAAAAATGATTCGAATCATGTGACAGAAAATGATTCGTGATTCGAAATTTTTTTACTTTTCGAATCATTTTTACGAATCATTTTTTTTAAATGTTTTTTTTTCGTTCTGACAAAATTTTCCCTGGGACATGGCAATTTGAGCAAAACTGCCAAAGTGTAAAGCTAAAGCTTGTGAAAGCCATAAATATTCAGAATTTTGAGAATTTTGATTTTGAACTGGGAGCAGGGTTGTTCTGATTTGAAAAATGATTCGAATCATGTGACAGAAAATGATTCGTGATTCGAAATTTTTGTATTTTTCGAATCATTTCACGAATCACTTGATGAAAATTGCCAAAAATACCTTAAACCAGTTAGATTTTTCTGCAGTATTTGAATCATTTTACAAATCGTTTAATGAAAATGGCAAAATCCAAGTTGGATTTTGGTATTTTTGGCCATTGCCATTTTCATTAAATGATTTGAAAAATACGAATCACGAATCATTTTCCAGAAAAGGATTCGTGATTCGCAATTTATACGAATCATGTCGATGATTCGTGATTCGTGATTCGAATCAAAATGAACGTGATTCGGCACAACCCTGTATTATTTACAGGAAGTATACTTCGAATCCGAATCAACCAAAAACTATAAACAAATATGTTTTCAACTTTTCAGTAGGATACGGCAATGAAGTAAACCTTGAGGACAAGTACCGATATCGGAAGCGCTTAAATCATTTTTACGATATGAAATCAATAGAGTTACAGATATTACTAATACTGGCTGTCAATCGCCGTTTTATCCTTAAAGTTACTTAATTTTAAGCCTAAAGCTTTGGAAAAATAAGAATATAACAAAGAATCAACAGCAAAAAAAGTAAAAGTCCTATTTAAACTGCATATATCACGTGGTGAGGGAAGATCACTATTGAATTGTTGTTCGACGAATCTATAGTTTTCTTCATCATTTTCAACCAGCGACATTTATCGCGGATATGAAATAAGACTAGATTCTGCGGAGATCTTTTATCGTATTTTAAATTCATTCCTTCGAAATAAAAAACGAACGATTTTTGAAATTAAATCTCAAATTATATGAAGTACGATATCGTAGTATGGTGCTCATCTTACCAAGAGTAAAATTGCGACTAGTATAGTAACTATTTTTATTCTTGTATAAGTTTCTGGTCGACGTTATATTTTGTAAGCCTTCGTCGAATACTTCTTTCATCGAAAAAATACTTCAATTTTCCACAAAAAAAGAGCCTTACAAATTTTTTTTTAAGAAAATGATGGAAAATCTCATGCATCTGCTCAAGTAACACATCATGACGAGAATTATTCGGAAACTAAAAAGAAAACAAGCCATTCGTACAAATTACATCATAATTCGTAATTTACTTTTCGGACCATCATTCATTTTCATAAAATCAAAATAGGTACCTACGTTACAAAATTTTCGTCTGATTTTCTTCCTATCATGGTTCAACTTAAAACTGCGCTTTATGAACGTTAGATAGCGTCACGAATACACTAATGGCAGATACAGTATGAAAATACAACATTTTTCAAATACTTATTTTTTTCGGTCTTATTTGTTCAATTTAAAATGCAGTTGGTAAAGGAAAATGAGCAAATGATAGAAGGGGCAGTCTTTATTTTGTTGGAAATGAGGGAGAATTGATAAATAGCCAAGTGACCATCCATTCTCCGAACAAGATTCAAAATTCTCAAATTTTCAAAAAGAGAAAAAATGGACAAAAAACGTAATTACGATTCTCAATTTTCCTTAGCTTAGATATCAGGTAAGGAATCATTCTATGTTTAATTTAATATAACGTAATCAGAGCGGCGCTCAAAAATCAGTTCAACACCCTGAAAAGATCGCGAAAAATGGTAAAGCGTCTATACAAATTTTCAATGATAATACTTCTTCAAAAAATCAAAAAAATCGAATATTTTTGTATTAATTTATTCTTCGAATACATATTTTCTATTCAGTATTTTTTTAGCTCCATTTGGGAGATGAAAGACTCAAAAATTTCAAAGACTAAATACATCACGTTGAGAGAGCCATCATCGCAGTCAATAAATTCACATTATTGAAAACCCTCAGATAGGCCTTAAGAATCCAAGTCTACACAACGTTTTACGAAATGGAAACTTAAAAGAGACCCGACAATGCGCCAAACAATTATTTCTCACGAAAGAGCAGGGGAAAAGAGTAAAGAAAGAAAATGCTTTTAAAAACGCGTAAATATTATTTCGGTTATTAAAATGTTCTTTCCATTTCATTTGCTCGGTGTTACACTCGAGCAAATTCCATTAAATATACATTTTCACGGAGGCGAAAGAAATTGAAATGTAGGTAAAGTCGAAAACTCGAATGCACAGACAACGCAAACGATTGCATTTAATCGATTCGTTGTTTTACTCAATAGATGGGGTCCATTTGTAAAATTTTCAAGACGGCGCGGCGGCGACGATTTTATTATATTTTAAAATCTCAAGGCGAAGAGGTCGCATTTCATTGGATTGAAATGGGAGCACCGGATAAATCGATGAGATATTTTGTTAAGTTGAAGTTTAATTACGTTTTTATTTATAATTATTTTTAATTTTAATTAATTAATGATCAATTAAATTATGTCGAGAAATGAAAAATAAGAAAATTTAATTAAAGTTTGTGCTTGGGCGACAGTACTCGCCCAAAGTAAGGTGATGAAAATCTCCCTACGCGCATGTAATTTAGTTTCAAAATTAAAAGGCTTCGATTTGTTAAAAATTGAAATACCTATTAAAATGATGCTACCGGTACTGAAGAACTATTGAAAAAAATTATCAAAAGTAAGTAAGTACTTACCTACTTAAAATTGATTTTAGAAAAATTTTAACTTTCAAAACTGAGCTTTTTCTCGAAGAGGAAAAGGGTTAAAAATCGACTAAAAAATCTCAGATTTCGACGTCTCATTTAGGATATTTCACTTTTTAAAAATTTTCTTCAATTAGCTACTAAAATAAATAAATCTGTTTTAATCAAACGAAATAATAAACCTAATAATTACCAAATTAGATTTTTGTTGTAAGCAATTCATTGGCAATTTCGAATTGCATGAGTAATGGCATCAAAATAAGTACAAAACCAATATATTTGTACATACCCACAAGAGCACCCAAAAATTATAAAAGGGAGACGCTGAGAATACGAGAACGATTTAACGGGCAGCACGGGAATAAAAACGGGTCCGGCCAAAATTATCATGAAACTGGTGCATGCTGTCAAAGTGAGTATAATAGATACACAAGTCATTAATTTGTGAAATTCTTGAAAATAATGCTTTGTTTTAGTTTGTTTCCTCAGTAATTGCATCAGAGATGAGGCAATATTTCTTATTGGCATGTAATGAGACAAAATTTCATGATTTTTTTAAATGTCAATGAACTTAAATTTTTTCAACTTTTTTCTCAATTAGTTCAACATACAATTTAAAGAGAGGGTTGCCAATATTACGAACTTGTACAACTTTTTTCTTCTTCTCATTATGTCCTTTTCATGTCCTGATACCACATTTCGTGATCTTGATCACCAACATGATAATTGCTACTGGAATTACATTGTAAATAAATTGTTTAGGTGATAAGTTATTAGATGGAAATGTTGTTTCCCCTTGATTCGTTAATCTGGATAAGCCTCTGGCAAAGCATCAACAAATAAAGGTTCTGTAATAATTATAAAAATTAATAAATTTCCGCTACACTGGAATGGGAACCTCAAAAAAAACTCGTCACACTTTTTGAAAATTAACCCCCAGGTCTAAGAAATATCTATACCAAAAAATACTCAAAAAGACATTGAACAAATTATCAAGCATACTTAAATTGATTATTAATAGTACATTACGTAACAGGAGCAGAAAGTTAAGGGCATATTCTCCAAAACATTTTGCCTATCCAATTTACATTGCGCTTATGGGAGCTTCTAAAAGTTATACTACTCGAAATGGGATGGGTGAAATTGTCTCAAATTTGTAAATCTGTATTCTTCGAGATGATCTGTACAATCTTACGTATGATTTTCTCATTACATCGATTATTTTACGAAAAAATTAAATTTGAAAATCCCCGAAAATCGTTGGATTTTTTTGGGAAAAATTCTGAATTTTTGAATTCAATTTTTTCATAAAATAATTGATGTAACGACAAAATCATACGAGAGATTGTACAGATCATCTTGAAAAATACAGATTTACAAATTTGAGACAATTTCATCCAACCCATTTCGAGCAGTATAACTTTTAAAAGCTCCCATAAGCGCAATGTAAATGGCAGGCAAACCAATAGGCAAAATGTTTTGGAGACTAAGCCCTTAATCGTGTTACTTTCCAAATTTTAATTTTATACGAGAGGAAAATGGAATGAACAAATTTATATGCTTTTTAAAATTAAATTGATGCATTAAAATTGAGAAATAGATGATTTATGCTGAGTTGAAACGCTGTTTTTACATTTTAATATTAATCCAGTACAAATAACATTTCATAAGGAAAGACTCGGCGGCCAACCGATTTTTGGCCCTAATGGCCTATTTTCATGTCTTAAAAATGAATCTGAGGTGTCCGGTCCCGTTCGGTGTGTGCGTCTCCCTCAAATTGTGAATCTTTGTCCCCCAAATCAGGTTTTTGGCCCATAACTGCCAAAATATTGACGCTAGAGCAGAAATGAGGTTTATGAAACTTATTCTACGTCAAATTTCCTATCAGGTGACCTTTGAATGGTAATCACAAACCCGAAGGGGGCTGGAGCTATAATTGATCAAATGGAGGGATTTCTCCAAAAATCTGATTTTTGGCTAATATCTGCTGAAATATTGATTCTAGTGCAAAAATGAGGTCCACAAAACTTAATCTAAATAAAATTTCCTATTAAATGACTTATTAATGATCACAAACTCAAAGGGGCACTGAGAAAAATGGAGAATGAAAAATGAATAGAAAGTGTTGCAAAAAATTATAAATTTTATTCAAAAAAAATAAATTTTATTCAAAAAAAATAAATTTTATTCAAAAAAAATAAATTTTATCCAAAAATAATAAATTTTATCAAAAAAAAATAAAGTTTATCCAAAAAAAATAATAAGGGGGCACCATTCGCAAAATTAGCAATTTTTATCAAAAAAAATAATAAAATTTATCACGAAATTTGGTAAAGTTTATTGCATAGAAAATAAAGTTTGTCAATTTTGCGATAAATATTATTATTACGTTTAATAAAATTTATTTTTTATTTTTTTGAGTGGGCTGAAGCTACAATTCAACCAAAAAAAGGGAGTTTTTAATTTTATTCATAACAGTAGTCGACAAAATTTTTTTATTATATACCTATGACAGTTCCAATGCCCAAATTCTGATTCTAGGAATCGAAATACACCAACATATTTATTCTTGGCTTTCAAAGTTTGCTTGAAGTGTGGGGGGAGGGGGGTCGAAAAATAACGATTTTCGAGAAAAATAAACACAAGCTTATTAAGAGAATACATTTTCAACAAAAAAAATTTGGCCTAAACTTATTGAAAATTTTACGACGAATCGAATGGAACAAACCGCAGACCCCTATCTCATTTAGAAAAAAAGTTACAAACTGAAACTTTCCTAAATTCTGTGAAAAAATCTCATTTTTTCGTGCCTTGTCTACCAAAAAGTGGCATTTCTGAGCTGAGCGTCTTACGATAAAAATGATAAGAACCAAAATTGCAGAGAATGAAATTTTTCATCTGGTAGAAGCGGTTAAGTTTTTTTAGCAAGCGTATAGTTTTCAAAATATTTCTGTGTAAAGTTGAACATTAGTAACTTTTGATAACCCAAAATTGATTCATTTTTCATTTTTTTCTTAATTGCCTCAACCAAAGTTCAACTTCACTCAAAAATATCTTGAAAACTATACGTCCCAAAAAATCTAACCGCTTCTACCAGATAGGAAATTTTATTCACTATAATTTTGGTTCTTATCATTTCAGCAGATACAAGCCAATAAACATCAGATTTTTGGAGAAAACCTCCTCCCTTTGATCAATTATAGCTACAGCCCCCTTGGGTTTGTGAATATAGGAAATTTGACGTAGAATAAGTTTTATATGCCTCATTTTTGCTCTAGGGTAAATATTTTGGCAGTTATGAGCCAAAAACCTAATGGGGAGGGGCAAAAATCCACAATTTGGGGGAAACGCGCACACCGGACGGGACTGGACACCTCAGATTCATGTTCAGGACAAGAAAATGGATCATTAGAACCAAAAATCGTTCTTTTTTTGGCTAATTCTGCTGGACTATATGGGGGGGGGGGGTTTACACTGAAACATCAAGCAAAACAAATAAACGGCTACCCACAAAAATTTATGAGTACGAGTTGAAAACGTCTGAAAACGATCATCAGTTCATTCGTAACGTAAATATTGTGGAATCAATATCGGTATTATAAACTCGAATTTGTTTTGCTAATTTTTTTTTTTTTAAATGGATGTTATTCCAAACGAAGTACGAGGAGGTACACCGCCAAGAGTAATTCAAGAAGCAGAAGCATTGCCAATGAGCTTTAAGAATTCAAGAGAGCGGAAAGTTGCCATTTTCCGCCCCGGGTGGAAAAAAAAAACTTTCCGCACAAGGTCGAGATCTCAAAAATCGACCCGTTAATGCAGCGTTTTCCAAACCAAAAGTAATGTAGGAAACAACAAATTTTCCAATCATATAAAATTAAAAAGTAAACTTTTGAAACTCAGCTTTTGCCCGCATGGGAGGGGGTCGAAAACTGACCAAAAAACACACAAATTTCAACTACATCTCTGTAAGGACATTTGAGGGGCTTGGTTCCAAAACTCACTTTTGCCAAAAAAATCGATTTCGTTTTTTTTGCGGATTCTGATTCAGTTTTTCATGCTCTACAACCCTGCGATCTCCGTTTTCACGTTAGTGTCTCGATTTCGCGAGAATCCGCGAACGAAAAGCGACTTCAGTTCCAAAACTCACTTTTGCCATTGGCAAAAGTGAGTTTTGATGCCAACGAAGAGGAAAAGCCATTTTAGAAGCGCGTATTATGTTGAGTTTGCGTTTAGATTCAAAGATTTAGTGATGGTTCTGTAGAAAGGGACCTAGGGGATTTTTTTTTTTTAATTTTTATTTTTGCGGTTTTGGTACTGGACTGTGTTGTAGTACAAAAAAACTCCCCCTAGGTCCCTTTCTACAGAACCCATCACTATCCATCTAGGGTCAAACGTTGTTTTTAGGTCATGAAAATCAATTTTCAACGTCGTAATGTAATGAAAATTTGCAAAAATCATGAGTTGGAATCAAAACTCACTTTTGCCATAGGTAATTGTAACTTTAAAGCACAATGGCGGACTACTTTTGGTTTTTTTTTCACATAAGCCTCTTCATATACACCAACTTCATCAATCTAGACCATAACTGGCATCGAAACATAAAACGCGCACTGCGTAATCGTTTTTCGTGGTTTTCTCAAAATGTACCTTGATGGCAAAAGTGAGTTTTGGAACCAAGCCCCTCATTTCATTAAATGATTTCAATTTTGCTCGACTACGATAATTTATTTCTCTTTCAAGGAAAAAAAATACTCATTAATGATAATACAGAAAATGGTGGAACTCACATGTCAATTTATTGGATTCCACCCACCTCTCCACTCATAGTTATATTTTATTTTAAAATTTCATTAAATTGATATCACCTTGGAAATTGAATGCAAAATGGCATACATCAACACACGTTCACGACCTTTACCTCGTACTCATACACGGAAAAAAAAATCCATGGTAAAAATTACTAAAAAAAATGGTAGGTTTGGAACAGTCGGACCAAATCGTAATTTTCGCCATAAATATGTGGTAATAATCACCACAGATGTGGTAAAAATTATTATACATGTATAGTAATTTTTACAAAAAGAAATGGTAAAATGTACCACATAATGTAGTAATTTCTACTACTGCTGCAGTATATTTTACCATTTTCTGTAGTGATTATTACAATATTTATGGCAAAAATTACGATTTGGTCCGACTGTTCCAAACCTACCATTTTTAAAAGTAATTTTTACTAATGAAAAAAACTATCATCATCGGAGATAATGTTCACTTATTATTGAAAATGCATTATTCAATTCAAATATAGATAATATAATACTTAATTATATCTAAGTATTATACATTTACATGTAAATGACACTTTCCTAATTTGAATCAGTTAATTTTCACTGGTTGAAAGTTGAAAGTTGAAACAGCATGACTGATAGAAATATATACTTACAAAATTGAGTAATTGTCAAAACAGTAGAACTTCACTGATTTGTAAAAAGAAAAGGTCATCTCAAAATCATTTGAAAATGTACCAAAATTTCAGCAATTATCACTGATTTATTCAGTACCTATATTAAAAAAATAGAATACTGCTATTTAGTCGAAAAAAGCTACCACAACTTCAGTACATTTTACTGATTTAGTAGTGAATTTTGTGATGCATGAAATAAATCAGTGATATTTTACTGAATCATTAATTTAAAATTGAAATATTACTGAATTATTTTACCAAGGTGACAATTTTTTATTGATTCTACATGGTACCGATTACTCACGTGGCAAAACTTTATCTAGGTACTGATAAATCCATTGTTTGAGATCATTCACTTTCACAACTTAAACTAGTGATATTTTAACTAATTCAGATTTTGATTTTGGAACATTAGCACAAAAGAAATATTAAACATTTTTGAAAGCACAACCACAAACTATGTACATGATTTTTTGTTCACTAGTTACAAAGAATTTGATAACGGTTTTCTTAACAATTAACTGCAAAAATGGTAGATAAGGATTTATACCATTTAATGTGGTATAATATAACTAGTTTAATGGTACAAATAACCTCAAGGAATGGTACTTTTTACAATTTTTGATGGTAAATGAAGATGTGTTGAAGAATTATAAATTTCTGTAGTAATATTTACCACATTCATAGTAAAATTTACCATCCGAGTGGTAATATGTACTTCATTCTCAGTAGAATTTACCACATTCATAGCATTTTTAACTGCTGAAAATGGTATATTCTACTGAGTAGTAATTTATACTATGAAAAATGGTAAAAAATACATTTTTTAATTGCAATATCAGATAATTACCATGAAATATGTCAAAAAGTACCACAATTGTGCTAAAAATTACCACATTTGTGGTAAAATTTACTATTTAAGTGGCAAAAAATACGATTCCTTTTTTTCCGTGTACAAATACAATATTTTGGATCACATTTATAAACCATTGAGCAATTTACGAAACAAATATTTACTCAGGAAGTGAATAATATTGGTTGCAATTCGGCCACTTTTAGTCGTATTTATCGTTCAATACATCATACGCAATAAGTGGGTAAATGCATTTATAAATCAATTCGCTAACTGACATCGCAGGCCGTTAGCAACACAGATGCAAAAGACAGATAAAAGTATCACACGCGTTTGGCGAATATATATACCTACCTAGCTAGTGAATAAAATATGCTTATAACAAGGTAATACCTTAAATTCAATCAGTAATAAAAAAAAACTATAAAATCATATTAAATCCATTAAAAATTTCAAACATTATATGATAAATATTAAATATTAGGTTCGTTCGAGCGCTCCAAAAATCATGAAAAAAAATCGTGAAATTCATAATTTTCAGAAAATCTTAGGGTGCCTTTCCACTAACAAGGATCACCCATTATCTTAAACTGCATAGGTACATTGAGTCTGTACGGATTTTTAGTTTCCTGTGGCATTTTTTTCTAGACAAATTGTGAAGGTATCGCGGATGGCAATTAGTTCTAGATAGTGGTTGGTTTTTCTATCATTACAAACAGTACTCCTTTAACAGATTCTGCCTTCAAGAAAGTCGCTCCAAGTTTACGATAACGCACGAACAATAATTGCCTAACCCTTTCGCTCCCGTCGTCACAGCATATGTGACGGCAGCTCAGTCCGTAGTAAGACCACCGTCACACCGTGTGTGACAGTGAACTAGTTGATTCTTATGTACGATTTATCTGCGGCGGTCTGTGCAAACGCTTTGAAAACTTTAGTGGTAGGCTACCAACACCCCAAAGAACCAACTTCGGGGTTGGGCTCGCGCAGTGTTACCAACATACACGAAAATTTGGTAAAATGAAAACTTTTTTTAAAATAATTTTTTTTTCTTGAGAATTTTTGTTTTTTTACGTTGTGGTTGCACTTTTTGGAGCTCCAATTGATAAAATAATCACTTATAAACAAAAAAATATGCTTTTTGATGAAATTTGGAATAAAATTTGAATAAATTATTTTTTTTTTGTAATTTAGCATCAAGTGGCGATGATGATGATGACCAAGTGTAAACAAAACAACATGCTTTTAGATGAAATTTGGAATAAAACTTGAATAAATTATAACTAATTATGATGAATTTCGTGTAAAAATGTCAAAAGAAAAAATATGTGACACCTTGTAGGGCGTTGGTAGTCTGCCGTCACACATGTTGTGACAGGGGGTTAAAACGGGGGCTGGAGCATTATTTCGGCCATACAACACATTGTACCATCTAAGCACACCCCAACTGACCCAAAAATGCAAAAAAAAAGTTGGTCTGTGGGGTACCCCATTGAAATTTTTGACGGGAGCGAAAGGGCTAATTACAAGAAAAAATAGAAATCCAGGAAGCCGAAATGGACACCCTCAGGCCTCAGACAACAGGTGAAGGAACTGACACAAACGTGCGCAACGGACATGAAAAAAAAACCTATAAGATATCTTAATATCATCTATTATTAGAAAAAAAGGTCTATCGATTCGGGAGGTCGGAAGTAGAGTATATTATACCTACCAAATTTCAGATTTTTTCGTCGATAAGATCAAATTTTCATATTTTTTAAGGTGATGCAGTGGTTCAAAAAACCAAAAATTTTGATTTTTGAAAAAAATCACACAAAAGTTGTTGGCTGGGAAGAATAAAAAATGAAAGAAAAAAATTCAAAATCGATTCATATTTTTCGATTGCGCAAGAGCTTTCGATTCTTCGAAAATTGCCAAAAATTCAACATTTTTAAAAATTTTAGAAAAATTGTAAAGAAATCAAAATTCATTAAAAGTCAATTTTAGAACTTATTTTATGACTATCTAAACCAAAGAGCACAATTTTTTTTAAAAAAAGCCCATGTTTTAAAGCTTTTTAAACTTTCTCTTATTTCTTTACCATAAGTATGAAAAAAAATTGAAAAAAGTTATAAAATACTGAATTTTTCAAAAAAATGCTTTTTTGCTCTAGACAGTCACTAAATAAGCTCTAAAATTTATTCCAACTAATTTTGAAAGTCTAAAAAATTTTTGAAAGTGAACTTTGTTGAGTAAATGTTTTTTATTTTTTGAAAAAAATCGAGAAATAGTAGAAAATCGTCTCTCATGATTTTTTGGGGTTAAAAAGTAAACATATCGATGTAATCTAAAGATCATTTCAGATTTTTTTCAAAACTAATGTTTTTCAAACTTTTAAAAAAGATTTTAAAAACATAAAAAACTGTTTTTATCCCTGGTCCTCCTTGAATAATTAGTCATGATATGAAAAATGAGCACTAATCTCATTTGTGGGAAAAAACAGCCATCCGGTATCAACACCTACCACTTCCGGAAATCGTTTCCAATTTTTGAAGCGTCATGTCATGTAGAAAGGAACTTTCGAGTCGAAAATTTTCGTTCTTTTTCTTAAAATTCTAATGCTATATGTAAAATTATAAATTTTTTAGTTATTAAATTTTTGGAATGGTTTCTGTGGGGGAGGAGTTGTGCACCCTCTTCCCGTATTTACGCCACTGCCAATGTCTTCCACCCCATTTAGAAAAAATGGTATCTCAACGGAGTAAAATAAACAGCTACGAAAACTTTTCAATAATATACTTTCTCCCAGACAACGCATTATGAATAAATTATCTCGAACTCAAGTTCAAGTCTACCATAATGGGAGACGGAATACCTCTCTTGAATCATTAAACAAATCAATGTCTGTACTGCACCGTTGAAAATGGCACTTTAAACGTAGGCGTAGGTATTTTTATCATCCCTGTAGCTTCTTTTCGCGATCAATTCGATGATAACCTGACGTCTGCAGAATGCATATGAGCTTGGGAAACGACCTTTCGCGATGTAATAGCTGCAGAGAGGAGTTTGAACGTGGGGAAGAAATGGAAATCTAGCGAGGTAAAATGTCTAACGAGCAGAATTACAATGTGAAATGGTACGGAAATGTTGAAGTGATAAGGAGCAGTGTTTTATTTGATTTTGTATCTCTTACTCATTTACCAGCGAAAATATGAAGTTGAAAAATAAATTGAAAATATCAAAATTTTTAAAATTGAACATAGCTTTTTGAACTGAAAAAATTGAAAAAATGTAGAGTTGAAAAAAATTGAACGTAAAATAAATTTGGACTTGGATCGTCGAAATTCTACTTGCGTCAAAATTATTTAAGAACTAGTCTATTGTATTGTACCTTTTTTATTAAAATTTTGATTGTGACGTAAGGAACTATAGCTTTTTGAACTGAAAATTGAAAAAATGTAGAGTTGAAAAAAATTGAACGTAAAATAAATTTGGACTTGGATCGTCGAAATTCTACTTGCGTCAAAATTATTTAAGAATTAGTCTATTGTATTGTACCTTTTTTATTAAAATTTTGATTGTGACGTAAGGAACTTTTCGAAGACCCGATGAATAAGCAACGTTCGAAATACACAAATTAATATCCAAAAAAATAATTTAAAATGGCCAATCAAACATGAAATTTTTCAATTTTGAAGAAAAAAAGCATATTGTCTTTTTGAAAAAAAATTGTCTAAGAAACACTGTTTAAAACAAAAAAAAGAAGGAAGTTTTAAACGTTTTATTTGATCATGACTTACAATATATAATTTCTAATAATAAACCATGTGAAGTATGTTGAAAGTTTAGTAACGTAACCTTTTATTCCTTACCTACACTTTCACATATAATCATGCATACAAAGCTAAAAACAAAATTGTTTCTTTTAGCATTATGCTGAAAAATTATAAGTTAATGCTAAACAAATGATTTATCAATTAAAATTTACATTTGGCGTATTTTGACATCGCACTAAGAATGTGACACATCGTTCATTATAAATGAGAATTTCGATTCTTTTTTCAATATTTCTCTCACTTATGACTCGTAACTTCGAAAAATTTGCATCTTCGAAAGTCGTAAAACTTGAGAATTTTTACAAATTTCCACATTGAAAAAAATTTATTCTGACTTTTTATTTTTTCACGATTTTGTGTTTTTTTGAACTATCAAAATTTTTACTCATGATTTTGTCTATTTAGACCAACTTTTAGACGTAATATTTCTTTTTTGTCAAAATTTCTACACGTAATTTTTTACGATTTTGAATTTTTTCCTTTTCTATACAAATTGTTATTCATTTTTTTCTGTGTTAGAATTTTTCCAATTTTCACACTTACCCTAATATTTTTTCCCAAACTTTATTTTTAAATTTATTTCCTATTTAAATTATTTTTTCAATTTTAAAAATAATTTTTTCAACAATTTTGGTGCACTCCTTCACGTTTTTTCGGCTATTTGAAATTTTCAATCGTAAAAAATACCACTCTCTCATTTATAAATCAGTAAAAAATGATCGAAAATCACTGAAAAACATTCAGATTTGCAGCACAGTAATAAATCAGTGAACGAAATTTTACTGAAAGCAACCAGTGAAAAAAATTGTTGGAAAATCAGTGAAAATTCACTGAAAAATCGGTAAAATATCTGAAATTTGCTGAAAAATCGGCGAGCTTTTTTGAAAGATCAGTGAAATTTGCTGGAAACTCGGCGAAAATCCGCTGAAAATCAAAGAATTTCGTTGATTTTTCCTGTGATGCAATTCTGACTATTTAACAGTGACTTTTCACTGATTCAAAATGATAGAGCACATAAGCGAAGAGCGGCCACCTTGGAAAAATTACTAAAATACACGTTTTTTAATGTAGAATTTTTCTGTGTATCTGGTTTTTGGCCATTTCTTTGAACTAAGGTCCGAAAATTGCGAAAAATCTTACAGAAATGTTGTCATTTTTAGCAGATTGTTCAAATTTTGAGTGTTTTATGCAGAAAGAAACGATTAAATGAAAAACCTAATCCAATATTCGTGTTCAGCAGATCAACTTACCCCGATAAACACCCTTTTCGCGATAGTTTTGCTTAAAGTTTCAAAATTCACTTTTTTCACTGATTTTTCATGACAAAAGACTGAATTCCGAGGCTTCAAGTAAAACGATCGCGAAAAGGGTCTGATTATATAACATCAAACGGAATCTGAACATTTATTTTTCTCATATATGAATTAATACAATTAAATATGATTTGATGTAGGTAATTTGATGAGATCAGATTGGGACATTTTTTGAGATCTATCATATTTAATTGTATAAATTCATACATGAGAAAAATAAATGTTCAGATTCCGTTTGATGCTATATAATCAAACCCTTTTCGCGATCGTTTTACTTAAAGCCTCGGAATTCAGTCTTTTGCCATGAAAAATCAATGAAAAAAGTGAATTTTGAAACTTTAAGCAAAACTATCGCGAAAAGGGTGTTTATCGGGGTATTTTGATTGTTTCAGAGGATTATGGACATTTCCCCATCCTCGTCCCTCTTTTCATTCCTCATATGAAATGAAAATTTCAATTTTTTTCAAATATTTAAAAAATTTTCACGAGATGAGAAAGGTGGCGATTTTCATAGTGAAATTTTTGGAATTTTAATTTAAATACAGAATCAATTCTTTTGAAATTTGCTTAGCATCCATTGAATAAAAATCAACGCAGCATACCTTACTTTTTAATATGTAGGTAGGCATTGTTTTTTTTTCTCACCCACCAAACATTACCCGGATTGAATACCAATTTCCACAAGATCGATGCTTTTTTTTTTTTCGGAGGAATACTCGAATGAATAAAATTCAACCGATAAAAAAAATCCGGCTTCCTATTTCTCGCAAAAAACATTCGGTTCATTTTGCTTTACGACATGTTCGTCCTCGAGCCAATAGAATAAATTTATTTGTAAGTAAATTACAAGTTTTCAAAATGCGGTTACACACTTTGTGCCGAAGTGTAAAGTAGATTTTTCCAAACAATAGTTCGGCAATTGTTTTTTCTCTTCTTTACGCGGCGCGGTTAACACTTATATGCAGGTTTTCTTGCTCGACGTTTTTACTTTGATGAAATTTCTGAAAACTTTGATTGTTTATTCGAGTTGAAATTTCGTTGTAAATTTGGTAAATTTTTTTCGGTTTAGATAAAACGCCAATATAAGGGTATTGATTTTGAAGTGTTTTTCAAAACCGCAGCCGATGGTTTAAATTTTTCCTTTGTGAGTTTTATACAAAGCGAAAGATTAAGTGGTTTGGAGAATTTGGATTATTGGAGATTTTTTTTTAAAATGCTATTTTAGGATCTCTGAAGAGCTCGGGTAATTATTACGATTTTAAAATAAATTAAAACACGAACCGCGTACCGTGTTTCAGAATTTATCGAGTTCTTTCATTCATAAGAAATCAGATTTTGTGAAAGAGTCAATTTACTCAATAGTCAATTATTTTGGGTTTCACTGTTTACTAATTTTTATTCTTGATGAAATGAAAACAGTGTAATGAAATTGCGTTTAAATTAAACAAATTGAGAGTAAGCAAGAAAATTTGGAAGTAAGCAATCATTTACCTATTTTACTGCATCTTTTTCTCAACAAACTTGAATTTCAATTATCATTCATTTTCGATCAAATTCAAAAAAAATATCCATCGACTTGGCGATCATTCCAAAAAAAAAAATTTCACTTATTTACAACCACATAAACGATTGTTTGCTTCATACACCTTTTTAAAAATTAAGTCACACGCAGAACGAGAATTTTCACGCCGAAGAGAAAAATAAAAAAAAGGAGACGAAAAGACAATACTGAGCCACAACGATAGACCGAATTTATTGGGTCGCTCAGAAATAGACAATTAATTACGAGAAAAGACGCTATGGGTAAGAAAGGATATATTAAACGTCCGAATGATTGATCTCAACAACTAGGATTTGTTGGTGTATCAGGCTGCATGTCTAACCGAACGACAGCTGTGATTCCCATTTTCAACTACACCAATCGCATGTAGGGTGATCTTTTCTCCTTTTTTTTCGTGTTTTCTTTAAAATACTTATTTAATTTTAAACATTCCTAATTTGAGTTATTTTAGGGTATTGGCAGTTTTAGTAAATTGTAATTGAACGTGTCGCAGCAAAAAAGACATATAGAAAAAATGGCGTTTTTGGGAAATCGCGAGGAGTTCAGAAAATTTCTTTCCAAAGATGTTTTAAAAAATTCATCAGACAAAATATGTTCGATTGAAAAAAAAATCGAGTAGTGAAAAAAAAATTCCAGCGAAGTACCTATGTACTTTGTCTTTCAACTTGAAAGACAAACACTCAAAAAAATAAAAAATAAATTTTATTAAACGTAATAATAAAAAGGCACCATTCACAAAACTAGTAAAATTTATTCAAAAAATAATAATATTCGCAAAATAATAATATTTATCGCAAAATTGACAAACTTTATTTTCTATGCAATAAACTTTACCAAATTTCGTGATAAATTTTATTATTTTTTTTGATAAAAATTGCTAATTTTGCGAATGGTGCCCCGTTATTATTTTTTTGGATAAACTTCATTTTTTTTGATAAAATTTATTATTTTTGGATAAAATTTATTATTTTTGGATAAAATTTATTTTTTTTGGATAAAATTTATTTTTTTTGAATAAAATTTATAATTTTTTGCAATACTTTCTATTCATTTTTCATTCTCCATTTTTCTCAGTGAAGTAGGTACTTCACTGGATTTTTTTTTCACTTTACTGGAAAGAAATTTTCTGAACTAAGCATCCAAAGATTCAAAGTTGACTCATTGGTGAGGTAAATAATGGAGAATTTCAAACAAAATAAAATTTCTCCTGATTTTTATTCAAAATTTAATTTTTTCTGATTCAAAAAGAAAATTTTTCGAAGAAAAGGTCATAGCTGGAAAAAAATTTCACTCGACCCTAATTTTTTGAACCAAAAATGAAATTTTGATTTGCTGAATATTTAATTCAATCATTTCAATAAAATAAAAATTTCCATCACATCACAAAACAAATTACCAAATATTCGAATGAAATTATCCAATACTCCGCCGAATCATTATCCATCCATATACAAAACCGAGCACGCGAAATAATCCGCCCAGAATAGGAAACCCCTGCCTACACACGAGGAAACTTCGCACCTCCATATGACACCTTTTTATCAAAATTTTCCACCGGATTTCTCATTTTTCAACCGTAGCTCGGGTGAAAATATTTCGGAAATTCGCTGCTCGCATCGAGTTAATAAACCCAACTGCCGTGCGATAGAAGGGCAGCGAGAAGCCGAGAGAAAAAAAAAACATTAAAACGAAATCCATCGAAAAGTTAGTTATAAATGACGCGGTAAGTCCATCATCGAGTTTCAATGAAATTACGCACTTCCATCGTAAGCCTTTTTCCGCTTCGAAATCAAAAGAATCGCCGTTAGTCGATAAATTTTAACAAGGTAACATGTCAGACTTTTTTCCATTACGTGCCAGATACGATTAATTTTCTTCGAATTTCTTGTTCGTTTATCTTTCACACAAAGGCAAGCATTCTTTTCCCGTTTATTGGTCAAGTTAGTGTTGATTTTTTACACTTATTTTTTCCTGTATATTTTTTTTCGCCTCGCTTCTGCTCGCTGTTTTGCTTCCTCGCTCGAATTTCATTTTACCGAACTGTCGTCGCATGTCAGAAACATCGTTATTGAAGGTATGCTTCTAAGGCGTTTTTCGGGGTGTATACGAAGGGTGTAATGTGAGGGCGATTATGAAAGTGATTTTGAATGAAAGTATTAATTTATTGATCCATTGGCGACTGCAGAAGGAACCTTTGGGCATTTTTAAAAGTAAAGGTAATGACAAATGTGCCCAGAAAGATTGGAGATTTGGAGATTAGGGTGGATCGAAAAACCAAAATTTTTGATTTTTGAAAAGAAACTCCGCGGAAAAGTTGTTGGTTGGGGAGGCTAGAAAAATGAAAAAAAAAATTCAAATTCGATTCATATCTTCCGATCGCGCAAGAGCCTCCAATTATTCAAAAATTGCCAAAAATTCACAATTTCAAAATATTTTTTAAACATAAAATTGATTAAAATCAACTTTAGAGCTCATTTAGTGATAAAATTACCTTCAGAGCTTATTTAGTGACTGTATAGACCGAAAAAACACATTTTTTTTGAAAAAATCTGTGTTTTACAACTTTTTTCAATTTTTCTTCATAGGTGAAGAAATAAGAGAAAGTTAAAAAAGCTTTAAATCATGGAATTTTTCGAAAAAATCGTGCTTTTAGGCTTAAATAGTCATTAAATAAACTCTAAAATTGATTTCAATGAATTTTGATTTTTTTGGAATTTTTCTGAAATTTTTGAAAATATTGAATTTTTGGCAATTCTCGAAGAATTGAAGGCTCTTGTGCAATCGAAAAATATAAATCTATTTTAATTTTTTTTTCTAGTCTTCCTAGCCAACAACTTTTGCGCGGGGTTTCTTTTTAAAAATCAAAATTTTCGGTTTTTTGACCCACCAGATTTTTGGTGGGATGATGGGACATGAATTTTCAAATGAAATATTTAGGTTACAAAAAGCTTAAGATTTCTAGATTCCGAGACCAACTCTCAAAATTGAAAAATCACGTGAATAGTAATTAATTAATTAATTATAATTCAACTTATGACGAGAAGATATCTTGAAAAGATTGGATTTTTCAACCATAAAAAAATCTCAAGTTTTCAGTTTTATAGAGAAAAGAGAAAAATTGTAGAGGAAGAATTGAAATTTTGAGATTTTCAAACCGATTTAAAATCCATTCAGCCGTTTTCGAGATATCTAACTTTGAACTTTGAAAAATTTGAATAAAAGAGGCGGAAATAGAGAAATTTGAATGCAAGAAGTGAAAATTGCAGAACGCTTTCAATTTTGATTTCTCGAAAATCCCTTAACCAATTGAGCTGAAATTTTCAGAGGTGACAGAGGAAGGTTAGGAGATGCAACGGTAAAAATTTCAGCTCAATCGGTTGCGGTATGTCATCACCAGGGGAGCTGAAAATTTATCTACAGCTTTTTTGAATTTCTTATCTGAACTTTGAGCGAGAATGACTTGAAAACTAAGCCTTCTCAAAAAAATCTAATGACACATTAACGAAAGAAAATTTTATTCTCTACAACTTCCTGCATGAACTTTTTTGCGGGACGCCTACTTTGCTCAAAAAACGGTCCCCAAAGGACGTAATGGGGAGTCCAAAACTCAAATTTCGCATTTTGGCATTCAAAATTCGGCAAAAGGGCATAATCTGACATTTTCTGGGTCACTGATTCCAAATTTGGACTTTATTTTACCGACTTTTTCGATTTAAATCCCCTAGATGTCCCTAGGGACATAAGGATGCCTGAGAGGATAAGGGAGGGAAACACCAAAATTTCAATTAATTACTTGAAAATTACATACTATTATGTAATTTGGGTTCCTGATTTCAAATTTGGCTTTAGTTTTTCGATTTCAACCCCCCTAGATTTCCCTATGTACGTTAGGGAGCATAGGAGTCCAAAATTTTGAACCTGGTACACTTGGGCCAAAATTTGAAGCATTACCCATATTATATAATCTGGGTAGCAGATTTCAAATTTGGTTTTAGTTTTTCGATTTGACCCCCGCCCTCCCCAAATGCTCCTATGCATATGAAAGGACATGGAGATCCAAAATTTTGAAATTGGGTACTAGGCCAAAATTTTAATTTCGAGTAATAACTTGAAAAATGGATACTATTTTATGTAATTTGGGGTACTGATTTCAAAGGCCTTAGTTTTTCGATTTGAGTTTTTCTAGATGTTTCTATGGACATGAGGAGGTATCGAGGTTCAAGATTTTGAACTTGGGTACCTACTACGCCAAAATTTTAATTTCTAGTAATAACTTGAAAATCAGCAATATAAATTATGTAAAAAAAATTGCTGATTTCAAATTTGGTCCTTAATTTTTCGAGTTGAACCCTTCTCGACGCTAATAGACTTATAAACAAACCAAACCGGATCACAAATGATATAATTATTAAAATTTTTTTTAATGAATTCAAATCCGAGTAAATAATCTTTCATCATTTTTTTCAACTTGATTAACTATACTTAAAACTATGACATTAAACTAAAACAGTCTTGATCAACAATTATTTATTTCTTCTTTGATAATGTTCACCATACGTATTCAGTATTTGTATCAGAATGGGAAACATATCCCACTCATATTAGGTGTGAATAAAATTGAAACCCCCTTTTTTGCTCAATTGTAACTTCAGCCCTCTTGAGTTTGGGCGTATAATTCTTAAGTCATTTGATTGAAAATATGATGTAGTTTATATTTTGCAGACTTCATATTTGCACTAGAATCAGTATTTCAGCAGATATAAGCCAAAAATCTGATTTTTGGAGAAAACCCCTCCCTTTGATCAATCATAGCTCCAGCTCCCTTGGGTTTGTGAATACCAGTCGAAGGTCATCTAATGAGAAATTTTAAGTAAAACAAGTTTCATAATCTCATTAATAGTTTGCCAGTTATGGGCCAAAAACCTGATTGGGGGCAAAGATCCACAATTTGGGGGAGACGCGCACACTGAACGGGACCGGACACCTCAGATTCATGTTCAGGACGGTTCCTGGACATTACCCCGAATCCGTTTCCCCGAATAGAAATACCCCCGAATGACCCTTTACCCGAATAACTATTTACCCAAATACGTTATTCCCGAATTCAATTTTCCCGAATGCATTAATGCCCGAATTAATCCGAAAAAATATTTATTAAATTGGAAGTAAAAAAAATTATGAACTACAAAGAAATGTTATGTGATGTATGTAGTTCGAAGATAATCGAGTTCAGTTTCCTGATTTACAAAATCGTTGAAGGTAGCAACAATTCCGGATATCCGCCTTTGAAGTTCCACCTTAGGGTGGTCCAATTTTGGAAATGTCAAGTTGCCCCCGTCTAAATTTTTCCCCAGCTATGGTGTCATTCAATTCCTTATACTCTGGCGAAGAATTTTTGTCATGGTCATGACTTCATTTTCACAATTTTTCTGAAGAGGAGAGGGGGTGGGAGTAAATTTTTTCATTTCAGTTTTTAAATTTTCAAAAACTTCCAAAATTTTGAGAATTCTTTGCAAAACTTGGAGATAGGTATCTAACGAAATTTAATTTCCCCTAATAAATTTGAACAACCTCCAGTAGACAACTGATTTTTGTGTTTTGGGTGCTTCCCTCGCTCATATTGGGCCCCCTTATTCGTCTACAAGGGTAGCTATTGGGTCATTCGATTCCTTACACTTCACTGTACAATATTTTGCCATTGCCATGACTCGTTTTTCCCCTATAAAGAAAGTTATGTGGCATATTGTGCGATGAAAGGTTAAATTCGGGAAATTAATATTCAGGGAAAAAATTATTCGGGGCATTCGATTCGGAATTTTAGTATTCGGGGAAAAATGTATTCGGGGATAAAGGATTCGGGGAAACAGTTATTCGGGGAAATGTCCATTCGAGATTTTTATATTTCGGGTAATCGAATTCGGGTAAATGTCCTAGAATCGTTCAGGACATAAAAATGGACCATTGGAGCCAAAAATCAGCTGGCCACCGAGTCTTTCCTTATGAAATGTTAATTCTACTGGACTAAGTTAGAAATAATGTAAATATAGTTCAATATTTCAAAATCGACTTCAAACTCATACAAAATATTCGACCAATATTTTCATCAGCTTGAACCTGAACACATTTTCCCATTTTTTGATGAAAACCAAACCTAAAAAAAAACAACACGAACCAGGTTCTAAAAAAAAGGGTCATCGCATCCAAAAAAAATTAATCTTACACCCGGCAAAAGTCTAAATATAACTCGGGTCAAATAGGTATATGGGTTAGGATCAGCAAAAATGCAAATGTATTTTCTTTTCGACCTTATACTTCTTCAATAATAAGACCTACTGTAAACGAGGACATTAATTTTAATTTTCTAAAGACCGTGGCTTAAAAATAAGTGGAAAGATTTATTAAGCAAATAAGTTTACGTTGAACGCTTCAATATGAAGAAATTTTCGCTTTACTGCGATAAAATTAAGGTAAGGGTTAGCAATTTGCATTAATCCTAGTATCTCGTTTATTTGTAGAATTTGCGCAAATTAACGTCAGCTTTTCTGAATATATTCATTAGCTTATGTAATATTATTTCCTAGATTAATACCGTGCCGAGCAACAGGCTGTTTTCATTTTATGGTATTATTCGAAAATATAAATTTTAATTCTGCATTACTTTTGCGTGCGCTGCGATGGTTAAAATCCCGCACAGATAAATACGAAATAATGCATTATTAAATGGAAATTGTAGATAAAAGTCTCCGAGCAATTTAAAATCGTATACTAGACCTTTTAGGTTTAGGTATATGAGATTTGGGAACGAGGTAATACAGGAATAGAAAAGATCCTAGGATTACGATGAGGGCATACGAGAAGATTGTATGTGACCATTGTTAACGTATCACATTGCCCTCATAAAACCATTAAAAAAAAGGGTTAAAATGCATAAAAAGATCGACTGATCACTGAGCTTCATTCGATTACCTTCGAAAGAGTCAAATTTCACAAAAAAATCACCATCAATCTATCTCCATGGTTCTCGCTGAAAAATAAAAAACTAGACGAAGAGAAAAACACGTCACAATCAAACGATACAAGTCTACGCCACTCGCACGAATCTTTCGTCCGACGTTATACTAAAATCAATAAGAATCCTTTGTGACATTTACGATTGAAATATATATCCTTATATTTTCCATTTTATTCGAACGAAGAAAAATATGCGCGCAGGTTCATTATCGGAACGCCATGTATTTCCCGAAGGAGTACTTTAATAGCGCATATCTTATTTCGAAAGGTAAAAATTGCCTTCCTACGGTACCTCGCTCATTCCACCTTTGCGAAAATCTCTACTTTATTGCCGGACATCCGCGTTTATATTCCACCGCTAACCATCCTATTAAATTCTATAACTACCCGTTATTGGCACGAAAATGAACTTCGTTATGCCGAATGTTTCCCTTTTTTTTTCTCACTGTCTAGTTTTTTTTTGGAAAAAATTACGTCTTATTTCATTGTATGTATTTTTTTTTTCAACTCGTGTACCCTTGTGCATTGGTTTACTCTTCAAGTTGCAGGTAATTGCTCGTTATATGTTTCATCGTTTTCAATTTACATCGCACGCATAAAAAAAAACAATACCTAGTGAGCAAGAATACGCATCCATTCATTTATTCGGAGAGAGAAGATTGATTTTAATTCCGGTATATTTGATCAAGGTACCAATGAATGTAATTAGAATTAGCGATGTTTCAATCAAAATTACCTATCTACAGACGTGACCAAGAATTTAAAATTTACTTTTTTTTCGTTTTTTGACACGCGATTTTAAAATTATATTTCTCAAAAATACTTTGACCGATTCAGCTGAAATTTTAGGGAGAAATCGAGGAAGGTTAGGGAATCCTACGATAAAAATTTCAATTAAATTGGTCGAGGTATTTAATTCAAAGTTCGTAAACTACGTACATTTTTTGGTTTTTTATCACAAGATTGAACGTCATGTCTACTTTATTAGTAGTATGAAAAACTTATGAATCTTAGCAGTATGCAAATTAAATTCTTCTTCAATTTCATACGCGTCTAAATCTTTGAAGGACTACAAATTCAAGTAAAGTATCCATCAATGGCGATTTAAAAAGTTAAAACATAATACTCAAGTTGATAATAGGTACTTTTCAATTAGCCATTTTTTTAAAAATATTGAATTGAAAACATTTTTTGATATTTAAAAAAAAAATATACGCCGAATAACTCGATATTTAATTGATTTGGTATTTCATTGTAGACAATGTGGCATTGAATGCAGTGACGTACCGATGAGGGGACTCCTTTCTCCCCAAAATAGACTTTTTCACGTCTGAGATGGGAAATTTAACATTTCAACTTATCAGTTGCGAAAATTGGACAATTGTAAATTATTTTTTAAAATGAAAAATGAATAAATAAAATAGTTATTTTCAAAGTTTAAAATCAGAAAAATCGTCACTTGTTAGTTGGGAACCGATGAGTGAAAAAATGTCAGTAGGGAAAGTAGAACCGTACCCTCTCATTTTTGAATCAGTGAAATTTATCAAAAATCACTGAAAAACAGTCAAAATTGCTGAACAGTAATAAATCAGTGAAATTTTTCACTAAAAGCAAGTCAGTGAATGAAAATTATTGGAAATCAGTGAAAATTCACCGAACACTCAGTAAGATTGAAAATCAATGAGAAGCAGTCAGAATTGCAGCACAGGAGAAAATCAGTAAAAAAAATTTCAATGAAAACAAATCAGTGAGAAAAATCACTGGAAAATTAGCGAAAATTTACTGAATAGTCAATGAAATTTATGAAATTAGCAGAAAAATCAGTGAAAATCGTTGAAAAATCAGATTTTGCTGATTTTTTCCTCTGCTGCAATTCTGTTTGTATGTCAGTGACTTTTCGCTGATTCAAAATGAGAGAGTAGCAGAGGTCTTCCGAAGCGATGGGCTGGGGGGGGGGGGTGAGAACTTCAAATTTTTCAACTTATTTTTCCAAATTTGCCAATTAATTTCTTTCAAAATTTTACTAGCGCTAATTATTTTCAAAACATTTGCCCTGAGCGAAGCGAGGGTAAAAAATTCCAAGAAAATT
Organism: Pseudococcus viburni; assembly: GCA_033439095.1. Lineage (NCBI taxonomy): Eukaryota > Metazoa > Arthropoda > Insecta > Hemiptera > Pseudococcidae > Pseudococcus > Pseudococcus viburni. The sequence continues at coordinate 201,923 of JAVBJF010000359.1, read as the reverse complement.
TACAATTTAATAAAAAATATTTTGTATACAGTTTTATTGCACCTTAAATTTGATGTTTTCTGAAATTTTCACCCTCGCTTTGCTCGGACCGATTTCATTTCTCTCATATTATGAGAGAAATGAAATCGGTCCGAGCAAAGCGAGGGCGAAAATATCAGAAAACACCAAATTTAAGGTGCAATAAAACAATATTTTGGATTAATGAATTTGAATGAAAAATTGACCACTTTTACTTCATAGAAGAAATATGGTAAGGCCAAGCGCAGGGAGGCCAAAGCGATTATCAAACATAGAAAATGAATTTTAAGAAGATAAAATGTAATAGAAGTAGTTGAAATCATTATGAGGAAAAATACGAAAAAAATCACTTTTGTAAAATTTGAATTATTTTAAAATTATGGAAAGAAAAATACAATAAGGCCGAGCGCAGCGAGGCCGAAGTTTTTGAAAAATTCCTATTTGACAGGTAATTTTAGTCATCGATTGAAGAATTGTGATTTGGATCATGATTTTGGGAATTACTAACTACATCTACACGCCAATTTGAAATTTACTCATTATAATGCGATTAGAAGGAAGATAAAGATAAGAAAATGCATACTAGGTATCTGTATTTCTAATAATATTTTTGCCTTTTTCATTTCTTGTTTTTTTCTTAGCGAACTTTCCAACTTTCATTTATTTTTACCATCAGCCACCCCCAACACCACCCACCCGCCCTACCAAACAATGTCTGCACGCCAATGAATAGCCAATATGCGGATAAACGGATGCCATATATCATACTATCATACAAATCTCACATATGAACGTACGAAATTTTCTAATCAAAAATTTACAACACTCATTCTGAAATTTTGCTTTTTTTCAATTTCAATATTTCACAGTTTTTTTCAATTTTTACTGCTCGTGCTTTTCTGCCAACTTTTTGTCAACTTCACCCAACTGGAAAATGCCGGGGAGGGGGCACCCCCCCGGTCGGTAGGTCTCTGAAGAGTGGGTGAGAAAATTGGTCCGTTGTAATTCATGCTTTTTTATGCGGGGAAAAATTTTAATAACTAGTCATTTTAAAAAATTTCACTCGTCAACTAAAAAAATTGGATAGTTGTAATTTATGCTATTTTACTTATTTTTAAAAAAATTGACGAATAAAATGAAATGATTATGTACTTAGTTATTTTAAAAATTCAGACATCAGAAAAAATGGATTATTTTTCAAAAATCTAAATCAAATTCATCGAGAATAAGCAACTTGACCTCTACATAGGGCTTGAAAACTCAATGAAACTAGATAATACCTAGGATGTACATATACGAGTAATAACAAGAAAAGTTGAGACAGCACGTAAGTTTTTTAGAACTGTCTTTAAACCACTTATAAACAGCGTGATGAGTCAGTTGGGCCTGAATGTTAAAGCCAAACCTTAGAAGAATTTTAAGATGTTGGAATACCTCATTTAAAAAAATGGTTTGGTATTTTACAATCTTCCTTAGGAAAACTTCAGGAAGGGGATCCTTAAAAGTCATATGTATTTTAAAACCTTCGTGAACTTTGCACGCGTATTGCTTTGTTCTCAAACCGTAAAAGATGATTCAACCAATCAAAACTCGTTATTCAGAAATGAATGGCTGATGTAAGTAATAAGTATTATTACTTCGGCTTAACTACAAGATAAATAATAATTTTAATATTAAGTTTTTGTATTTCTATTCTTGAAAAATTTGATTTTGATTAAAAGATCAAGATTAGTATTAAATAAATGTTTGAAAATTCAAAATTTTAAATGTTTATGAATATGATTGATTATTTTATTTTTATACGGGTAAATTATAATAGTAGAAGAAATTCATTGCCTATTAGGGAAAAAAAGTGAAACCCCGCTAAAAACCGTAACTGTAACCAGAAACCGATATTTCAAGAGAAACCCGTAACCCAAACACTTGGACATGAAATTTCAGAAACGGAACGTAAACTTAACCCTAACTATTATACGTATTATCATCAATAAACCGCTAAAAACCGTAACCAGAATTAGACATCACTACGGTTAACACCCCTGATTTTGGGTCAGTTTCGCGACTTTTTAGCGACCTGTAGACACCCTGTTCACAATGAGTTATAATAATGAAAGAAAATTAGTGAAAAAATCAAGAAAACCAAACGTAAGTATGTACCTATCATAGGATTCAGCACACTCAACAACGAAAAATTCTTCATCCATAATCTCGAGTAAAACTTGTGAAACGGTGGCTCCTGGCGCAGAACTCCACGCAAGATTTTTGGACGGAAAAGTCACCTCAAAATATCACCACTAGGTGCAAATACATCAGAGCGTCAATATGTCTTAGAAAAAGTAAAATTTAAGCCCTCTCCTCAATCATAACATTCTTGGGTAACGCAAAATATGACGTGCTGGATGGTTGATCTCGAACCATAACACATCCATGAGAAACTAGCTCCAAAATCATTTTGAAGCACAAGGGATTTTTACCGAATTTTTTGGGTTCTGCCACATTTCTACCGTAAATATAGCATTCACGTATTCACAGACGCGTCCGCGAAAGCCTGCTCCATATACCTGCGAAAAGAAACAGAAAGCACGATTGAAGCCCATCTATTCTCGAAGACGAAGCTTGCGAAAATTAAGCACTGTAACGGTGAGACTTGGCCCTTGCTGGCTGCTCTCTGTCTTGAGAGTGGGTAGCTTTAAGGGAGTTGGCAGCCGAGTATTGCCAAATACAGATACAACTATTGTTGTATCGAATTCGCGGTTTAATACTAATTGTGATCTCGTTCCGTCACGTTGTGACGATTAAGCTAATTCGTCTAATTCAGTTAATTCGACTATTACGGTGTTCTATATTCTTTGAATAAATAGTTCATCTCTTTATGTGTATTCTGTTTGCGACGGCATCTTTATACTACATTTGGCGCCCGAAACGCTTGTGGACTTGAAAAGTGCACTTCAAGGACCTGTCGACCCCCATTAAACTCAAATCGCTCTGTCGATTTCTTCAATATAGAAAACTATTTCTATACACCATTAAAAAATAAAATACGACTTCGTCAAAGCCGTAAGTGCGTTTTGCAAAAAACGAAAATTAATTATTAGATAATTTATTGTAAATTAATATTTACGCAAATTGCATTTGGATAAAATCCAATATTTTTTCTATTTTTAAAATTAAAATTCTTTTCTTATTAATTATTTTATTTTTGTGAGTTAACCAGAATAATTCGATCAAACGTATTAGCTGTAGCTAATAAAATTCTATTAAAATGGAATCCGATAATAATAATTCAACGAATCGTAATCGCGACCGGACACCTATGCCGGAGGAAGTGATGGAGAGTGATTTTGCAAATCAACATCGCCCCGTTCGGAATGCTGCTGTTTTCGCAAAAGAAAACATGACGAAAAGCGTCAAACCTCGCACATACAAACGCCGAAATCCAGCTCCGCCTAAATCTACGATCGCGAGACAACTTTATGTTGAACAGAACGATGGTTCTGAAACGAACGTATCTGAAGATACGGACTACAGCGACTTGGAAACCAAATCGACTGTAAGTATTAGGGCATCAGATAATCCGAAAATTACTGATGATTTATTAGATGACATCGATCCGGACCAAATCAAAGACGTAACTGCGACCTTGAATGCATCGAAGGTCAATGATCTTAGCCGCGAGGTCGTTACCCTCACGAATGGTTCGAATACGAGTTCACCAATGACGTCGCGACCAACTACTTTTGTAGCAACGGCGGATATCCATACGCGTCCCTCGGCTCCGTTAAATTCTACGATGGTCATTTCTACGATTAAGGACAGAAAGGTTAGTGAAAACGCTAATAATAATTCGATCGTGCCTTTTAAAAAACAAGAAATTGTACTGTTAAATTTTCCGCACACCGAAGTGATCGCGCCGCCGCCTATGACTGACGAACAGTCATTCGATAGTATGATTGAGTCGCTATCAAGTATTCGTGATTGGGCTATAACCCAAACCAACCAGACTAGAACTAGAGTTACTAATCTGGAAGACATTTCGCAAAACCAACATCTACGTATACAAACGAACGTACAGCAAATTATGAACCTGGAATCGCAGATGATCGTTCAGCATCAGACATCGGAAGAATATCGCGATGCGATATCAGAATTACGTCTGTACCTCGCCGAAAACGATGAAAAGATCGCGAACGTGGACCGCCAACAAACGGAAGCGATAATCCATACTCGCGAAGTTGTAAACGATCGTTTCAGCTCTATTGAACAACAAATGGCAGCTGATAAATTGGAAACGGCGCAGAAAATCGGATTAACATCAGATGTCGTTGCTAAGATGGCAAAAAAGATGAAAACATTCGAAGATCATCACCCGACGCCGTATGATGTTAAAAAAGGTAAGCTACCTTTGAACAGTAACGATATGCGTAATGCTGGAATATTTTTCGATAACAGCAATCGATTCCATCCTCATAGTTTTGTACGTAAATTTTGTAATTACGTGAAAAATAATAATTTGGACCCTGGTCCAAAGTGCGCTTTGTTCTTGAGCTTCATCGATATCGACCTGAACTGGGTGGATCTTCAAGACGAATCCGACGACTTCGAGCTACTGCTCGAAGATTTCTACGGCCAGTTTTGGAGCACGAACCACCAGCAACAGGCTTTTCATCATTTTCGCGAAAACATTACAAAAGCGAAATCGACCAGCCTCATCGCTAATATGTTTCTGCGCTGGCTGAAAACATTGAAACGAATGGATAACATTAGTGATTCTGTGATTATACAATCAATGTATAATAAGTTACCAGAGATGATGCAGGCGAAGCTATCAAGACAAGATCGAAGCGATATGGATAGTTTTATTACCTGTATGCGTGAATTAGCACGTGAAAACAATGAATCCGAATTTGACCATAAGATTGAAGTTTCTTCATCATCTTCTTCGAAAAGTCATCGTTCTGAACGTCGTAACGATAAATACGATAAATATGATAACAAGGGTTATCAAAAGAATTATAAGAAAGATAACAGGGATAAAAATAACTCTAGTTATAAGAAACCCTATAAAGGAAACGAGGATAAAGAAAAGAAACCAAAAGAAGCTTCATTCTTTAAGAAAACCAACCGTAATGATAAATACGACAATCGTCGTGATAACAAAAGCACAGATAAACAACGCGATGACAGAAACAGAGACAGCCGAAAAGACAGCCGTAAAGATCGCGATTTCAAACCAACTATAAACGTTAACAAAGTTGAAGCCGAAACGAAATCGTCCGAATCTGAATCTGAACAGAACAGTAGTTCTGCACGTTCTTCCTCTAGTTCCGAAAATAGTTCGGGAAACGAGTCGGACTAGAAGCCAGTGGGCAACCTTCTAGCGATGTAAAGCCCAACCCTATGCAGATTTTCGAGCAATATGAATTTATCGGCGATGGCGTTGCTCATTTTATAAAACATTCTGAAAAAGACAGTGAATCTTTGCCACGTTATTTAAAAAATCAATTATCACTTGAGCAATTGCTCATTGAAATTGAAACGTGTGAATTTACCAAAAAGCGAGCCATCGTATCCGCCTGTCAACTCGAAATAAATTATTCGAAAAAATCTTTTCAAGCTGTCGAAGCCGAACTGCGTGCTGTCATCGATTGTTTATGTCGCAAAGGTTTTGAGAACATCATCTTGTTGTTTCCAATAATAAAGCCCAGATTGAAAGGTGAAAAGGCAGTAGGTCGCTGGAGATACGTCTGTTATCGCCGTATGTTTTCTAGACTGACTCAGGATCCTCGTATACATGTGTGGCATGCGCCAGCACATAAGTACCTGCAACTAGAGATGGTTGAGAACTTATCAGGTAAAAAATACGGACGTCCGGCGATAGATAAAAACTACTGTATCATTCCTAAACTAGACAGGTTTAAATTTTCTGATACTATGAAAAAGTATTACATCGCGAACCATACCTTGTCTGATTTGATCTTCACTATGACTGAAGAAATTAAGAAATTTGAATCGAACTTTCACAAATCTAGAAACACTGGTGCTTTGAAAATCTGCCACGAAGGTGAAAACATCTTCGAACCGAACATCAACGCGAAGCTGAAAGCAGAAAGAAGAGAAAACAGCAAGGAATTTTTCAAAGTTTCTCTCAAACCTGAAAAACGAATGCTACCTCCAGGTATCAAATCATACGATTCATCCGATGATAGCGATAACGAATATAAACATCATCACCGCCGACGTAAACGCAAAGCCATCGATCCCGAAGATATCGATAAGCTGATAATCGTAAACAAGCCAACAGAAGCATACGCTACTGCAAACGAAACGGACTTGTTTATCACCGCCGATGAAGGTTATAACACGTTAGGCTCGGCCAGTGATGATTCCGAATTTGAAATAAGTGCAATCGACGCCATTGATAACGCAAAGTACAAAATGCGCAAATTAGACGAAAAAATTAAACAACAACTCGTAACTGAATCGATTAAAGATCCTACCTGCGTAGTTGAACTAGAGTTCGAAAACGAAAGTACTGTTGCGGCTCAAATGGACTCCGGTGCACTCCCGAACGTAATGTCCCACTCATGGGTTGAAAGGATAACAAGGCAACATCCTGATAAGATCATGTACTTGCCGTTATCACGACCCATCCTCCTGAAACTCGCCGACGGTAAACTGGTCAAAACCATGACCAACATCGTACTCGTATCTCTATGTTTTGCTGACATACCAATGATTCTGCCGTTCTACGTACTCGATACGAACGCTTCAATCTTCATCATTGGTCGCTTATCAATGAAGATTCTTGGAATTGAGCTGAAGCTCAAATTCAATCGTGCCGAATGTACACCTGGACCCGGAGAAAAGAAAAGGATCCTGAAATTCAAAGAAGGTGGTACATATCAAGGTGCTGATATTCTGAGAATTAAACTTGATAAGAAGTATAAACATGAGACCATTCGTAACACAATGGCGAGAACATCAAGCCAAAAATGGATTCCGTTAGATCCTGAAGACGAGGATCACGGACCGGAACAATTTTTAACAAAGTTAAAAAAGGATATCGAAGAGGCCATCAAAACTGGCGAAGTTACTCAAGAGGAGGCCGAATTTGCTCACAAATAACTAGCCGAATTTTCGGATTGTTTTAGCAAATATCCCGGTGCCTATCTCGGTAAACCAGTTGACTTCAAATTCAAAGATGACAAAAGTCATCTCAAGAAATGGAGAGGAGAAAAATACAAACCCTCCAAGAAGTTGAAGATGATGCTTCGCAAGGCCATCAAGGTGATGCTAGCCTTGAAAATTATCCGACCCTCGAAATCAACTTACATCAACACCTTAGCTCCTGTCGTTAAGAAAAATGGCGAACTTAGACTATGTCTAAACGCTGATGAACTCAACCAGTGGCTTGAGCGCCTCTTAACGGAACCCAGATGCATTGAAACAATCATCAATGAGACGCATGGTAAATGGTTCAGCACGTTGGACTTCGTCGCAGGATTTTGGCAACTGATGCTCAGCGCTCGGTCACGCCAATTCACCGCGTTCCAAGTGGGGTTTTTGAATTCAACCGAATGCCTTACGGTCTGAAAATCGCATCAGCCGAATTCATCGAAATGATGAACCAGGTCATACCTATCGGTATGGAAGACGTTCAAACGTTCGTGGACGATGTTCTCATCGCAACGGACACTTTCAAGAAAATGGTTGAACGTCTAAAGGCAGTTCTGACTCTGATCAGAGCAAACGGTCTCAAACTCAATCCTACGAAGACTGACTTGTTCAAACGTGAAACCAAACACCTGGGTTACAAGCTTGCCCACGAACAAATCGGCAAGCAGAGCGAAAAAGTTCAAAAGTTCACAGACTTTAAGCGTAAACATACTGACAAGAAAGGAAAATTTTCCTTGAAAACCGTCAAGGATATCCAGACTCTTGTAGGCCTTACCGGTTTATACAAGAGATTCATCCCGAATTACCACCAGATTCTTGCGCCGATCTACAAGATGACCGAAAAAGACGCAGTCCTGAAATGGGGCAAGGACCAGCAAAAGGCCTTTGAACAACTCGAAGCCGAGTATATCAAGGACTTCAAACTGATGCCGCCTGATCCTAAACAAGACTTGTATCTTGACACGATGGTTACCGACGACGCAATGAATTCGGTATTGTATCAGGTGATTGACGGTAAAGACCGTATTGTCATGTTTACCAGCTACTCGTTCAGACCTCACCAGAAGACCTACACGATCATCGACCGTGAAATGCAGACCCTGGTGACAACCATCCACAAATTGCAACCATGGTTGCACGGTTCCAAAATCCACGTTCGCACGGATTTGAAACCGATTGTTCGTAAATTCGAAACCCTAATCCAGACCCACCGTAAAGCGGCAGGGTGGATTACGGAATTGAATGGATATGACATTGCGTATGATCTGAAGCCGAAAAAACAGCTCTACAAGATCAACGCTCCCGAAATAACACTGTGCTCACTCGATTGGACCAATATTGAGCCGTACGCCGTAGAATTTACCCAGACCATGGCAGATACTCTTCACACATGTTTCGACGATATGGAATCTTTCCAGAACGCCGACCCATCATGTATGAAGATCAAAGAAGTACTATTGAGTGATACCTCAAATTGTCATCATAAAGTGCAAGCCAAGAACGAACGCATCAAGAAAAAGTTCAAGTTAATCAAGAACAAAGAGAATCAATCGATTCTCCATCGCTGCTACGAAGATGGCACCGAAATTCCGTATCTACCGGAAGAACTTTTCTGCGACACCATAAACAGAATACACATAAAGAGATGAACTATTTATTCAAAGAATATAGAACACCGTAATAGCCGAGTATATCAAGGACTTCAAACTGATGCCGCCTGATCCTAAACAAGACTTGTATCTTGACACGTCTCACCGTTACACTTGCCCCTTCGAGCTTACGCAAATAGCTGGCATACGCGTGCATCCATTTTGGAAATCTATCTGTACAGTAAAGATTAGATCTTTACTTGAATTTACAAAGGCTCTGACCTTTTATACTCGATTTTGTCCTTTTATACCGATTATGTCTTTCGAATTTGACAATTAACTTTAGCTCATACACGTGACGATACGATATAGGTTTAGAAACCTAGCGATCGGTTCTTGTAAAATTGGTTCAAATTTTTTAAGTATTTGGCTCTACTCTGCTGACTACTCGCTTGACCTAACCACTCTCTCGATGGCAAACCCGAAGGGGCAGGGTGGTCACTGGGGTCACAGTTTCTAAGTTCGCGCTTACCCTCGGCTTCGTGATAGTTGGATGCACGCGTATGCCAGCTATTCGCGTAAGCTCGAAGGGGCAAGTGTAACGGTGAGACTTGGCCCTTGCTGGCTGCTCTCTGTCTTGAGAGTGGGTAGCTTTAAGGGAGTTGGCAGCCGAGTATTGCCAAATACAGATACAACTATTGTTGTATCGAATTCGCGGTTTAATACTAATTGTGATCTCGTTCCGTCACGTTGTGACGATTAAGCTAATTCGTCTAATTCAGTTAATTCGACTATTACGGTGTTCTATATTCTTTGAATAAATAGTTCATCTCTTTATGTGTATTCTGTTTGCGACGGCATCTTTATACTACAGCACATACCGAAGCTAGAAACTGGTAATTCGTAGGAGTGATTTGTTTGATCAGTAATTCAGTATGATAATTTTTCTCTAAATTGTAACTTGGACCACTCTATCCTTAGTACCCTGAAAAATTTTTCAAAAATTAGAATCTTTAAACAATTTTCTAAAATTTGAAAAATTCATCAAAAATTAAAAATTTTCCAACATTGAAAGAAAACTGAAGCAAATTTCTATAAAATGGTTCCCAAACCTTGGACAAATATTTCAAAACTAGAACCATTTTTTCTATAACCTGAACAATTTTCTGAAAATTAACAGTTTTTCAAAAATTGGGGATTAGAATACTTGCCAGAAAAAGGACAAGTTTGGCAAAAGTAATTAAAGAATTTTCCAAAACCCGAACAATTTTTTAAAATCAGTATAATTCTCTAGAATTTCCACTATTTTCCGAAAATTGCATCATTTTCTAAAACTTGGTACATGTTAGGTATATTTCAATCTTCAATCAACCTCACTATGAAAGTTTAAAAACCACCTATGCAGCCCTTTTTTCAAAAAAATCCTAAAAACATGGATCGCGGAAGCGAAAATTTAAGTTACACACTAATTGTTAGTATTCGGTGTAGAACAGACGTTTGTAAGTACATTTTATTTGTAAATATCCTTCTTTACCTCTAAATCAATGAAACAAAAAATAAAGAAACGAAAACGAAAAGATACATGGACATGGACATAGAATAAACCCCAACGAGATAATTTCCAGTTCATTGTACCGAGAAGTTGGGAACGAAATCTGGGTTAATTGAAAGAATTTTCAACTAGGCCAGTGTTATTTTTGCATCCTCGACTTGAAGCCCTGAAACAACTGAAATTAATCGTACAATGACACGAACCGCTGTAACACCCTTGTAAAAAAAACATCTCGCGCATATTTCCCATACATTAATCCTCGTCTAAAATAAAAGAGTATGTAAGTACTTGAAATTCGTTTGCTTTTATCGATAAAACGCGTGCTCGGCGTTTTCCTATAATTAGGCCATTTTTGTCAGCATCGGTAATATGAAAAGATGCGATATTACCCTTTAAATTTGCCAACAATATATCTACTCTTTGTGTCGAGTGTTCAATAAAATTCCCCATAGCGTAGGTACACGATTTTTCAAAAATAGGAAAATTTTTCAAAACTTGGACAACTTTGGAAATGTTGAAAATTTTTTCCAAAAATCGAGAATTTGCTAAAAATACGATCATATTTCGAAAATTGATTGGGATAATTTTGCAAAATCGTGACATTGGTAAAATAAAACATCATTAGTTACAATGTCGAGTCGTATAGCAACTTTGTAAGTAGAATCATAGAGTAAGTTCCAAAAATTCCAATCTGAATAACTGGGATATAGTGTCCTGAAACTAATTTTGACATGGACACAGTGTCCCAAACCCCTCAATCTGGACATAACACCCTCAAAAACTTTTAATTTGAGAATCTTAAATACCTCAATTTAGAAATAATATCCCAAAAAACTTGACATGGATATAGTGTCCCAAACAGCTCAATCTGGACATAACACCCTCAAAAACTTTCAATTTGAGAATTTTAAATACCTCAATTTAGAAATAATATCCCAAAAAAACTTGACTGGGACATAGTGAAACTTCAAATTTAGATGTCTCAAATTCCTCAATTTAGAAGTACTTATTATCCCAAAAAACCGAATTGGGACATAGTGTTCTAAAACTAATTTTGGGAATGGACGATAGACATAGAGTCTCAAAACCGTAAATACTACCTCAAAAAACTCAACTGGGCATGGTATCCTGAAACTAATTTTGACATAGACATGGTGTTCAATGGTTTTTTTTAGGTAAGTACAATGTTGTCGTGAATTTAATTTTAATTTCGTCGTGGATTTCATTTTATCTGTCGTTACAAAATTAGTCGTTAGAAAATTATTTTTACTGTTCATTGATTTTTTTTGCCGTGATTTCTTTGTTTCGTCGCTGGAATATATTATTTTGACATGCGATCTTATTTTCTGTCGTTCAATCATTTGTTTTATTGTGATAACTTTCTTTCATCGTTTGTTCCATTATTCCGTCGTTAGTTTCCTACTATTAGTCGTGCAAACCCTCAGGCATCGGACCGAAATTTCGAAAAAAAATAGTAACTTTAGTAACTTTTTTTCTGAAAAAAGTAACCAATTTTTTGTGAAAAAGTAACCAACTTTTCGTGAAAAAGTAGACAATTTTTCAATTTTTCGCCTTTAAAAAATTATTAATACCCCCTCCTCCCCATTTTTTTTCAAAGTTGTTTTTTTCTCTGTAATTTTACTACCGAAGAGAGAGAAAAAAATTTCATCTAAGAATGAGTTTTATCAGTGGCGTAGCCAGGAATTTCTCATGGGGTGAGTCAGAACTTTCATGGAACTTTCATAATTTTTTGGAAAGTTCTAAGTTTACTTCCATGCCAATTATTTTGGCCTCAAAACTCCAAAATAATAAGAAATTTAAGCAGTAGGCGTCAAAATCTGTCTTTGGAGAGTACAAAATTGCCATGTATAATTTATTGAATTGTGATTTTGTTCATGCCCGAGCGAAGCGAGGGCGAAACTTCGAAAAAATTGGATTTTCAATGCCTAAAACAGGGATTGGAAACCATTTTTTCGTATAATTGCCTCAAATAATTCATTAAACTGTGATTTTGTTCATGCCCGAGCGAAGCGAGGGCGAAGATTTGAAAAATTTAATTTTGTATGTCCAAAAAAGACATTTTGCATGTAAATTTTATGATTTCGTTTTGCCATTTTTTTTTTGCGAGTTGAGCGAAAAAAGTAACTTTGGAGCTGAAAAAGTAACTAAAGTAACTTTTTAGCCAAAAAAGTAACCAAAAGTAACCGAGCTTGAAAAAAGTAACCAAGTTACTTTAAAGTAACCGCCGTCCGACGCCTGAACCCTCTATTTTGTCGTGCAGTTTAATGGCACCCATGAAAAATTGCACTAGTCAATTCACTTCGAAGTCGAAACATTTCAAAATTTCGAACCGTTTCACCAATACATATTTCAACCTATTGAAAATTCTCTTTGAAATTCAATCGAGTAATTTCCACCTTGCTTGAAATCTACCCTAATCGGTGAATTATGTAAATGCAACGTTCTCGCATCTTAATTTTTCATCATCCATCGAAATTCTAGCTCGCCAAATTCGAGAAATCTGTACCCTATAATTTAGATATGTACCTACATCTGGAATCTTACCTATATGATTTAAATCGAGAAATTTCTCAATTTTAGGTATACCCAACCACAGGTGAAATTCGAGGTACAGTTCACCTTTGTATTAGAACACCCCAGATTGATGAAAATTTCACATTTTCATTGCCGATCGTAAAATCAAATTAAAAGAATCAAAATACGTTTATTAAACGTAGCTCTTTTGTACGCATTAATAAATCTTATGACATCCGAATCTCCTGTACAATAATAAAATGATAAACGCACAATGCCCCCGTATACTCCCAACATAAAAAATTTAATAACGAAATTCCATATATATAAAAATGGTACACTACGGATAGAGCAAGAGGTACGCTACGTACGTTTCCATTTAATATCTCATTTTATGAAATTCTTAATAAAGTCGAGCTCGAGTGGGAACCGAAAAATACGCGTATAAAAGGTGCAGTGCGTTAGGTAATTAAACACGATTAAAAGTTTATCGACGAGGTACCATTTATAGATCGGATTATTCCGCTATTTTGTGTGTTTTACAATGAAAACAACTATAAAGTAGGTACGTCTGGGGGCTTATTTTGTATATTTACCGAAATACCTACCGAAGCTGCGAACGTATATGTAAGATATTGCAGCAGCGGTGAAAAACTTGTAACATTTGTCGTAAATTTGGTCAACGTTGCGTGTAAAATATGTTGAATCTTGATTGCAGCAACATTAAGTAAATGTGATAAGAAAGTATCACGCCTATATATTTTTTTCTCACCAGATAAAGTGTTTTTCCGGCATTTACCAAAGGTAATTTACATCGGACAGCGTGAAGATATCTGCCAAGTTTTATGAAAAAAAAATTTCCTCACTGGAAACTTTTTTCCCGTTCGGCTTTCTTTCTTACTCCCACTTTTTCTGTAAATATCGAGTACTCATTACTCGAGGATTTTTATATTCTTACATTCGGGCACGAGTTTAAAATATAATAAAATTTGAATTACCGAACATTAAGTGACATAAAATTACGAGGAAGATTAAAATAAAAAATGAAGAGAAAAAAACGGACTAAATAATACCGACGACGAATATTAATAGACCGTTAACGCAATTTAGTTTAACATTTAATGGCTTATAAACAACATCGAGTATTTTCTCTGCAGCTACTTTCGAATGAAAAAGTACGTAAGGAAAAAAAATTAGGAATTTAAAAGGATATTTTTTATGACACCTCGTATATATGCTAATTTTATACTCGTCTACGCAGCCATTACATGGTATAAATGTTTCGATTTCGATCATACAGTGTTTCCTGGTTAGAAATGCTGGGGCTGGTGTTTTCCGAGTCGCGAATGTATTGATCTTTGGGTTTTCGTTCGGCGTAATTTCAGACGATATTAAGAATAGAAATTTTAGAGATATGAATAATTTTATGAAAAGAATGCTGGATTTGGAAAGAATCTCGAATTATGAAATTTGGGAAAGAATTCCAGGAGAAATTCTTCGAGTTTTGTGAGAATTTGTACACAGAATATCTCGAGCGCATCTAAAGATGCTGGTATCAATGCAGTCCAGAGGTTTTTTTTTCGGAAAAAGGATCATGAAAAAACACTAAGTCTCCAACATTTATAGAAAAATACATAGAAATGTTCAATTTTCAGTAAACTTTTTTCATAAGTAAGTAAGTATTTCATTCTTCTCGATTTTAGAATAACCAGGTATACATTGAACAACAACGAAGATAACTGTAATTAAAACTGAGGCATTATGGTATTCATTGGTGAGTTTTCATTTTTTCTATTAAAAATATTTCGTAACTTGAAAGGAAACTAGACCAGAAGAGAATAGTTTTTGGATTAAAAGTTTATTAATTATAAGACAACAGAGCGCAAGATTATGTTTCTCTATTTAAAAATATCATTTTTCAGGGCTACTCTATGAATTATTTTACAAGGCGTAGTAAAAAGTGAAAAAACTAGAAAGTTATACGAATATTAGAATGAGAAAAATGGATCTCGTAGCTTTGAAGGTAGAACGAGTTCAATCTTCTTTTTTTAAAGAACATTCGAAAAAAAAGCGTTGAAGGAGGTCTTCGAAGAGGAGAATGAAGAACTGAGAATTAATGACTGAGAAATGGAAAACTGACGATTCAATCATTCCAAGGCCAACAAAAGATGAGGAAATGGAATCAGAAAATTGTAATCATTTTAGCTTCATTAAGTATAATCCTTTTTGGTCTCAAATTTTAAAAAAAAGTTTTGATTTCGAAGTTTATTGGCAATAAATCCTTCTCGTTCCTCAAAATTGGTCCAATCACTTGACGAAAAAATAATGCATTCTAGTTCATAATATCAGAATATCACAATTAGCAACTGGCTGCACTGACGTTAAAAATTTTTAAAGAAAAATTTAAAATTTTTCATTTCTGATAATTGAAAACAAAATGATAGTGAATATTTCAAACGATAAAAAAATTAATTCGAGGTCAACGTAAATTCCATAGTGTAACATGACACGATTTGTAACTGGCTGCACTGACATACAAAATTTTCGAAAAAAAAATCGAAATATACTTTCAGTGATTGAAAAAAAACATACATAATATTTTCAGGCGAAAACATAATCAATTCAAAGTCTATATAAATTCCGTATTTTGGAATTTCATGATTTGCTGTTGGCTGCACTGGTGTATAAAATTTTCAATTTTTTTTCAAAATTCACTTTCAGTGATTGAAAAAATGTTTTGTTTACTTCCTCGATGAAAAAAAAATCATTCCAGCTCAGTGAAAATGTCATATTATTGAAATATTGCAATCTGCAACTTTTCAACCCCCTGGTAGCAGTCAGAGTTTTGATCGGAGAAGGACCCCGATGGTTTAGGGAGATGTAGAAACTCAAATCGCATCTTTTATGTCAGTCTTACTAAGGCTTCTGACACAACTTTGGTTGGCTAAAAAACGCAAAAATCAGCGTTTTTTTCAAAAGGAGGTACACTTTGAGCCCCTCCTGCTCCCCTCCCCTTGCCCCTCGGGGGCTCAAAATTTTTTTGTGAAGTCTCCCACTCAAATTAAACCACCCCACCAAATTTGGTCGAAATCCAAGATATTTTTTTTTTTCGATCCACCTTAATACATACATACATAATTTTTTGAAATAGTTAGGTACTGGAAACTGAATTATCTGTGTTTTAAAGGGTCTCATGGCCCTTTGTCCATTTCTGCGTTCCCATGATTCATCAATAAAATGTTATTTTCAATTTCTTGATTTTCTTTATGATTTTCTCAAGTTCTATAAAGGCTAGAGGTATTGGTGTACCTTTTCCAGCCCTGTATTAGAAAATGCGCGAATGCGCGCGCATATGCACGAATATTCTCAAGAATATTCTCTCGAAAAGATTCTGCGCGCATTTGACCATCACTAGGCAAAGTGGGTATGGAGACTTGGAATATCAAAAGGGAACTATTTTTTATATAGTTGATTCAAATAGTTTATATAATTGTGATTAACTTTGAAAAAATGTGCTCCAAAAAGGCACTTTTTCACGTAAGTTCCTGACGCCAAGGGGAGGGTCGAGACACCCCCCCCCCCCAGCTACGCCCCTGAAACTTGGGTGTGACTAAAGGAGGGTGGAAATTTTAAATTCGGTATTGATGAATTTTGTTTTCATTCATTTTGTCACCATTTTATTTTATTTTATTTTATTTATTTTTTTTATATATATAACGCCATATACAGCAACTAAGGCTAGAGGCGTTTTTATATTTTTTAGTTGAACAAACATTTTTATCATTACAGCCGAAATTTCGTGGGTTAATTCTACATATTATAAAGTCTCTATTTTTATGTAGATTTTCTCTCAGTATTTTATTTTTGCTGTTTCTTTAACCCAATTAGACCAATTTCGACCAAACTACTGTAAATAGCTACCATATTTTTATACTTTCACAAACTTTGAACACGCTTGTATTCATCATACTGATAAAAAAAATGAACTTCTACACACTGAACAGCGCTCACCAAAACATCCCCATCCGGCATCATTCGTCTCAACACACATTCGACTATTAAAACATCACGTACGACTAACACGATGAAAATTCAGCCTACCGACAAACCGTGCAGACCGAATTAACGTTGATCAATATAAGTTGCAAGTTGCATCGATTCGACGATGAGAAATAACGCACGTTGGGCACAGGACGACGAGGAAGTCCGGGGGCGCGACGCCGATGGTGATTGTCACCATGAGCGAGGTTTCGGTGCAACGTTGATTAATCCGCACGACGCGACGCCCGACGTTCCGGTAACCTAACCAGCTCGTTTATCGTGGCTAATAAAAAATGCTGCGGAATTTTGCAGTCGTTTATAAATTACTGCAATTACACGGTATATGGAATTGCATTCCTAATACAAGCTCGACGAATTATTTAAGGGTAGTAGATTTTAACGAAATTAGTCTCTCGGTTGCGTACGTAGATGTAGCTGATGATGAAGGGATGGCGAGGGCGAGATGGTCGTGATACACCTACGATGTATTATGTAAACACGTTAAAAATTAATTCATTTCTAAGGTCGAGACGCACCTAAAACGTATGACGAAAAGGAAACGTTGCGGTTTTTATCTAGCACGCAGTGTTGTCTTACACCAAACATATCCCAATGTAGGGCAGGAAAAGGAACCTAGACGTGAAGGAAAAGGGTTTCTATTGCATTACCCCATAAGCGAAGACAGCGATACATTGGCCTGTATTCATAAACTACCGCCATCGTGTCTATTTGCATTCAGAGCTGGCGAAATGAAATTTCCTCATATGTACAATACAAAAAAGTACACTAAAAAATAATATTAAAAAGTTTGTTCCGATATCTGGCTTGAATTTGAACATGAATATAATTTTTTGAGAGAGAGTATTTTCAACCCCTCCCTCCCCCAATAAAATATAAATGTAATTTTAGTTGCTTAAAGATATTTAATTCTTGATTTTTGGCTAATTTTAAAATTTAATAAGTCGTTAGTTTGCAGTGAAAATGTGAAATGGAGCCAGATTGAGTAGGAGAGAGGTAAAGGAGGTAGTTAGCCTTCTATTAATGGGAAAATTAATTTTTCAGGCGAAAAAATTAAATTTAAGTCTGAAATTTTTTGAAAGTGGTGATTTTTTTTTGGAATGTTTTTGTTTCGGGTTGGAGCGAAACTGAGAAAAATCATACTTTACGTCGAAACAATCCGTCTTGTTTGGAAATTTTCAATTTTTTAAACTATTTATCCCTTCAAAAAGACGATTTCAGTTTATCTATGATGGTACTATCTTTTCGTAGTACAAAAATGGAAAAAACTTTGAAAAATTGACATAAAATTGACCGATGATAACAAATAAAGTTATTAAAATTTTGCTCAATATTTAGTGTTTTGATGTAGTATTTAGAGCCAGATCAAGGTGGGAGGGAGGGTGAAGAGGGCAACTTGACTCCCTTCAATGATGATAAAACTGCATTTGAAAACAAAAAATTGGGTTCAAGTTTGAAAATTTTGTAAAGATGACCTTAATTTTCGTAGATATAAAAAACGGCGAGAAAAATTGTTCTCCGGGTTGAAAAAAATCAGAAAAAAATCCATTTTGGTCGAGAATTTTATATTTTTTGGTCTTTGAGAGTATTTTCTTTAAGGTAACATATGAAATATTGAGGTTCCTTTAACTAGGAGAGGCTCGACAGGACAAAAATATGAGACTGAAAAGTTGTTCAATGAATGATTCAACACTCTTTTTTCCACTCCATTTTGGGTATTAAGTGATTTTTTTAATTCCTTAAAATCAGAACATTCAAATCAATACATTTTCACTTTTTTAGTTCCAGAGGTGAACTTTATTTCTAATTTTTAAAAAAAAAGGGAATTAGGCACCAACTTTTAACTTGGTAACTCTGATGCTCAAAAATTTTTAATATAGAAAATTATAATCTTCAAATTCTCCAATTTAATAACTTCAAAAGTTGAAATCTATCACAAATTAATTTTTTTTTTCGTTTTATTTCATCGCAAAACAGACGCAATAGCTTCACTGGAGCTCCTGAAATGAAAAATTTCATATTTTTCACGCAGCCCCCCGTCACGTTAAGTATTTTCCAACACTTAAGAGAAAACCCTCACCTTCAAAAATCGTATTCAAATTAATAGACGTAAAATTAACGAATAAAAGAAGAAAGCATTTTTGTATTGTATGGAAAGATTTTCAAGCCGGAAATAAAAATTCGACTTTTTCATCGAATAAAAGCGCGAAGCGGAAAAAAAGTTTCCTATTTTAACGCCATTGTTGGTATTTATTGTATTTTATTTCTTTTTTCCTGCTTTTTACTTAAGTATGCCCTTGAAATTTGGCGGTGTTTCTTTTCCCTGGTCTTATTTTTTTCTCGAGACGATAAAGATGATCGAAAGATAGGTTGCGAGCAGATTTCGAGCACTTTCGTTTCGCGTCGAACTGTCTTTACCACTCTTGAAAAATGGAACGTATCGGTTTAAAAGAAACTGAGCGACGCCCACAGCGTGTATTATCGAATTACCAAAAAAGAACTACGATTGATTGGAATTTTCGGTGCGAAATTATGTGAAATGGCGCGAAAGATTTTCGTGACGGAAATTTTTTTCTCGTTTAGTAAAATTATTAACGGGACGAGATTCAAGGAGGGAAAAATTGCCGTTTTTAATGACGCCAATTACGCTTGCGAATATTTGGAACAAAGGGTATAGCCGGATAAGGGGTGGTTTTGGCCCCAGCCCCGATTATTGGTCTAATAGCTCCAGGTTGTGTACCTTGATGAAAAAAATTCTGGAAAAAATTTTGGGCCACCAACCCCCTCTCTTTCGTAGCTATGGCCATTTTATTGCATCATTTTCAACAACATTTTTTCGAGTCGATATATGCTGCAGAATTGGAACTCATCGACTTCTACAGCCTGGCGCGTGTAAATTACAATTACGTTTCATCTAATAAGGTCAATCAACAATTATTCATTTTTACCCCTTCAAATTGTAGTTTGGGGGCAAACTCCACCGAGGGGAAGAGGGGTAAAATTCAAAAAAGATTACCATTTTCGAACTCAGCGCGAAATTTTAAACCATTTCGATATGCCGCATCGCTATTTTTAAATTATAGTTTTTATTATAATTTGACGGGAGAGGGGGGAAGAAGGGATGAGGGTTGGATTTTTTTTGGGGGTGTCAAGGTATGCTGAAAGTTGAGATCAATCAACCACAATTATCTGATTTGCGTAAATGCCAATTGTTTCATTTAAGTAATGTCAATTATTAAGTTTTGCCCCTTCAAATTGTAGTTTGAGGGCAAAACTCCACCGAGGGGGATCAAATTCAAAAATTATTACCATTTTCGAACTCAGTGCGAAATTTTAAACCATTTCGGTATACCGCATTGCTGTTTTTAAACTAATGTTTTTTAAAAATTTGGCGGGGATGGGAGGGATGAGGGTTGGAATTTTTTTTTTTTTGGGGGGGGGGGGGGTCAAGGTATGCTGAAAGTCAAGATCAATCAACCACAATTATCTGATTTGCGTAAATTCCAATTACGTTTCATTTAAATGATGTAAATTCTTTAGTTTCCCCCTCAAATTCAAGTTTGGAGACAAAACTCCACCGAGGGGGGTCGACATCAAAAATGATGATGATTTTCGGATTCAGCGCGAAATTTTAACCCATTTTGATGTATCGCATTGCCATTTTTGAGCATGTATTCCATGACTTAATTTTGGTGTGTGGGGGGGGGGGGTGAATAACCTGTTTATTTTCATTACTTCGCATTGTGCAGGAATTTTTCGCCCATTTTTGCGGGAATGGACTTTAAATGACTTCATTCAACAAAATTGACGAGTATTTTTTGGTTCTCACCTATATTTTGGATAAGAGGGCTCTTTTACTGTCAAAAATTGTCCAAATGCATAAAAATTGCATTTGAAGTGCAATAAAATGCAGTTGTGCAGGGTGCAACGGAAAAAATTACAGATTCGGTATCGGGAGAAGTTCCTCAACCCAAATCCATCGAATTTTTTCGGTTCGGACCATGTCCCCTAAATCACCATTTTAGGGGTCCTCCACCCCCCCCCCCCATTGTGCAGGGTTAAAAATCTGAAACTGCACTTTTTCGAATGAGGCGGATAGTACCGACATTTCGGCAGCTCATTTTTTTGGTTCTCAAAAAAGATCGCTGAATTCGATTTCTAGAGCACTTTCTCATGTTTGGATTGTAGCTAATTCTATTATAAACTTTCATGCAACGCTAGTTCATCCGTCTTTTGTTTTCTTATATTATGTAAGTATTCTTTCCTCAAAATCACAAATAAATTTCATTATTTTCTCATTCAAACGGACCTACGAACATTAATTTTTTCAAATATTATTATTTATTGAAAAACGAGTCCAATTTCAGGAAATGATTCGATTGGTCGCAAATCGAATCATTCGATTATTCTAAAAACATTTTTTCCTAGCAAATAATCAATTTCAATTCAATTTCCATCCATGTACAGATACATCTTTCAATTACCGGCAATCATTATTAATTAGCAAACGCATAATCGAGACAATTCAACGTAGCCTCAGCGTTAGAAAATCCAAGCATTATTCAGTACCTATGTAAATGGTTACAAAAGTACTTGCAATAATAACCCTGAAATCAAAGTAAGTGAAATCCTACACAGATTTTTACCGGTTATACTCGAAATTCGAATTAGCCCAAATTTCCTGTTGAGCCGAAGTCAGGGAGTCAAGGTCATAGTTCTCCGGAGTCAAGGTCTGAAATTGACTACGGAGTCAAGGTGAAGTCAGGAGTCAGGTGTGAGTTTGATTCCGGAGTCAATATGGAGTCAAGAGTCAAGGTCTGAAAGTGACTCCGGAGTCAAGGTGGAGTCAGGAGTCAACTTTTCCCCTTGACTCTGGGAGTTAAGTGGAGTCAGAGTCAACTTTTCCCCTTGACTCTGGGAGTTAAGTGGAGTCAGAGTCAACTTTTCCCATTGACTCTGGGAGTTTAGTGGATTCAGAAGTTAACTTTTCGGCTAATTTCTATTCCCTGGTCCAAAATCGGAGTTAAACTGACTCCAAATTGACTTCGACTCCGGCTAGACTCCGGAGTCAAGTCGGAGTCAGGAGTCAAGGTCATAGATTGACTCCGGAGTCAAAGTGGAGTCAGGAGTCAAGGTGTGAGTTCGAATCCGGAGTCAAGAATCAATATTCTCCCTGGTGGAGTCAGGAGTCAACTTTCTCCCTGACTCCAGAGTCAATGTGGAGTCAGGAGACAACTTTCTCCTTGACTCCGGAGTCAAGGTGGAGTCGGGAGTCAACTTTTCAACTGACTCCTAGTCCCTGGACAGTAGCATTGTTTTCTCCTGCGACATTCGAAATCGATCTACCAAGTAGAATGTCCGATTTCACATCGGATATAGTTTTTCCTAAAAATATTTGTTGGCCGAACTAGTTTGGACTAATTGTCGCCGGACAAACCAGTTTTTCCTATGTTTTCTATCGGAAAAACTAGAACGTCCTGTCATACTGGAATGTCCTGAGGCCCATAGGACGTTCTAGTTCGGCCTAGGAAATTCGAGTTAATCCAAAATTCGGGTATGACCGGTACCAGATACATTAATGAATTAGTATTTCGAATCGTCGAAGAATCGACTCATCCAAACCCTCCGGAGAATTCTCCATCATTTAATATAATCCAACAGCGACGTCGGGATTCGACTAAATCAATGTTCATCCAGGCAACGGCGGCGTTAAAATCGTAAAAACTCACTTTCAATTTCATATCAAACAGAGGGTTGAAGTTGTTTCAAATTGTATTTGTCATAATAAACGGTAAAAAGCAATATTAACCGAGCTTGGAAATATCATTTTGCCATACGTGATTGAAGAATCAAGACATGTATACGGTACCAAGGGACATATGTTCGGTCGCATGGAAATATATACATCAGTACCGACGTACAGTAACTTCACTACATCGCAGCGCAGCTAAATTTAAGCGCCGAATATTTTGAACATTTACCCCAGAGAATTGGTTATTGTTAAGTGGCAAGATAACGTCGAATGATATACAGCCAAACGTGCCGAAATATAGATCGATATTTTTAATTCGTTTCCATATAATGCCATAGTTGTATAGGTGCATTTTCCAAATATTGAATAATAGAAAACCCTTCGTTCATTGTGTTTTATCACTTTGTATAACAAAGCTATAGGTAAACGCGTATTTCAATGGTTGATGAAAAATATTCGAGTATAGCTGGTACGCTTTTCGGTACCTACCAGAACTATAGTCGACCTTATGGATAGTTTCCATTTGATTCTTTGAATTTAGCCATAAGAGTCTCTCGCGCGGTATTATCTCGATTCTCGGTAAGATTTTTAGGTACAAATTAAGCAAGCAATTCAGGGTCTCTCGAACGAACCCCTATTCAAGTCTCGTCTTAAAAGACGCTGCCAGATTTTCTCTTCCAAAACGCAATCCTAAGCTTGGAGTTTTTTTTCTCCCTCGGAGATACTTTTTAAAATACCAGAAACCTCGGCACTCGAAAACATCGTATTTCATAAGTTCTCGATCCGATTACAGAATTAAAACAGCAGAAACCGAAAGCTTTTTATAGCGAATTTCGCCGCGATGAGAAATTATTAAACTGAATTAATCAGCAACATTGTGAAAAGATTATTTCACAGATTTTTGCCGCGCGCAGCGTTTATAATAATGCCACTGAACTGACAAGTGTCGTGAATAAGCACTCTTGAAACGAGAGGAGCAAAAAAAAAAGCCTACTATGTGAAAAAAACCACCCCGAACCGAAGGATTTTTCAAGCAGCCCGGGTCTATATAAAGTTCTCTTTTTGCGGTTACGCTCGATTGTTAATTTTAAAAAGAACATTTTGACCAGGTTCGATACTTTCTCGTGCCATCAGTTTCAAAATGTGCAATAAAAAACGTAGAACGTTTTATAATCCGATAAAATAATAAAAAATGGGGAAAAAATTCGCTGAAATTTTAATATCAACCCGAGTTCGTAGAAAAAAGGGAAACGAAATTTCATGGGGTTTCGTGCAATTCTCTCGATGATTTCGCCCATTGACCCCACCCCCCCCCCCCATCCCCACCGATGGAAAAATATTTCGAGAAATTTCAAATTTGATGCATTAGAAACGAAATGCATCCTCTTTTTAAAAAGAATCATGACTCAACTTTTGGGGTAGGTTTCATCAAAATCCCTTTCCAAGGCCAAAACACCATACTTAACCTGCTATACCCTTTCCGAAAGGTATATTCTCACTCATCCCTCTTCTCTTTTCCAGAATACAGTTTTAAAATGACTTTTTCATCTGAAAATTCGGTATTAGGCAATCTGAGACGACTAATTTAGTTGGCGATTACTGACTGATTGAATCAGTCAAAAATTACTGATGTATTCGGTAAAAACCCACTAATAATACTTGAATTTAAATGAATACCTATATATTAAATAATATCAAGTTCAAGTTATTCGTTTATTCGGCTCAAACTTAAAATTGAATTTGAATTCTGCTGCAAAAGCTTCGAGCTACTTCGAGTTAATTCCAAAATAACGCGATCAAGCACTCATTAGGAAGAAAAAAGAAGAATTTACCAGGATTTGTACTTAGCTGCCCAAATATTAAATGACTTTAGGCTTTTTTAGTTTTAACGTATTCAACTGTAGCAGTTACGATCAGTGCAATCAGCATTGTAAAAAAATTTTTAATTCAGAACAAGTCTCACTGAATGCAACATTTATGTAGGTACCAGAAAATCACTAACCAAGGATTCAATTTTTTTTGTATGGCCTACTTTTTAAAAAAAAAGATCAGATAAAATTTATTACGGTGTTTCAGTCGATAAATTTGATATAATTGTATCAACTTAAGACATCTGATATTTCATTGGTAAGGAATAATAAGTTTTTTTTTCGGACACTGATTGATAGAAGATAATCCATCAAAAGTTCGAATAACAAAAATTATTTCGTTTTGCATCTCAGCAGATACTTTTTAATCATTGTTAGAATTGACAATTTTTTTCTCTTTTTTTTGGTAAGAGGGAGGGGATTTCCACTTCTTACTCTCTCATTTATAAATCAGTGAAAATTATCGAAAATTACTGGGAGACAGTAAGAATTGCAACACAGTTATAAATCAGTGAAAAAAATTCACTAAAAGCAAACAGTGAAAAAAATTGCTGGGAAATCAGTGAAATTCTTTGAAAAATCAGCGAAAATACGTTGAAAATCAAAGAATTTCGCTGATTTTTTCTGTGCTGCGATTCTGACTATTTATCTGTAACTTTTCACTGATTCGAAATGAGAGAGTAAACAAGTTATGTTTAATTGACAGTAAAAAAATCGAACTCTTTGTTTACTCTAATTGAAAATCATTAGCATGATCGAAGAGTTTAGTTTTTTTTTTCTGTCAATTTAGTATGTCACAAAAACGCGCTTTAAAAATTTCTTCATAAGTCATTTTCATCAATAATTTTTCAATATTTACTTTTTAATCGTGTTTTTAGGTTATTTTCAATTAGTTTATTTTCAATATTTTAAAATTTTTTTAGAGAAATTTTTTACCCTGCAAAGAATAATTATTTATAGTGAAATTAGCCCTCCCCCCAACCAAAAAAAAAATCGTGTTTGATTATCAAACATTTCTGAATAATACCATCCTAAGAATTTAAAGTTACAGCATCCATTCCAATTGATTCTGCTGCTTGTAAAAGGTTCTTTCAAAAAATCGTAGAGAAATTTGATGCCAAAGAAAAACGAAAGGCCAAATTGTGAACATTGACATCGGAAAATGGGGTACAAAGGGTGCCCCTAAATCGCATCAGATAGGAATTTCCACAGCGTTTAAACACGAAAAATGTCTTTTTTGGCCATTAAACTCTCAATTTTTCTAATGCTTCGCTCGGGCATGAACAAAATCACAATTCAACGAACTGTTTGAGGCAACGGTGCGAAAGAAGACTTCTTTTTGCCTCCTCCGCCGAAAATCCTTCTGGTACTTCAAGTCTTTGTACTCAATTTGTACCCTGCCTGAAAAAATATTCCGACGACACTGATTGCGAATATTTTTCATGTTTTTCAAGCCTATATTCCAGAATAATTTTAAGGAACACCTGACCAAAGGGTTCCTTAAAACGACGAATTTGTAGATCGTGATTGGTTAAGGGAACCTTAAAGTACCTCGCGAGGTACCTTAAGGTTTCATTAACTTCAAGACAAATTCTGAAATATTGCCCTCATTCTTGTTTTATTCTGTTTATGCGTTTGTTTTGCTGTTTCGTTCTCAATAAAAACGTTTTTTTCTTTTTTTTCTGCTTAATAACGTCTGAAGTGACTTAGAGCTCAGCTCCCCCCTCCCCCCAGATCTATTCTACCAAATCAGTCAATAAATCCATAACAAAGCATTACAGGTATTAGTACCCGCGGTTAGCATGAAAAAACACTTTTTGAACACGGGTTGAAATGTGGTTTTCATTTTAGTATGACCCAAAAGAAAATACACAAATTTCACGATTGAAAGAATTCTCTACTTCCAATAGGGACTAATCATAAATTCGTATTCAGGAGGTTCGAATTACGTCTAAAAATGGTTTCATATCAGGATTGGTTCGAGGTATTGGGTTGAGAAAATGGAAAATTGCGAATTCGATTCGATTTTAGCAAAAATTGGCTGTTTTTCACTGCCAAAAAGCGACAATCAAGAAGCTATTTCACTTTCTAAGGGGGAAACCAATAACAAATTCGAATTCAAAAGGTTTGAATTATATAAAAAACTGGTTTCAAAACTTGCTTGAACCACATCACTCGTCTCAAGATGAAAAAAACGCAATTTTACCTCTTTTTCCTCAAAATTGCCCTCTTTTCGCGACACAAATCATACGATTGTGAGAATTCTACGCTTCAGATCTGAAAACTAATCGCAAATTCGAGTTCAGCAGGGTCGAATTGTATGAAAATGATACCAAATTTACCCCAACCCCTTTATGTGAAAAAATAGGGGTAAACCCTCCCTAAAATTCCCCCTCTCTCTACGGGAAATTTTTGACGCCTCCACTTCTCGAAAAAAGAATATAAAAATCACTTTATTAAAAAGCTACAACATTTTATGGGAAAGTAAGTAAGTATTAATTTTTTCAAATCTCTAATCAAATTCCAATAAATTAATTGGAATATTTTCCTCGGTACAAATAGGTACCCAGCTGTTGTAGATAACTGAAAATAATTACATTTCAAGTTCAATCTAGATTTTACACATAAGATATTCAGATTCACACCATCATTTTCGAGTTGACCTACAACCAACGATTATTAAAAAACTACCCATTTCTCATTACGCGCCAAATACGCCATAAATTTTTCATTTTTTCTCACCGCAGTCTTGCATCGTGACGCCGCATCGACGAATAAAATTTAAGAAAAAAAAACGAATAATTAATCACTCGGATGGTAATTTAAAAGCACCACGACGTTTACTCCAATACGTATTATTCTCACCGCCTATTAAAATTTTCCAAACGTGAATTTCTTATCTACATTCTACACGTATCGTTTTTTTTCTAAATTCTCGATCAAACCCCTTCTTTCTTCGAGTGTCACTTATGACATAAGGAATTTTAAACCGATATTAAACCTCGATACCGGGAGCTTTGACGCGATTACACCGTGGCCGGATCGCGTCGCATCGTCAGGTGCGGTGTAATAACTAACGACCTTTACATTCTTTAGAAAAACACCGTGTACCGTGTTACGCCCACGCCACCGCACGGCACACAAACAAAAAACTAATATGCTGCGACAAATCACACCAATAACTAGCCCTATTCAGCTTATCGCTCTTTTGGAAAATTTTCAATAACGTTATATCGACGTTTCACAAATAAAACTTGACGCCGGAGCGCGGTTTTCTTTCGCTATCTATTTATTAAAGTATCGAATAAAAGGCATGTACCAGTGGAAGCGGTTCGAAAAAGGCTTCGGCTTTTAAGGCTTAGCGTTTGATATTACAAAACGGAATTTTTACAAAAAGTCGCCCAACAAAACGCATTTAATCAATGTCACTTATGATTGATGTTATAATTTCATTAAAACTTGCCATACAACGTAGAACACACAAACGACGAATCGCCAGGGTACAACACAACGCATGGAAATGAATTCAAATTCATTGAATTATTTTCAAACCCCTCCTTGATGGTTGTTTTTGTATCGATTTTATGTACATTTTTGGTCTGTTTTTCAAAAGTGTGGTACGTAGATTTAATTAGAAGGCTGCGGGGAAAGAACGGATTAACTGCAATTTAATACATTTTACAAGAACGTTTTAAGGATAAGGTATAGGTGTGGAATTGAAAAAATGTACCTAATTTTTTCAGATTTAGTTTTGATTTTATTATTTTTCAAATGCCAATTAGAATCATTTTGCAGACAAAAATATGCCTCATAAGTTCTTAGAAAGCTTCAAAATCACTCCACACATGTTTGAACAAGATTTTAAGCAGTTAATCAGTTTTTTCTTCCCAAATTGGTCATTTTTTCCAACCATAAAAGGTCGGTAGGGGATAACATGTCCCTGGAATAATTAAAAAGGGTACTGGCGGTCAAGATAGGCGAATCTGCCCCCGAGGTGAAATTCGAAACAAACCGCTGGAAGTTGGTTCTTATGGTCTGAAAACCTTGTGGAAAATTTTTTGGCCCCCAACCCCTCTCCTATCCTTAGTTATGGACCAAAACGTTTTTTTTTTTCAGCCTTTTCATTAAGAATTTTTATTTTCGCGAGTTTTCAACCAAAATTTTTCAAACTTGCATGGGTGGTACACTATACTAAGGGGTATTAAAGAGTGATTTGAAAAAAAATTTCGATCGATTTCTTCCAGCTGAAACTCGTGTTTGAAAACTTCAAGTCGAGTTTTCTACATGATGGTTCAGAGGTGCAATTCTGAAAATAATATATTTCATGTACCTAGTCCCGATGTACAACGTGATAGTAATATTCACTGA
The DNA here is from genome assembly GCA_033439095.1 of Pseudococcus viburni. NCBI lineage: Eukaryota > Metazoa > Arthropoda > Insecta > Hemiptera > Pseudococcidae > Pseudococcus > Pseudococcus viburni. Next base: position 173,006 of record JAVBJF010000359.1, on the reverse strand, counting down.
TTTAATCAGTAATTATTTACTGATTCAATCAGTGAAATTTTATTTTTACTGATTCAATAATGAAAATTCACTGATTGAATCAGTAAATTTTTTCACTGATTCCTACAGTGACTCAATTTTGTCGATTTAAATCAGTCAATTTTGACTGATTCAAATCAAGAGAGTTGGAGATGGTTCTGGCGAATTTTCTATATGTAGTAGTTGTTCCTGATGATCCTTCTGGAGATTTGACATCGTTATTGGTATTGGTTGTATCTTTTGTGTTGTCTAGATTAAATTTTCCAAAATCAACTCCATAAGTCATAAATTTTCCCCATAATTACCCGATTAGCGCAGTGGCAATTATTTCTGCCAATATAACTACCAATTTGGAAGTTTATTGACAAAAAATGGAGGATCTTCAAACTTTTTGCCATTTTTTTTGCCAAAAGTTCGCTTTTCACGGGTTGACAATTTTAATGCCAATTATTTTTACTATTACAAACCAATAATTTGGAAATTTATTGATAAGATAGATGATTTGATAAAAAAGTTCCAACAATTTGTCAACTTACTGCCAAAGTTGTCAACTTTTACTTATTGCTGGCTATTGCCATCTTTTGTGATTGTTTATTTTATATTATTGAAGATATCAAACATTGTTTTTGAAGTGGTTTAAATTTTCATTACCTAAGTTGATAAAATGACGGAATTGAAATTTACTTCAGACGATCTGGTAAGTGCAAATTTACTTTAATAAATATAGGTACTAGGTATGTAGTAATAAAGTTGCCTACCCAGTTTGTCGCTCGACTTGCACGTAGGTACCTACTACATAGGTTTTTACTAAATTGAAAAAGTTGCCTTAGCAAAGTTCGGTACCTAATCTTAAAATACCCTCGTAGGTATTGCCTCTTTCTCCCAATATTTTACAAATCGTGGTTATAGTATTTCCACATTCCACGTGAAGCACTGATGTTAATTCGCGAAAGTTCGTAATAATTATACTTTACGTATTTGATAACTTTTCACACTCGAAGACGACTTTCTGAGAAAAGGAAGTGTTGTACGAAAAAAATGAATGGAACATGGATTTTAAAGCTTACAATTTCCTTTTCGTAAAGTACAAATTTTTTTTCTTAAGCAGGCTTACCTTTCGACATATTTTGGTTCAAAATACAACTGCCTCCTAAAAAAAAAAACTAGTTGGACTGTACTGAAAGAAAATTTTACGCTTTACAATTTGCATTCCATTAATTTTTTTCGTAGGGCCCTTTCTTTCCCCGAAAAGTCGGCGTTAAGGGTCAAAACTGACATAAAAAATGTAAAACAAATTTTCAACAAAAAATTGTAATACCTATTATGAAAAATCCTGACGTATTGGAATTTTCTCAATATTTTTCTCGTGATTGGTGCGAAAAATACTATACAATTACCCCTTTAAATAGCAAACAGCACTTAATTTTTTTATTTTGATCGCTGTTTTTAGTCTATTGTGTGATGAAGAAATTTTGAAATCAGTGCTAAATTTTACATAAAAAACAGTAGGTAGGTTTATTCCAATTTATGAAGAAATTCATTAAAAAATACAACATTTTACCCATTCGTTGCTCTTCTGATAAATTTTTCGACTTTTCATCGATAAAATTTCATTACTACGTATTCACTTTTTTACTTTCTAAAACAAAATCAAAAACGAAAATTTAAAAAAAAAACAAAAACGTAATAATTTTATTGAAAATGAAAACAGCAAAAACGAAAACCGAAATTGTAAAAACGATTGTGAATAAATATTACTTTGATTCTAATGTTCCGCGAATTTTTCAGACGTTGCGACCACTTGGAGCTCAATTAATCCGTGTATAAAAAGCTCCAAGTGGGAAGGCTTGGACAAAAGAACCCAAATTCGGGAGGCTGCCCACCGTTGGCTGCGGTCACGGGTTGAGGCAGCCATAAAAAAAGTTCGTCATTCCAATCTCGGAGGTAAAACCAGAAACATTTCATTTTTAACGAAAAATGTGTGTTTTAATAATTTCTAATTTTTCTGTTCCAGATGTAGCCGATGTAGGAATCACGATAGGCGCGGATACGCCAATTATAATTGTGTAAATCAAAATTTTTAGTTTGTTCTTGTTTTTTATAATAAAATTGTGTTATTGTTAAATGTATTAATTTATTTAGTTGCTTAAGTACGGAAAAAAATGATTTTGGAAATGAAAAAGCTGAAAAAAGAAAAAAAATCTTAACCAATGAAAAGGCTTTATTTATAATTGCCACGTCAAAATCTCCACCAATAAAAACGCTCGGTTTAAAATTGCCGGCAAAAACTCCACCAATGAAAACGCCCGATCTAAAATTGCCATTGACAATTAGTTGGAAAATAGTTGACAACATTTCTATCAACTAATTGTCAATTGGCAGTAAGTTGTTAGAAATTGTTCCAACTAGTTACCAACTAACTGCCAATGGCAATTTTAAACCAAGCGTTTTCATTGGTGGAAATTCTTCCAACTTTTTGACATTTTTCTACCAAAAGTTCGCGTTTTACCAGTTGGCAGTTTTACTGCCACTGAGCGCAAATCGGGTATCTTCAGAGAGGCCTTTTTGAAATTCAACATTGAAAAAATGAACATTTTAGTGATTAGAATTCTCAGTTTTTATTTTTAAATTTTGCCTTCGCTTTGCTCGGGCTCCTATGCACTTCCCAATCCCAACTACAAATAAATTGAGAGTGGAAAATGAAATAAGTTGTAGCTTTTCGTTTTTTAATACATAGGTAGGTAAATGAACAAACAAGTATTTTATGTACCTACCTACTTCCCCCGACGACCAAAATTTTTTGGAAAAAATGGAATTTCGGATTTCGAAATTCGTTTTCGAAAATTTTTATCCTCGCTTCGCTTAGGTCCTGAAATTTTTCCATGCCTGTGTGATACACTAGGTTTCACTTTTTTGAAATTTACAGAGCATCATTGAGGGGCTGCGGGCTGAACTGTAATTTTTTTCGCATAGGTACCCTGTTCGTACCAAATCTGCCACACTGAAATCGCATTGAAAAGACAATGGGTAATAGCGATTGAAATTTACGTAGCACGAAATTCTGCTATTAAAGTACAAAAAAGTACGAAATACAAAAAAGTACGAAAATAGTACCAATTTTTTGGGGATTTTCGTAGACACAAATTACGCTGTTTACGTTTGGTTGGGGGAATTTTATCAAATAAATACTACATTTTTTATCAATTTGTTGCCTGATATGGATTTCGATTTGCCCGAGTTGAAAAACTACCTAGCTACGAGCCTGTTTCAAAACATCGGAAATTTTTTTTTCTGCCTTTGTTGTACATACCCTACACTAAATACATGAACACATTACAACCATTAAAAAAATTTCATCACTCAACACTCTTATTATACGTAAAAAATTAAATGTTGTTGTAATTTTTTTATTTTTTTAAAATATTTAAGTGGAATTCTGAGTGATACCATACAGTCTGTCGGAAAAATTATTTGGCTCATTTTATAGAGTATTCTTTCACCTGTCAAATGTTGAAAAAATCTCGGAAAAAGGTTGAAACCTCTTCCTGAAAATGATTTTAATGTTTGAGCTTTCACGTATCTAAAAAATTAAAAAGCTTCAAAGTTTATTTGTACTATTCTTCGTTTTTATGTATAAATACTGAAGTTATCACGTTTTGGAAGGTAAGATAGTTAGCTAAATTCTACTAACGCCATTTGGTGGCGGACCATTTCAAGTACCCAAATCTGTCAAAAAGTCAAAAACGCCAAAAATGAAGTTATCACGGTTTGGAAAAACGGTCCTCATTTTGTAAAAATCTCTAGGCCACCACTAACAGCAACAGGTAAACTCTCGATGCAGTGTGTGCAGACGTCGTACGATCACGAACTTATCAAGTTACTATAGGGCGTTTACTGTTTTTGAAATTGCCGAGCAGCGCCTTACGTTTTACCGGTTCTATGGCGGTGGCGGGGCAAGACAGGTTCATCTCACTGAGGGAAAACAACACAAAACGTCATCGAATGGTGGCGGTGCGGCAAGACGGGATTCATCTCACTGAGGGAGTGACGTCAGATGACGTCAAAAGTAAACGCCCTATTTCATCGACCTTGGATTTTCAAAATCAAAATACATATATATTCATATTCGCCTACCTGCGACAACATGCAAATGATTTCGATGTAGATACATATAAATTTTATTCGTATTTTGTCAGTGTGATACTTTTTTTCAATTCAAAAAAGATAAAAAATTTTACTTTTATTTTGAGTGTGGATTTGGCATGATGAAAAAAAATACAGCCATGTTTTTCATTCTGAATATTACATTTTGTTGTTCATCCGAATTATGGCCACGATTGAAGCGAAACTCGGATACAGAATTTAATTATTCACCTAATCATGGACAGTGGAACCAGGTGTGGCATTTTTTTCATTTTTTGAAGGAGGCAAAGTTCTCAACCCTTATATTTTAAAAAAACTTTAGGTTTCATATGCCCGAGCCAAGCGAAAGCTAACACTTTTAAACAAATTTGGCGGTTTACTTAACATTTGCCGATTTCCAACGAAATTTTCCAAATTTTTGAGAAAATTAAATTTTTTAAAGAGACTATTTTAGTACCTACCTTGAAAAAATTAGGAAATTCGTTACATAGGTATTGATAGTGTATGTACCTTTGAAAATTATAGGTATTTACGATTTCTTTTGTTGGTGAAACATATCTTCACGAAAATGATGATGAGGGGGGAGGGATTACTTCAACAAAATTTCGTTTCCGCAAGTCGCGTCGATAGGAAAGAAAGATCGTCATTTTAAAATTTTTGAAAAGCTGTTTTAGCTTTGATCGTTGTTTTTAGACTACCCGGTGTGCAAAGAAAGCGATTTCGCTAGGGTTTTGTGCATGGCCATCTACATTTGACAGGCCATAATCCTCGATTTGGCAATCATGCAGAAAGGCGAGATTCCTGCATTTTGATTGGTGATAACATGACGTCACTGACATGAAAACCCAATCAAAATACAGGAATCTCGCCTTTCTGCATGATTGCCAAATCGAGGATTATGGCCTGTCAAATGTAGATGGCCATGTTTTGTGACAAAAATCGCACAAAATGGCGAATCCTGACATCATTAGTGGCTAATGATCACGGACGTCATGCGGCGTCCGTGCTAATGATATGTTGCAGTTTGGAATAGGCAACTAATCGAACACGTGTGGTAAGATCTGTGCAAAAGTTGTTGGCTGGAGGCGATTAGAAAAATAAATTTTAAAAATTTAAAAATTGATTCATATCTTCCGATCGCGCATGAACCTTCAATTCTTAGGAAATTGCTAAAAATTCAATATTTCCAAAAAATTTTCAAGAATTACAAAAAAAATCAAAATTTATTTAAATTAGTTTCAGAGCATATTTGGTGACTACCTAAACCAGAAAACACGAATTTTTTCGAAAAAATCCAGGTTTTACGGCTTTTTCAAATTTCAGATTTTTTTATCCATGAAGAAAAATTGAAAAAAGTTATAAAACACAGATGTTTTCAAAAAAATGTGTTTTTTTGATCTAGATGGTCACTAAATAAGGTCTAAATTTAATCTTGATTGATTTAAAATGTTTTCGATATTTTTGAAATTAAGAAATTGTGGCAATTTCCTAAGAATTGAAATCTCATGCGCAATTGGAAGATATAGATCAATTTTTCAAAGAAATGCCTAATATTATGTTAATTAATAAAAGTGGTACATAAAAATAAAAAATTTTGAGTTGAAAAAAAAAAGTGGATCTAATGATCGACTTTAAGAGGAACTGAATTTTTTTTCTAATTTTTTCAATTTCCTGAATGAAGGGCATAAGTAGTGGTTTTTTGTTCGAATTTTTTTTTGGCTCAATTGTGGAGGAAAAAGGTTTCATCAAACTTTTTTTTTCATGTTATATGTGAAAAAAAAAATTTTATGAAACTTTTTTACTTCACAATTGAGCCAAAAAAATTTTTTGTCTCTGCCTGAGCTTGATTGCCTTAAATATGAAAACCAGCACTGGAACCTCAACCAGCAATGGTGGCGGGCTCCTGTAAACCACGAATGTAGATCCGTTGCTATTGCAGACCTGTTGCCATAGCTACGGATCCAGGTATCTATGCGCTAATATATTTTTTTTGAACTAGCGTCCGCGATGTCCCGCAGAAGCCCCGTATTTCCACCTCGCTAGGCTTTTTTACTTCCCACACGTTTCGTAAGTTGCCTAGTCATTGAAAAAACGTATTAGCGATATCGCTAAAAACAGTGACAAAAATCGCTAGCGTCCTTTGCACACCGGGTAAAATTTAAAGCTGATTTCAAAAACAAAATTGGATTTCCTCCTATCACGTCGGGATTTTTTATAATAGGAATTTTTTGTTGAGAATTTAATTAAATGTATAAAAGTTAAACTTTCAACTGTATACCTCATTCTACTCATCACTAATTGAAAAATGGGCCTGCGTTCATCCTCGCGACTCAATTTCCAAGTGGTGCGCACTCTGGTGAAAGTTTTGAAAACAGGTGGCTCACTTTGTATGTAGAATTAACCCATACAATCTCAGCCATGGCTGAGAAGTACGGTGGCTCACTTTGTAAGTGGAAATAACCCACAAAGTGGCTGACATGTACGGATATTACTACCTATATACAATACATACAGTGTGTTTCAAAGTTGACCGCGCTCCTTCCAACCAGTGAGTGGGCCACTCATCCTGAGTCGAAGTATGTATGTTTGCCTAAACTTCAAACTGCAGGGGTTGAGTTATGCTCTTTGAATTTTTTTTTTTTTGAATTTTGTTTCGTAATTTCTACCGAGCGTTACTCGACAACCAAGATAGGTGGAAAGTTGCGCTTTGCGGCAACGGATAGCCCACTTTCTCTAAAATTTTTCTATGCGGTTGATAATTTTTGCAGTTGAACTAGGGTGGCTGTACCGCATGGAATATTCAAAAAAAACGTGTAAAAAAGTTGACGATTTTTTCTATTTTTGTAAATATTTTAAAAAGTTGTCCTCTATTGAGTATATGATTAATAATGTTTCTAGAAGAAAAAACCTTGATATTTCCAATGGAGCAAACCCCACTCCTCTATCTTGCTCGAATCCAAAGTTATGAGCGTTTGATTTTGTGAAAAATACAAGAAAAACCTCACTTTTTTTATTTTTAAAATTTCAAAAATTTCTATCTTCGTAACTAAATGAGACCGCATTCAATTAACCAAGTATTGCACTACATAAAATCGAAATAATATCTTCAAGTTCTTCATTAAAAAAAATTTTTGTCAAAAAAAATTTGAAAAATTTTTGTCAAAAAAAATTTGAAAAATTTTTCATTAAAAATTTTTATTTGAAAAATTGAGGTATATCATTCCTATGCTGTGTAGTGTTATACTCGGTTAATTCAATGCTGCAAACCCCACCTCCCTATCACAATTAACCTCAAAGATAAAAATGTTTGAAATTTGAAAAATCAAAAAAGTGAGGATTTTCTTGTATTTTTCACAAAATCAAACGATCATAACTTTTGATTCGAGCAAGATAGAGGAGTGGGATTTGCTCCATTGGAAATATCAAAGTTTTTTCTTCTAGAAACATTAATAATCATTCACTCAATAGAGGACAACTTTTTTAAATATTTACAAAAATAGAAAAAAATCGTCAACTTTCTTACACGTTTTTTCGAATTTTTGATGCGGTACACCCACCCTAATTCACCTGCAAAAATTATCAACCGCATAGAAAAATTCTAGAGAAAGTGGGCTATCCGTTGCCGCAAAGCGCAACTTTCTACCTACCTTGGTTGTCGAGTAACGCTCGGTAGAAAGTGCGAAACAAAATTCAAAAAAAAAAATTTTTCAAAGAGCATAACTCAGCCCCTGCAGTTTGAAGGTTAGGCAAACATACATACTTCGACTCAGGATGAGTGGCCCACTTACTGGTTGGAAGGAGCGCGGTCAACTTTGAAACACCCTGTATATGTGACTAGTAAAAGAATTCCAAATACTTTCAAGGAAAAAATGATAAATCTGTCTCCAGTATATCTCTGTTATCGAAAAAATTTTGAAAAAAAATAGTATTAGAATATTTTATAACTCAGTTTTTGATTCCAAGCTAATGTAAGATAAGAATTGGAAATTAGTAAGTGAAAAATCGAGTGAACAATGATCGATTTCAATTAATCATTAAAACACAAACTTTAAATTCATGGCCAGAGGTGGGAACAATTGCGCTTATAAATTTTTTTTTCAAGTTATCATGTCAATATGTTTTTCGATAAAATTATAAATCATAATGTATCAAAATTTTTTCTAATTTCTGTAATATCCTTTTTCATTTCTGATTCGATTAATAATTTAGTTATTATTTTTTTGTTAAATAGTACTTAATTGATAATTCCGGAACAGGTCCGAAAATATATTTGCTTTTTTCATCGCGAAATTTTTCATCACAGCCGACATCAAGAACCCGAAGTTCTTTATGCGTATTTTGGGCCTCCCGCCCCCCCCCCAGGGGTGAGATAAAAATTCGCTCATGCGCCCTATAATCATCTTTAAAAAATGATAAATCTATCTCCAGTATATCTCTTTTATCAAAAAATTTTTGAAAAAAAATAGTATTAGACTATTTTATAACTCAGTTTTCGATTCCAAGCTGATGTACAATAAGAATTGGAAATTAGTAAGTGAAAAATCGAGTGAACATCGATTAATCATTAAAACACAAACTTTAAATTCATGGCCGGCGACGGGAACAATTGCGCTTATAAAATTTTAATGTATAGACAATATGTAAATATGTTTTTCGATAAAATTATAAATCATAATGTAAGAAATTTTTTTCTAATTTCTGTAATATCCTTTTTCATTTCTGATTCGATTAATAATTTTGTTATTATTTTTTTTGTTAAATAGTACTTAATTGATAATTCCGGAACAGGTCCGAAAATATATTGTTTTTTTCATCGCGAAATTTTTCATCACAGCCGAAATCAAGAACCCGAAGTTCTTTATGCGTATTTTGGGCCTCCCGCCCTTGGGGGCTAGGGGTGCACCCCAGGGTTGAATCCGGAAAATAAGTAAATATTCGAACTCAGCGCTCTCAAAAACCTGACAAACGACACATCACACGTTATTTTTCATTTTTTTGAATTTTGACCACATCAGGGGGGCTGATAGGAGGGTTCAGAGGGGTCGGATGAAACTGAGCTCATATTCGAACTCAGCGCCTTCGAATTAGTAGAAATTGATATATCACTTCACGTTTTCATTTTCTTGAATTTTGACCAAAATTGAGGACCCCTGTGCCCCCCGAGGTATTGAGATCCCATGTTGAAAAGTAATTAGTTGAATAATTACATAAAAAGTTCTCTTAATAGTAATTTTTTCAGATTTTTAAGTGGGGGCCCTCATGTTTTGTACTTATCATGAAAGTTGAGCTTTCATCTTAAAAGTTCAACTTTGAACTTTTCAAAATATGATTAAGATTATCAATTTTGAATCTGCTTTCAATTCTCTACAAAACCGCATGAACAGATTCATCTTGGACATGACCGATCTTGAGATATGCGCCTTCAAAGTTGAGCCATTTCGCGATAAATCCCAATTATACAAAAATTACAAGGGTCACCCCCCGCCCCTGAAAGATTAGAATCGAAATGACGGTGATTCCTTCATTAGGCCATCGAGGGAAACTCGAAAAAAAATTTTGAGCGAAATCGGAAGACTCAAGGTCAAAACCTGGTCGAGTTGACATGGAATGAGCCGGGTGTTTTATCATCACAAATTTAACGGCTGGTATCAGCATTTTCAATTTGCGCCGGTTACTGCACAAGTTGAAAATCTACTAATTTAAAAAAAATCAAAATTCTCATCATTTGATTGGATACTTAAGATGGAGACAGGAGAAATAAGTGGCTAGCAAAATGTTTTGTTGACATCGAGGATTAATGTTTCAAACTTTAGGAGATATCTAAATTTCCGAATTTTTGATTTATCAACAATTTTTGACAAACATTTCATTCAATTAAAGTGAGGTGACTTTAAAAATACATAAAATTAATTTCTTTGAATGTTTTTGATATTCTTTTGCTAGTGATTAATTAATTATGTGATTTCAAAATTCAAATTCTATTCAAACACAGTGCCAAAAACAACATTATTTGTCTTATCATCGGCGCAAGAGGGATGTGCGCCGTTACATTCATCTAATTTTTGACGAACAGGATATACATCAGCTGTGTATCCATTTAGTGTAAGATCGATGGTTGCGACCTACCAAACTGGATTAAAATTTCACGAGCAGCACGAATATATTAGTGAAAATGTAATTTGAGCATTTTTGAGTCCAAAATTGAGTAAATTTTCAAGTATTTTCAAAAAATTGGCGTACCTATGACCTATGAAATTGGGGTAGAATTTCATTAAAAACTTGGAAAAGTTGACCAAAATTCTTGTGAGCAAGTTTTAAAAATTTTGAGCACTGGGCAATTTTTGTGCAAGTATTTTTGAATAATAGTCCGGCATATGGTATTAGGATACTTTGCACCCCTCCCCCGTCAATCCTCGGAGACATATTTTTTCAAAGGGAACATCCTAAGGAACATTTCAATCATGGGTGCCCCCCAAAAAAATGGGTCCTAGATACAAAATGACGGTCATTTTGATTGACAGGTCGGTCCAAATTACATATTTCACCCTGTAACTAGAAAACTAAGGGACTTGGGATAAAATTTATAATGACAAAAAATATTTTACACAAAATTTCCAACATTTATTGTCATTTTGTCAACGCGTGAAATCAACGCGTTCGCAAGATACACGTGCCTGAAGTTGCGCATACTCATTTTCAACAAATAATAATATCATGTCCCAAGGATCAAGGGGGGGGGGAGGGTGCAAAGTATCCTAATACCATATGCCGGACTATAATTGACGCGTGACCAATCAAACTGGGGTTAAATTTTACGAGCAGCACAAAGATATTGACAAAAATGTAATTAGAACATTTTTGAGCCATTTTGAGCCCGAAATCAGGTCCATTTCAATTTTGAGAACTTCGAGCAAACGCCAATTTTGAGCATTCTCAGATAATTGACACTTGACCTATCAAAATGGATTTAAATTTCACAAGCAGCACAAAAATATAAATAAAAATGTAATTTTAGCATTTTTGAACGACTTTGAGCTCAAAATGGGGTCAATTTTCAAGTATTTTCAAAAAATAGATAAGAGACCTATGAAAATGGAGTAGAACTTCACCAAAAACTTCAAAATGTTGACCAACATTTTTTTGAGCAATTTTTAAAAATGTTGAGCGCTGAAAATTTTTGAGTTAGTATTTAAAAAAATTGGTATTAGCCTTCAAGAATGGTGTAGAATTCTGTCAGAAATCCAAAAATTTCAATCAAAATTTTTGTTTACATCTTTTGTAAATTTTAAACAGATGACAGTTTTGTAAATATTTTTAGAAAATTATTGTATGTCATAAAAGAGATGAAAATTTGTCAGGTCAAATGTCAATTATTGGAGAATACTTTAAAATTGGCTTTTGCTCAAAGTTCTCAAAATTAAAATTGACCTGATTTCGGGCTCAAAATGGCGCAAAAATGTTCAAATTACATTTTAGCCAATATCTTTGTGCTGCTCGTAAAATGTAACCCCATTTTGATAGATCACACGTCAATTATTCAAAAATACTTACTCAAAAATTGGCCAGTGCTCAAAATTTATAAAAATTGCTCAAAAGAATTTTGGCCAACTTTTCCAAGTTTTTAATGAAATTCTACCCCAATTTCATAGGTCATAGGTACGCCAATTTTTTGAAAATACTTGAAAATTTACTCAATTTTGGACTCAAAAATGCTCAAATTACATTTTCACTAATATATTCGTGCTGCTCATGAATCTTTAATCCATTTTGATAGGTCGCATCCTAGTTTCCGAAATTTTTTTGGTAATTCAATTTTGACAAAAGGGGGCGAAAATGATGCGTTGAGGGGTTTTTTTTTGTCCCGCAGACCATATGACGCCTATCGAGCCATTATTGAGCCAAAAATGGCCAAATTTCGCAAAAAATCGCACATTAGGGGCGCTGGCACCCCGTTGTGCAAGTTGCCCAAAGAAGTTGGCGTATATTCAGAGTCAGGGGAGTGTCCACTACCAGTCTGTGAAAAATTTTTTGTCCTCGGCCAAATTTAAAAAATTAGAAAAAACGGGGTTGTTAAGCTCCAGCCCCCTATTGTGCAAGTGCAAAAATCCAAAATACGCTTTTTCGGGACTATGGTACCCATATCTACACATGAATAGAGATGTGCCTTTTCAGTGAAAAGTGTTTTTGATGAAATGAAAAGTGAAAAGTGGTTGAAAAGTGTGAAAAGTGTGAAAAGTGCAGCTTGTGACATATCATTGGAAAGGGCTTACTGAGAGGGTCACAATGGTATGGTCAACTTGCCTGAAAAGTGTGGTTAAGTACCCTAATCATCAAATGTTTCACTTCCCATGAAAATAACGTGAGAAATATTCAAATATATGACAATCTTGATGGGTACTTATTAAGATAGAGGAAAGTATTGTGGAAAATTAAGATTATAAAACAAGAAAAGAAAAAAATACCCTATGCCTATAATGGCTATGACCCTAATGAATTTTAATTTTATCATTCTATATTTTCTGTAGAGTCATTTGAAAATAATGAATAGGTAAAACATTTATTTTGTTTCTCTTCCTTTACTAAAAAAAAAATTGAAATTGAAAAAAAAAAACAAGATCAAGAAATTGAAATTGAAAAAAACAAGATCGAGAAATCAAGAATTCAAGATTAAAGTTTAAACTTATTCAAAAAAAAATCATTAATAATAATAGTAATTAGTAACATCGATGGTAATTAATTACTATTATTAATAACGATATTTTTTTGAATTAAGTTTAAACTTTAATCTTGAATTCTTGATCTCGTTTTTAAAAAATTGACAAAAAAATGAGATCAAGAATTCAAGATTAAAGTTGAATGACTAAAAAACGTCAGTTGTGGACTGTGGACCACAACAGTCTTTTTTTAGTCATTTTTAATTTAATCAAATTAAACAGTAAAAAGGAAAACTAGTACATTACAAATTATTTCGGCATTTGGAGAGAGATTATCTTTGATACAAGATGAATTATTATTCTAAAATGATTAGGAGTGGAAATACAGTGTTACTAAGTACACCATTGTGACCAGCGAAAAAAACTACTGTCAATCGATATGTCACATGACTTTTTCATGAGTGAAAAGTACTTTTCAAGAAAAATTACTTTTCAGTGAAAAGTAAGTGAAATGAAAAGTACTTTTCAACACCCCACTTTTCCAGGCACATCTCTAAAGCCAACTGATTCGAACTTGGAAATTTTTTTAAATCGAGTAAGTAAAGGAAAACCTATTTTCGAGGTCTATCCATGTAAACATTTTTGAAAAAAATTAAAACCCTCGAGCGCGAAAATTTCGAAAAACTGACATGGAATGACCCAGTTACAAGTTTATCTTGCTTCGTGTAAATTCTCATTTTTAATTCGAAAGATGATCATCATCTTGCCGGCTAATGCATCAGCTTACCGAGTACCTACGTGTACGTGGTACTCGTAATCTCGTGTAAGAAAAAGAAAAAAGAACCAGTGAACGCGGGCCGCGGGCGCGGACCCGAACCGAAGCACGGTCGCGGCGCTACCGCTAAATACTTTAGAAAAAAGAAAATAAAAATAGAAGAACCTGTTTGCCTCTTTTTAATTTCAACCGCAAACAGACGTTCTTAACGTCTACCAATAGCGGTGCCAGAGTTGGGTCACGTGGGCGTATTTTCTAGCTCGATTCTGGAACACTGGAATAGAATACTTGGTACCTAAGACGAAGGTCGAGACTCCAGAGAGGGCGAGAGTGAGAGAGAAGATTCGAATGACCACCGCACCGCACCGCACCGTACCACGCCCAACCTGGCATAGGCACAGGCAACAATCACCATGGAATGTAATGTAATCACTAATATGTAAGTGGAAGAACTAACTATCAAATGGGACAAAATCGAGCATTTATTGATATATTTGACTGTCAAATGAAAATGAAATCGATGCTCCATTATTAACGAATTTCCAATGCAATTACGACTTCACGAGTACAAAAGTACGAATACGACTGAGGGGACAGAAATTCTCAGATTTTACAATTTTACCGCTTGAACGAAAAAGACAGAAGGAAAGTAAACTTTCAGAAAGGAAGGTTAAAAAACACGATTAAAATGAAAAATTTCAATTTTATAGGTAAACAGAAGCATCGATGTTGTGAATGAGACTTGAAAATTGAATTTTATGGGTTTGAATTTCTTGACAAGAAATTTTATACCGAGATTTACATTAATCATACTGAAGCATACAAATTTTATTCATAGAAATTTATTTAAGATTTCTTTTTAAATAAACAAGAATTTTCAACTTTTCTGATGCAGACGAAATTCTAGCTTTGATATCTAAGCAAAATTTGAATAAAAAATGATGATTCAACAAAAATTAATATATTAAATTTGAAAAAATTCAGTCCGAATTTTTATTCAATTCGAAATTTAATTTAATTCTTAAAAAATTCACTTCAAATTTCGATTCTAATGCATCAATTATAATTTAAAATCAATTAAAAAAATTATTAATAGGAGTAGTTAAGGACGTAATAGGTATGTTAGATTTGTTCAAAAAATGAACCGAAGTTAGCTTATTGGAGGAACAAAAAATCAAAAATTCCCGACAAGAATAAACCTTTGATTTTTTTCTATTATTCAAACTTAAAACCAAAAAACATCACTTTTAAGAAATTTCACAATCAACCCTAAGTTTTTCAGCAAAAAATACCTCAATTTAGGCAGCTTTTATGGGAAGGGAGAATAAGCTACCGTCTTCCACGTTCTGTATGGATCATTACTGGAGACTGATATGTTGTAATTTTTACGTCATCAGATATACTGACAATCATCATCAAGTATTTTATTGTTTGAATTGGCAGAAAATCCATACCGATTTTAAGGATGGGGACTAGGAGACAAATCTTTTCATATAGCTGTTAACGTAGCGAAAAATGGAAAATACTTAAAACGTAGTTGAAATTGCCTTCGAAATGTAGGCATTGTAGGCTTTTGAAATGTAGGTAATTTTTCAAAAAAATCGCTTTCAATTCTCGTGGGCATCATTTTCGTCTTTCTTATGGAGAATATCTCCGTGATTTTGGACATTCTTTCAACCATTTTTCAATTTTTTATTACAAAAACCTTTGCTTTTGGCATTTTTGCTACCTTAAAATAGGGTAATAAAAATAATTCTATTCCAGTTGTCGGGAAGATAATTTTTTTAAATAAAAGTGGAAGATGGGTATTTTTCATTGTAAAAAAATCTTCCATCTTCAGGCCATGTTCAGTAACCTTTTTTAAAAATATGGAGACATGATGTCCATTTGAGGAAAAAAATATGAAAATTACAACATGCGGAAATGAGGTTCATATTTCAGAAATGATTCAATAAAAATAAGAAAATAATTCCCACGTTTCTAAAAAAATTCATAGGTATATAGAATAGATACCTGATATGTCCATTTTTCTGAAAACATGAAAATCATGCCTATTTTTTTTCAAAGGGGAGTATAATGCCCACACTTCGGAAAAAGATGGACTGGTGGTCACCCCCCCCCCACTCGAGACATCGGCCCTTCCTTTAGAACAAAAACTATAAATGTTGGGAAGGACTGAAACGCACGTCTTAAAACACCAGCAGACAAACTTTCAACTGCCCGAGTTGATATTCCGATTTTCGGGGAGTTTTTCAAAATTATTTTTTTTCAACAAAAATGCAAATTTTTTAGAAAAATTGTACTTTCTCAATGAACTTTACGAAATTATGTCCCTGCCAAATATCGACCTTTCGAATTAAAATTTGATCATTTCCAGTTATTCCGGATCCTTCAGCCCAATTTTGTTTTTCTCTTGTATTTCAGAATTTCACCAAAAGGCACCCAAATCTTCTTGGGAAGTTGAAATTCGAGTGTTTGCTATCTCACAGCAATGGTTCAACTAGAAAATCCAAGTTTGCAACGACGTCTAACAGATACCTCTAAATATTTTGACCAAGTTAAATCGGAAAAAATTCGAAGTAAAGTACATAATTAAGCATGGCCGGCTTTACTGGAGGTCCTGACGTGCTCGAGCACCTACAGGGATTTTTCAACACTTGCTGTTAAAAAAATTCCAAAATCCACAAAAATTTTGAAACTCAATCACAAAGGTACCAAATTTTCTAAAAAAAATTGAAATTTTACACCAAACTGAAATCCAGGAGCCGTAAAATAAAACTTTTGGATTTGATTACGGTACATTTACCCGAATCCAAGTTCCCGAATTGGCATTTCCCCGAATGTTAAAATGCCGAATCCGTTTACCTGAATTTTGAAATCCTGAACTCCTGAACGCCTTTTACCCGAAAAAAATTATCCCGAATTTATGAACCCGAATTGGAATTTCCCCGAATACCATTATCTCGAATGGTAAAATCTCAAATCTGTTTACCCGAATTTTGAAATCCCGAACATCCTTTTCAGAACTTTTGAGATATTTTCAAAATTTCTCTTCCATTTTTGAAAAAAAAGAGATTTTCTAAAAAAAATTGAACCACCAATAATAAGTCAACAACTAAATTTTTATTCAAAGTATTTTTGAAAATTCTTTTTTTTTTTAAATTATCTCAAAAGTCCTCAAAAGATGAAGTTGTTCTAAAGCACAATATATTACAGCTATAGAGTATTTTATTCGTCAATCATCAAGATATCACGATCCTAAATTTTTCACTGATAACAAGCTGGAGCATACCCTTAAGTAAACGTTTTTGCAGATCAACCCAAGTTCGTCGGGTAGCAACTCTTACTCGTTTACTGAGACTCAGCTCTGCGATCGTGATTTTGGTAGTGGATTGATCCTTCTAGAATTCATGCAATATCAAATATAAATCGGGTGGTATCCCACAATGATAAATATTTGGGTGAAAATGTTAGACGAAACTTGAAAAGGCTGTCGAGGAACCAGGTGTCGCTCCAGATTTTACCATTCGGAATAATGATAGTAAAGAAATACAAATTCGGGTTAATTTTTTTTCGGGTAAAGGACGTTCAGGATTTCGAAATTCGGGGACTTAGATTCGGGCAAATGTCCGGTAACCTTTGGATTTAGCTTTTAGCCTTCTGATTCATACAGCTAGCTTTTGGCTAGCTTTCAGCGTTCTCTCGTTTCAGCTTTTAGCTATATGCGAACAAACGATTTACAGCACCTTGCCAACACAATGATAAAAATCATCGTTCATGTCTGTTCTATTTTCTCAAAATTTCAATTTATTAGACTCCAAAAAAAATTTTCCACTCTTGAAATTTCTTCCTCGAAATTTTGTTTTAGCTTTCAAGATTTTTTTTCAATTTTCATTCATTAACATTTTTTCATTTACTGATATTTATATCAACTATCAAGCGTAGGTATTCCATTCTTTGGTTTGAAAATGTTTAAAAACCTGATATTCTCTCGAATTTTTTCACCTTGATTTTTTTTTTAAATTTTCCAACCCAAATTTTTTCAAAATTTTTCCATTTCAAATATTTTAGAGTAGGAAAAAAATTAAGAAAAAATTCCGTTAAAAATTATGAGAAAAAATTTCAAGAGCTGCAAAAATTAAAATTTCGAGAGCTAAACAAGTTTGAGGAAATATTTAACATTGAAAAAAAATTCCAAAGTTGTAAAAAATACCAGAATTGAAAAAAATTTTGACCTGAGAAAAAAATTGGAGGGAGAAAAATTTCAAAGTTTATAAAAATTTTATTTCAAATGAAAAGATTTTAGAGTTTGAAAATATTCTGGGGGAAAATTTTTACAGTTGAAAAATATCCTCGCCCCCACCCCGGGCTCCTGCCACCTGAGTGTGAGCACCACGGAGAAAAAATGATCCGCCGGTTCTGTAATTAACAATCGTCAAATCGTCAAATCAGCCAACTAGATGACTGGAAGCAGTGGCGTCGGAAGGTGGAGTTCAAGGGGTGCACTGCACCCCCCCAAATTGCATCAGATAAGGATTTTCGAAGCATTAAAACATGAAAAAAGACCTTTTTTGGGCATTAAACACTCAATTTTTTTAAAGCTTCGCCCTCGCTTCGCTCGGGCATGGACCAAATCACAATTATATGAATTATTTGAGTCATTAGTGCGAAAAAAAGTAAAAAAAGTTCCTTTTTGCCCCTTCCCCCGAAAATCCCTCTGTTATTCCAAGTTTTTGTACTTACTTTGCACCCTCCCAAAAAAAGGCTTCCGACGCCACTGACTGGAAGACTGTAATCTAGAAAATGTACCTTCATCGTCAAATATCGACACCTGAAACCGAATCTGACTATTTTCAGTCATTCTGGAGACTTCAGTGCAATTTCGATTTTCTCCAGTGTTTCGAGGCTTTTTCAGAAAATGCCTAGATACATTTAGATAGTTAAAAATCGAATTAAGGATACTTTTCAACGAGTTCAACGAGAAAACCAACTTTTACCTAGTTTTTCATGGAAAAAATCGCAAGTGTAAATTTTTAACGAGGTTTTGAAATAGAAAAAAATTCGAAATAATTGACGCACGTTCCAGAACGACTGATTTTGAAAAAATCCAAATTGCATCGAATTTGATAAAAAAAAATTAGGTCTTTTTTAAAAAAAAATACATCACATTTTTGCAGAAACCACACCTCTGATTTTCTAATTTTGAAAAATTCGCCAAAAATCGAAATACCAACTTGGATATCCGAAATTTTGGCTACCAAGGTTTTCAGATGATGCTCTTTCCAAAAATCCTAGTCTAGCGCCATTCGAAGGCAGACACCTCGAGCGGTTCCCTCGTAAATTGTACATATTGTTTACAATTACCGGAAAGAGACGGTGAGCGATGTCAAATTTTCTGAACCGAATAACCCACCGTGACCGTTCCGAGCCCAAGTGATCAAACCTGTTTATAATAGTCTACAACTATGGTCTTTTACGTCGCCTCGTACCTATTCCTAGATGATGCTATGCACTATTCACATTCAGTTAATCAGTATACTCGGTATTGTGAAGTGTGCCTGTGCTTGTGTACCATCTAACCTAGCGTGGCTGCTGGCTGCTAGCTCGTACATTTCTTATTTACAATTATTAAGTTCATGTACCCGTGCCGCTTAACTTAGGTACGATGTAGTGACGTCGCGGGTCGTGCATCATTCAAATTCGAGTTCGAATTCGGGTACTCAATCGTTATCGAATGTTGTGCTATGCTTTGAGTGGGCTTTGTGAGTTTTATGCAAGTGTCTGTGCACTGTGGATGTGATTGTAAATTTGAATTCGTTTTTTTCTTCTTTTTTAAATGACTGTACGTGCTGGCGTTTGGAATTTGGATAATGGTAATGCCAATGCCAATGCCATGGGGCAAGCTGCGGGAACGGTGCACGTATCGTGGTGGTTCGAAGTGATGCTGTGCGGTGCATCGGGCGAATGGTGCGAACGTGTAAATCATAATCGATCGAATTCGATTGTTTTCCCAATCGCGACGCGGCGTTTATGATTTAGGATTTACCTCCCTGCGCGATTTGCGATAATTCGATAATGACGCCTCGTACATTGTTTTTACCACGTACGTTGGTTTGATGTTACCTACGTATCGCTGGATTTGGATATTTGATTCGTTATGGCAACGTTGGGATTGTCCAAAGTCTTTATATTAGACAAATATTTCACCGAATTGCAGAAGTATTGGGAAACTGAGAAGAAATTACAAGGTGAGTTGTCTATAGTTAGAAAATTTCATATTTATTTGCCAACTGCAGCATGGGATGGATTTCAGGGGTAATTTGGAAAACTCGAAGTTGATACTCGGGATGGGGAGGAGATTGAAAAACTTCCAACAGAATTGAGTGTGACAACGAAATCCACTGAATTTGGGCTTTTCAGAAAGAGTAGAATCCGGGGAGATCCTAAACTCAAAAATCAATTTTTGACACGGTGCTTTCTATATCCAGGCTCACATATTAGGAAATGAAGTGCAAAAAGGCTCAAACGATGAAAGAATTTGGTTTGATTTGGAATATAATGCCCATTTTATTCTTATCGTATTTGATCGAATCAGAACTTCTTAAGGATTTAGCTCAATAGAATATCAATTACACTACTGTCTCATTTAGAAATCAGTGAAAATTATCGAAAATCACTGAGAAATAGTCAGAATTGCAGCCAGTGGCGTACCGAAGGCATTTCCCCACCGGGGGGGGGGGGGGTGATGAAAATCCCAACTCAAATTCTTAAAATTCCCAACTATAAACCAGCGATTATTAACATAAAATTGTCCATTTGCCCTCAGCGAAGCAAGGTATTTACCTATCTATATTGAAACGAGAAAAAAAATTTCAAAATAATTATAATTTAATTTGAAAAAATTTGTATTTTAATGTGAATACGAGAAAAATTAATTTGGCCCGAGCCAAACGAGGACGAAAATTTTTGAACACTTCTAATTCAAATGCAATAAAACCGTGTTTTGGATTAACAAACTTAAATAAAAAATTGGTCACTTTTACTTTGAAATTATTTAAGAATAATACAAAGAGGCCGAGCGCAGCGAGGCCAAACCTTTTGAAAAATTGGTTTTTAAACGTCAAAAATAAGTTCTTTGGAGAAAAAATATAATGAATATCAGTTGTAATAATTTTGAGAAAAAATACGAAAAAATGACTTCTCAAGGATTTGAATTATGAAAAAGGAAAAATATAAAAACAATCAAGCCGAGCGTAGCGAGGCCAAAATTTTAAAAAAATTTAGATTTGGGAGGTGATTTCACGGATGGATCGAATTTCTAAAAAGGGACGTTTTCCACCAAAAATTTTTTCGAGGACTTAGAATGAGGTTTCTCAATACCCATGATTTCAATTTTTAAGCTTGAAATTTTCCAACTTGATTTATCAAGTAGATACAATGACGTCGGAAGCTTTTTTTTCGGAGGGTGGAAAGTGAGTACAAAGACTTGGAATAACAGAAAGATTTTCAAGGGAGAAAACTTTTTTTTTGCATTACTGACTGAAATAATTCATATGATTGTAATTTTGTTAATGCCCAAGCGAAGCGGGGGCGAAAATTTGAAAAAAATTGTGTGTTTAATGCCCAAAAAAGGCCTTTTTCATCAGTTGGGAAAATGACAAATTTTCCCAACTAATGTGTTGAAATGTTCAATTTTTCCAACTCACGAGCAAAAAATTCCGCCAGAGGGAAGCTCCCCCCCCATGGGTACGTCCCTGATTGCAGCACGGGAGAAAATCAGTGAAAAAATTTACAATGAAAACAAATCAGTACGAAAAATCACTGGAAAATCAGAGAAAATTTACTGATAAGTCAATTAAATTTATGAAATTAGCAGAAAAATCAGTGAAAAATCAGCGAAAAATTGTTGAAAATTAATTTTTGCTGTATATCAGTGACTTTTCACTGATTCAGAATGAGAGAGTATATATTAAAAAGCCATTAGGTCAAGAGCTAGTATTGACTTATACTCAATTTTGGAAATATTTCGACTTCAAATCTAAAAGTTGACGACCAGGGATCAGAGGCGCGGGGCTCAGAGGGCTCGAGCCCCCCCCCCAGCTCGAGAAGATTTTTTTATCATAAAAATGTCCAAAAAGAGCATGATTTTTTTAAAAAATTCGCCCTCCTTTCGCTTGGGTAGTATTTTAATAACTATTTCTTAAATAAACATACCACTCTTTAAATTTGAACCAGTTAAATTTGCAAAAAATTCATCTTTTTTAATCGGTAAAATAATTTTCATTGAAAATTAACGATTTTTCACTGATTTTTCGGTCAAAAATTACCAATTTCTCAGTCAATGTCCCATTTATCAGAAAAAATCAGTAATTTTGACTAAAAAGAATAATTAAACCTCGTCATTTTTCAATTTTTCTTCGCTCAAATCTGCAAGTATATATTATTTGCCTACTGGTAATAACCCAACTACTCCAACCCCACTGAAATAACGGGTTACTTCACTTTTGCAATAAATTTTGACCCCCCCCACCATTTTTTCTAAAAATCTGAGCCCCGCCTTACATAATTTCTGGGTGCGTCTATGCCAGGGATGGTGGAGGAAGTGAGATCAACCAAAGTTGAAAAAATCAACTTCATACCGAAAAAGTATCGACATTTATGTTTTTTGACCCGCTGATTCCGTTTTTGGAGTCATTTCGACTTCAAATCTGAAAAGGGCGACGAGATCAACATTCAATGTTTTCCACTTTATCGAACGAGGTATTGGAAACTAATAATTTGACAATTATCAACTTTTCAAAAATGATCATCTCGTGTCAAATGACAAAAAGTAAAATTCCAATTTAAAAAATAATAAAAAATTAAACCCATGTAAAATTGAAATGAAAAACATTATTCTTAGCTGAATTAATTTTACACAGCGAAAATTAAATTGAATTAAATACCTAAGTAAATTAATGGTAAGGTGCGGTAAATCGTTCAGCTATGTCAAAATATATTCATAACCGTTTAATGACATTTTATTTCAGTAATCCATTCTCTCTGCCAATACAAAGTTATATACTCTTGCTTTTTTTCTATTAGCCTGGGAGGGATATGTTTTTTATTCCAACTAATTCCTACATGAAATTTTTTTGCGGGATTCTGTAGTGAAAGAGGTCCTTCTCAACATGCTATAAAGTCTACCTCGAAATCACGCTTGCGTTGCGCGTGCGGGCGTGAAATATGTCCCGCCGCGGCGTTTTTTGCTATTATCTCACGAAATGTTGCGTTTTTCGACAAAGTAGTTATTACAAAAAATATTCCTCATCAAATTTGCAATCGAAATGGTCATTATGATTTTTTTCACAAAACTCGTTTTTACCCCATAAAACTATGATTTTTGTGAGGTAATATTTCACGCGCCGCCACAATCGATCATATAGACTGCTGCAACTGTATTGTATAGTCGAGGAGCCAAATCTACCGAAAGTGGGCCGAAATAATTGAAAAAGCTGGGACCTCTCCCAACAGTTGGTGTATGAACCCTTAAATTTCGAAAACTACCAGTCTGCCGATCCGCAGCTGCTGCTTTTAAGCACAGCAAAAACTCGAAAGTTCACAATTTTTATGTACTTTTGGCTGAAAACATTTATGGTCGAAATAGGTGTCAAATTACAGGATATTTTGCTCTGAATCGGAATATGTAGGTCTGCTGACTCCTAAGTGCTGCCGAAGGGTTGGCCGACTGGGTTAAAAGGGAGAAAACTGGGAAAATTTACAGATTTTTGGTAAAATTCTAATAAAAGTCGCATATTTGGCTTGAAAGGGGGTTATAAATGGTTCTAAGCATTACGCAAGAATAGGTAGAGATGACTTTTCAACTTCAAAATTTCACAAAAGTTTTGTATTTTAAGGGAGCGAGGCGTAGGGGAGTATCAACAAACTCATGCATATGAACATGTGATATGGGTGCATCATCAAAATATACGTTTTCTGGGCTGTAGAACTCGATTATGACAATATTTTTTTGTTGAGGTGGTGGGTGTGATAGCTGTTTTTCATGAATCATAGGTAGAACCACATTTGCTTAAGGGTGATTTGGTCTAAAAATCAGGTTATTTTTGTTTTGTAAGCATTCTCAGCAGTTGTTTTTTTATGTACCTAACGTTACGATGAATCGTGTGTTGGTGTCCACCCATGGCGTAAAAATAATATGTATTCGCGAAATTTTGATTTCTTAAACGAGGTTTTGTGATTCTATCCCCGATTCATTTGTCAGAATCGAGTTCTACAGCCCAGAAAAACGTATATTTTGATGATGCACCCATATCACATGTTCATATGCATGAGTTTGTTGATACTCCCCTACGCCTCGCTCCCTTGAAATACAAAACTTTTGTGAAATTTTGAAGTTGAAAAGTCATCTCTACCTATTCTTGCGTAATGCTTAGAACCATTTATAACCCCTTTTCAAGCCAAATATGCGACTTTTATTATAGAATTTTACCAAAATCTGTGAATTTTTCCAGTTTTCTCCCTTTTAACCCAGTCGGCCAACCCTTCGGCAGCACTTAGGAGTCAGCAGACCTACATATTCCGATTCAGAGCAAAATATCCTGTAATTTGACACCTATTTCGACCATAAATGTTTTCAGCCAAAAGTACATAAAAATTGTGAACTTTCGAGTTTTTGCTGTGCTTAAAAGCAGCAGCTGCGGATCGGCAGACTGGTAGTTTTCGAAATTTAAGGGTTCATACACCAACTGTTGGGAGAGGTCCCAGCTTTTTCAATTATTTCGGCCCACTTTCGGTAGATTTGGCTCCTCGACTATACAATACAGTTGCAGCAGTCTAAATGATCGATTGTGGCGGCGCGTGAAATATTACCTCACAAAAATCATAGTTTTATGGGGTAAAAACGAGTTTTGTGAAAAAAATCATAATGACCATTTCGATTGCAAATTTGATGAGGAATATTTTTTGTAATAACTACTTTGTCGAAAAACGCAACATTTCGTGAGATAATAGCAAAAAACGCCGCGGCGGGACATATTTCACGCCCGCACGCGCAACGCAAGCGTGATTTCGAGGTAGACTTTATAGCATGTTGAGAAGGACCTCTTTCACTACAGAATCCCGCAAAAAAATTTCATGTAGGAATTAGTTGGAATAAATCTCCTTTTTTTACATATTTCTCCCAGACTATATGCCATTTGAGAATTTTCTTTTTGACAAGTTCATTAATTTACTTTTTTTTTTTGCTAATTAAGTATCTTCAAAAAAGTTACAATGAGAGTAAACGAAAAAAAAATGTAAAGAAATAAGCTTATAAACATACAGTCCATAACCCAAACAAAAAATAACCACATAGAGAAATAAATTAATCAATTTCTCCAAGTGGTTATTTTCTGTTTTTATAGCTTTTTTAATATCAATTGATATTAAAAAAGCTATAAAAACAGAAAAATCGTACTGATCACCAGAAATCAACAAGTATTTTCCGAAGCCCGTTAAAAACAAAATGAAAGCGCAAATTAATTCATTTGCTAAAAGTTTTATAGAAAAGTGGGACACATACGGTCACAAGAAAAGAACATAAGGTTAGGAACCAATTATTGATATTTTTTTCTTGGCGGGTGAGTACATAGAATTTGATCAAAAAAATTCAAGCGTAGTTGAACGAAACAAGGAAAAACTCTTGTGAAATTGCTGAAGAATAGTCACTTTTAAAAACCCTTTTTTTCATCTTCCTTTTTATGCCTCAACATTAACAGATCCACACCAAATGCTATGATATAAAATTATAATTATGAAAAATTTTACGTAGTGGTAATTTTTCTTGTTTGAAAACATTTTTTCCGTTTAGTTATTTTATTATTAGTTTCAATTAAATTGAAACAAAATTTTTTATAATAAGTTATATAGGTACTTATGAATTAAATCTATTATTATACTAAAAATGGTTTTAACGATACTCGCGAAAAATTGAAATTGAAGGTTTGTTTTATTACCCTCTTCTCCTTCTCCTGACATAAGGGATAAACCTAGTCTAGAAAGGAGGAGTCGTTTTTTCGAAGAGAAACTTCAATGTTCTAATGTTTTCCTCTTCTAATCTGTCATTTGCATGGTCAAAGGAAGGGGGAGGGGGCGAAAAAAGCAAACATAAATGCGAATTTTCAAAATTTGAGTAGAAGGCAATTTGTGCTGAATACAAATCTAATGCGAATTTTTTTTCATTCGATAATTTCGTACACAAAGGCACATACAAACAAAAAAACACCACAGAAACACTGAAGGAAAGTCGTACAAATGTTGGTAAGAAAAAAATATATTTTCGGATATTACGAGAAAAAAAAATTCTCCGAAAAATAGTCATTTTATGGAGGGGGCGGGCTACTCGGAATATGATTTTTCTTATTTTTCCAAAAAATGTACCACCTGAAGAATTCTGAACAAATATCGCGGTGAACATAATACGGGCTAGGTACATAATATATCACTCTGTTTTCAACATCGCCTCTCAAAAACAACTTATTAAAAATTAATTGAAAGTTCCATACACGCATTTTGACGAAGAAAAAGGTACTTTTTTCCACGACTACCAGCAATAACTCGTTGTTCAGTCCAATACCTCTAAAAGCGGAAAAAAATTGAAAACTCGTAAAATTTAAAATTCTTAAAAGAAAGCCCATAACATAAACGCTTTGTCTCAATGGAAGGAGTTGAGAGGGGAGGACTGAAAATCTAACTATAAGGTTTTCAAATCGTAAAAATCAAATTCCATCGATTGAAATCGAATTTCAGTTCTGCCTTTACTTGGACTTTTCTGCCTCGGAAGAAACATGTAAAAATCTTGGAAGATCGAAATCTCGAAAAACCATTAGCGACACAAACTCAATTCACGTGAAAATTTTTGGATTCTAGTTCCATAAGGTTTATTAGGTTGGTCACTACCAAAAATGGCGGGAAAATTCATTTCTGACGTTTCAAATGGAAAGGGGTAAGCCGGAAAGCTAAAATTTGGATGTATAGGAGAAAATCATAGCGAACTCAGAAATAACATAATGTAGGGTACGGACCGAGAATTCGAGAACATAATGGAGGAGAGCGATCAAACTTCGATGAAAAATATGTGCAATACCAAACCAAAAAAAAATTGAAAAATTACGAGATTTTTGAAACAAATCAATATATCTACTCTCTAAACCTGAATCAGTCAAATTTGGTAAAATTCTGCCTTTTTGAATTGGTGAAAAAATTTCACTTAAAATCAGTTATTTTTCACTGATTTTTTAGTCAAACATCACTGATCTCTTGATCTCTTACAGTATTCTCAATTTGCCATAAAAAATTGATAATTTTTATTGATAGATCGTAGAAAAAAATCACCATTGTTTAGTTGAATTCATTTTATTGATTCAGATTCAGCGAGTAAATATTTTGTTCTTTCAAAAAATATAGATTGGTTAGAAATACTGACCGAACAAAGCGAGGACGAAATTTTTTTGAAAAGTCACGTTCGAGAAGCAAAAAAAAGTACTTCTGCTTGATATTTCCATGATGAAAAAAAAATCTCCTCTGTAAACGTAAGAAAAGAACTCGAGCGCCCTGAGCCCCCCCCCCCCCCTGAGTGTGCCTATGTGGTGAAAATTGATACTCAGTCATTAGTAAGAAAAGGAATTATATGCTCTAAAAAAGTTCAAATATAACCATATAATATGCATTTTGACGTTCAAAATATGCAAAAATATGCTCTTGAAATCTCGAAATATGCAAAAAATGCAACATCGAGATGCGGTATCCTTGGAAAATATTTTTCGAGCTTAACAACATTGTAACACTTGAAATCGCCAAAAATCGTTTAATTTGGTCAAAATCATTCAAATCACAAACTATTCGCGATAGAAAAATGCGCCAATTAACGAGGAAAAAATATTTAAAAAAACTTTTGTCTGTTTTTTTGCAGGATTTTTTTTCTAGTGAAAAATAGCTAAAAAAACGAAATTGTGGAGTAAAATTTTCGAAATATTGTAAAATATGCAAAAAATTAGTGAAAAATGGCAGAAATATGACAACGTATGCTCTTTAAACGTTTGAATTATGTCAAAATATGCAGTTTAGCTCAAAATATGCAAAATTTGCACTATCAAATTGGGCTCATTTTACAGAAAATTGTTTCATTCGCAAACATTTCGACCATATACCCCCATCATCTTTGACTTAGAAAAACATGCAGTTTCATATAAATCGTTCCTTACTCATTAGCGAAGAAAATTTTGGGAATCTTTTCCTCATTGGGCCAAATTTAGGGACCTCATCCCCTTTTTAAAAAGATCACTCCAAGTTTTTGCCTTCTGAAGTCAAAAATGGCAAAGAAACCTCAGCAACCTCCACCCATTTTACATACAAACACATATTAGACTTTACAGGTCACGTAGTTTAGACTGCAGGCGTGTCAACGTCGAAAAATTTGCGAGAAAATTCACATTCTGGGACCTGAAAAGGATTCGGACGAATATAGAGGCTGAAATTTGAATGAAAGTTCATCACTGGTGCACAAAATACCGAAATCTGCAATTCTTCTAAATTTCAAACGGTTTCAAACGTATCACAAACGATCTCTTTTCTCCATTCCCAGGACCTCCTTTCGCCATCTCGTAAACCCAAGATCCCACTGCTAATCTACTTAGCTGCCGGCCGAGTTTGTTTACTTCTCTTGCAAGTTCTAATCTAACAAGTTGACGCCACGGTGACGACGCGCGGCTTCACCTGCGTGGCCGGACGCGTGAAAGAGAGAAGTATCTCGATTCTCATTTACAATTGTATGTACCTAACCGTACGCTAACGCACGCCATCGCCAGGTCGCCAGCAACCAACCTTTTTTCTTCGTATTTTATTTTACCAGCACATCAACAGCGACCGTAGGTTGTTAGATTTTCTCAATTTCACTAGTCGTAGTACCGCGCTTCGCGCCTCCGGCAGCACCAAACCAGTTTGCGGTCGGTTTTGCCTCGCAGCAATATCAACCGCTGCGCGTGTAGCCGTGTGCATGTACCAGCCATCAGGTAGTTACAGGTACTTCGTACAAGTACATAAGCAAGTAGAAGTAGATATGGTAGAAGAGTGTAGTTGTGGTAGGGTCTAGAGTAGTGGTGCAGGGTGTAGGGTGTTGGGGTGTAATGTAGTATGCCTAGCTGCCCAGTGTCTACGGTCTACCTGAAACCCGATGGTAATTCCGCGTTCGCGACTCCGATTTCTTATACCCATCGGCTCTTCCTAACAGTAACACTTGACACGACACCAACGTCCAAGTCCAAATCGAAAGGTAACCGCAGCAGCGCACCTACCACCTAGTTGCCAGTTCATAGCTCCGAAGTCCGAACCTCAAGCCGGAGGCTGGAGCGCTTTGCGCTGGCTGCTGGCATCTGGTGATCCGGATCTCCATCTAGCATCTTCGCGGTCAAGTCCAACTCCCGTGTATGTATCATCGACCCAACGAACGAGCTAATCTACGTATCTGACATGTCAGTGTGATAGTTACAATAGGTCGTTCTGTAGGTCGACGCTCGATTAATTGAAAATTACACCCTCGGTATGTACTTTACCAACTTTCATCGAAGTTTACATTTTTCGATGTATTTTTGAAAATTTGCCCAGGAATGGAAGGTGTGTGAAAGATTTCTTCTAAAAATATCGATAAAAGCAAGACCAAAACTGAGCCTAAAATATTGAAGTGAGACCCAAAATTCAGAAAAATTTTATATGACCATTGTAGTGTAGGCAAATTAACGCTATTTTTAAGAAATAAAAACATTTTTAGCTAGCTAAGATTTTATCGCCAAAAACTGTCGAGGGTGGTCCCCTGACTAACCCCTAAAAAGTCCGCACCCCCTAGACCCATTGCTAATTTTTTTATGGAGGCCCTCCCCCTCTCAAAACTGGTTTTTCCCGAATAACTTCTCAGGATTTGATTTTACGGCAAAAGTAGCTCAGTACTTTTTTGTTCTACGCTCAATTTCAAACATCTTTTGTATGAATTTTTTTTTCGTACGACCAATATCAGAGGAGATGGAGAGTCCTGAAGGAAGGGGGTTTTGGAAAATATAATATTATTTGAAAACGCGATAATATGTATAAAATCGCACTAAACTGTATGTTTTGGGCATGAAAATAGTAGTATTACGTAAATTGATGGTATTAATACAACTTGACCCCCCTTTCCCTCCCTATGTACTCACCCCACCTTACCCACTTGTTTTTATTTAGCACTAGTAATATGACTGAGGGGCGGGGTGGGGTGGACACATAGGAGGGGGAAAGATGATCATGAAGCATTTTTACCCTCTTCCCCCACCCATTGTGTTCACCCCTCCCACCCCTCAGACATACGAACAAGTGGGTAAGGTGGGGTGAGTACATAGGGAGGGAAAGGGGGGTCAAGTTGTATTATACCATCAATTTACGTAATACTACTATTTTCATGCCCAAAACATACAGTTTAGTGCGATTTTATACATATTATCGCGTTTTCAAATAATATCATATTTTCCAAAACCCCCTTCCTTCAGGACTCTCCATCTCCTCTGATATTGGTCGTACGAAAAAAAAATTCATACAAAAGATGTTTGAAATTGAGCGTAGAACAAAAAAGTACTGAGCTACTTTTGCCGTAAAATCAAATCCTGAGAAGTTATTCGGGAAAAACCAGTTTTGAGGGGGGTGGAGCCTCCATAAATATTTAGCAAGGGGTCTAGGGGGTGCGGACTTTTTAGGGGTTAGTCAGGGGACCACCCTCGATAGTTTTTGGCGATAAAATCTTGGCTAGCTAAAAATGTTTTTTTATTTCCTGATTTGCCTACACTATTGAAATAGATTTATGGGCTGATAGGCCTAGCAGTCGCCCCCCCCCCCCGGGTGGCGAGTTGAGTAATAGTTGGCCAACTCAAATCGCGCATGTAAACATAGTCTTAAGTTTGTAATCTCTATTCTTGTAATCATTCTAAAATAAACAATGAAACTAAAATTATCCTAGCTCATGAATAGATTTTCGATACTCATAATTGCATTATCTACGTAAATACTTTCTAGCAAAAATTTTATAAAATCATAAACATTCACACATGTCGCCTGATGTAAACGCCGGGAAAAATAGTACACAAAATAATCTAGTCGAGTTATGGAAAAAATCATCAGAAATCCTAAATCAATTTTGGTTAAAATGGAAACATGAGTACTTAACGAGTCTTTGAGAGCGGTGTAATACCATCAAACAAAAGAAAAACTGTGTCCATGTTCAACCAAAAGTCGGAGATATTGTTTTGGTAGAAAGTGAAAAATATACGCCGAGAGGAATGTGGCCAGTTGGGAAAATCGTCGAACTTAATCAAAGCACGGATGGGTGTGTCCGATGGTGCAAAGTCGAATTAAAGAATTCAGGGGTGCGTTCACTTTGGAAAAAAATAAGGTATACCTAATTTAATAAGGTATAAACAAAGCATTGATGTCCAAAATCGTTCATTAAATTCAAAAATTGCTGGTTAGCAAATTTTTGTACCATTTGATTGTCATAAAAATAGTCATAAATTTTTAGAAGGGTGAAAAAATGATCGATCAAAATCTGTCAGGAACGAAAAATCTGATTGGCTAACGCTTTGTTTACACCTTATTTAAATAAGGTATACCTTATTTTTTTTCCAAAGTGAACGCACCCCAGTAAAATTAAATCATCCAATAAATAAAGTTATACCAATTAGAAACTTCAAATTGTTAAAATCGAAATAGTTTTCATTTTTATTTTTAAATAATTTATTTATTTTCTCGTATAATTTCAATTTGATATATTTTTTTCGGAGTCGGGAGTGTGGCGAGTTAAGTAATATAGTTGGCCACCTCAAATCGTGCATGTAAACATAGTCTTAAGTTTGTAATCTCTATTCTTGTAATCATTCCAAAATAAACAACAAAACTAGAATCATCCTAGCTCATGAATAGTTTCGACCCCCCCCCCCCCGCTTTAATTTTTGTTCTGATCACTGATTGACCTCAACATTACAATCAAACACTTCAAATAAAAGAGAGAATCCAAAATTCAAGTTTACAAATGCCTTGATCCATGTTCTGATGTCTATTTCACCGTAAAGCTAAAATCAAGTGAAAGCATGCATCATAGCGAAATTTCGAAGAAAAAAATGACTTTTAGTGACTTTTTGAGCAAAAAGTGACCAAAAAGTGACCAGTGACCAAAAAATTACCAAAAAGTAACCAAAAGTAACCTAAAATTCGATTTTTTTCGAGTTTTTTTTTTTATAGTTTTTTTGGGGGAAATTTTTTTTGTACTTTTCTGCAAACATTTCAAAGATAAATCCACTGAGAACGGTGTGAATAATTTCAATCCAGGTATCATAGCGAAATTCTATCAAAATTAAGTAACTTCTAGTAACTTTTTTCAAACAAGAAGTAACCAAAAAGTAATCAAAAAATGTGCAAAATGTAACCTAAAATTCAAATTTTTAGAAGGGGGAGGGGGACAATTTTTTTTTTGAAGTGTCCTGCAATCATTTTAAAGATAAACTGAAACGACGTGAATAATTTTATTGAATTCCTTCGTCAAAACTATAAACAAATAATAATTTTATTACGGCTGTAACACACAGTGTTGCCGAATTCTAATGTGGAAAAGTTTCCAAAAATGTTCCGGAAATCGTAAAAAGTTCCGGGGTTTTATTTCACCACTGTAGCTAAAAAAAAGAGGGCTGAGAATTCGAGAAAAAATGTGGGGAGGGGTCAAAATTCAATGAAAAAATTAGGTAGTCTAAAAATCGATTTTTTTTAGTGGTACTTTAGGAGGCAGATGTACATAATTAATTTAATTATACAGATTTGAGCAAAGAAAATTGAAAAATTACGAGATTTTTGGAACAAACAATTAATACTGTATATGACCTATATATACGTAGGTATTGAGTATCTACTCTCTAAATTTAAATCAGTCAATTTTCGTAAAACAGTGCCTTTTTAAATCAGTGAAATGAATTTATTTAAAAATCTGTGATATTTCAATTGTTTGATTGATTTATTTTAGTCAAAATTACTGATTTATTCTGTCAAATGGAGAATTGACTCAAAAATAAATTACTTTACTGATTTAAAAAAACAGAATTTTTTCAAATTTATAAATATAATTA
The DNA here is from genome assembly GCA_033439095.1 of Pseudococcus viburni. Lineage (NCBI taxonomy): Eukaryota > Metazoa > Arthropoda > Insecta > Hemiptera > Pseudococcidae > Pseudococcus > Pseudococcus viburni. The sequence continues at coordinate 140,250 of JAVBJF010000359.1, read as the reverse complement.
TTGAAATACTGAAATACTACCCGAGCGAAGCGAGACAATTTTTTTTTTGAAAAATCATTACTTATCAACTTTTAATTTGTTTCTTGAAAAATTTTAAAAAATAGCAATTTTTACGTAAAAATTTGAATTTTTGCTTGAAAATGCGAAAAAAGTGACTTTGGGAGGAAAAAAGTGACTTTTAGCGATCAAAGTTGAAAAAAGAGACAAACACCCTAAAAAAAAGTGACCTGCTATGATGCCTGTCACCATGAACGCTACAAAATCTCAAAATTAAAATCCTTTTCTATACAAAAACTTGTTTTGCGCATTGCTGTCTTAAAAAAAGAAAAGGATGCAAAACGATGTTTACATGAAGTAATGACATATGTAGATTGTACAGAACTCGTCTGACCTACCGGCTGAGAAACCCCGGGAGACGAAATCAGAAGGTTCGACTCCAACTGAGATGCCAAAATAAGAGCACGTCTGAAGTTTTGAAAAATGTCAGAGCGTCAGATCTTCTGTTTCTTGTTCTGACTTTGGATAACCATTGATTTCCGAAATCGGATAATATTATTCAACATTTCGAAAAATACGATACGGAAGTCGAAACATTCGTTTTTAGGGGCACTAATTCTCGTTTCCGATCTAAAATCAATACTGAATCCAAAAAAAGTGGCAGTACGAAAAACGCAGCATTTTAAGTCAAGTCGAAAATAAGTACACTGAGAATATCGATTATCTCGTTAGCAACTGAAAGATATTAATCTGGAATTTTGAGATAAACAATCAGTGGTGTAGCCACGTAAAGGTTTTACAGGTTTAGCCCCCCCCCCCCCCCCATCAGAAAAATGAAATATTCTACAAAATTAGCTGAAAATCGTTTCTAAGATCAGGTTTTCATCCCTTGATTACGCATTCAGAAGAAAATTCTGGCTTCCCTGTGCTTTCTTTAATTTTTTGTACCATGATACTAAATTAAAATTACCAACAGAAATTGTGATTTAAAACTGCCCTAATCTCAAAAATTGATCATAAATATTTCTCATGATTAAATTCTAAGTCATTGGGAACGTTGGTTTCAAATACGTTTAACTTCAGAAAATGTGTAAAAATAACTGACTCAAAGTGAGTTCTCTAGTCAAAAATGGAACAATCGTATAAAATTTGGCATAATTTTTAGATCTGAGGGGGGTAGTAGAACTGCAGTGAAGTAGCCGGTTTTCGTGTTCATAATGGTTTGTGAAAGTAGCTTCCAAGGTGAAAGAAAGGAAAAAATATGATAGTTTGTCGTTAAAATGTTCCAAACCGTTAATGTGGGTTCAAAAACATCATTGATATATGTAGGTATGAAATACGTATATCGAGTGCTATTTTTCAATTGCTTTGCGTGTTCCTTTGAATTTTAGTTCTAACTCGTTGGTCAAAAATGGTTCTAAAAAGGGGAACAATGTCATCGAATCATGTTTCGACTTCTACGTCGTATTCTTTAAAATGATGGATCTTGCTCTTCAACTTCGAAGGCTTCATTTTTGATTTTCGAACGAAACAGTTATTAGAACAAAAATCAGAAGCCCTGAAAACCTATATTCTGATATCCATATCGCATTTTTTGGGTTCTGGTTCGTACAGAAATCAAAAACCAAAAATTCGAAATTTATGACTCCCTGTAAATTTAAGTCATAATTTAATTCTTTTATTGGGGGGAGGGGGGACAATAGTTATCGAATGAGAACCAGCATCTCAAAAACCTTCACTTCGGGTCCCATGCTCCATTTTTAGGGCTCAAATTTGATTTCAGGGTCAAACGAATATAACGATGAGAATCAACGCCACATAAACCAATATTTCAACACTCATCTCACATTTTTCAAATTTTTGAACCTTTCCCTCCGATTTGGAGGCTCGACTTTAGTTTTGGGGCCAATCGATTATCGAAAAGAGAATCGGTGTCACTGAAAACTTATATTTCGATATTCTTATCACATTTTCAAAAATCTCTGGGTCTCTGTTCCCCTTTTTGGAGGCTCAATTTTGGGGTCAAATGGTTATTTTTAGAACGATACCTGATCAGCGCCTTTAAAAAATTAGATACTGATATCCATACTTCCTTTGTCGAGATTTTTTCTGATTTCTTTTTTTACCCCCTCAGCGACTTTTTTACCGTCGACCCATCATTTATTTTCATTTTGTACACTTGATAGGTAGCGGTACCTCTATCCACATTGCCAAGACCTACTTCCTACGCCTACACGAAACAAACTACAGACATTCGGGCAAATTGTACATTTCTCGTTTCATTACCAATCCAAATTAGGCTACTGTCTTTCACTTTTTAATTTTTATTTAAAAAGTCACATAAGGAGGAGTAAGAGGAAAGAAGGAAAGAATGCAACTCAAAAGTCGCAAAACTACTGTTCAAGCTGCCCAAAAATGAAGCTACTCGCACAAAATCAAAGCCAAAAAACGCTGCAATGATCCAGGGGGAGGGGGTGGCGCCAAAACAACCCACTCAATTCGTATTATAGCCTAACGTAATCCAATATTTTTCCATTTTCACTCCTAAATCAACTTATTATTTGTTTGTTTCTCGTTGATGGCGCAGATGCATCCTCCTCGAATGAAGCTGTACATTTGCAGCAGCGACTTCGGAGTTTGAATTCGGAATTGGTAACGTTGAGGAATCGTTTACACGTGCAAGGAGAACACACCAACCACTCGGAAACTTCGCCGCCTCCGCCACCTCCACCTCCGCCGCAACCGCCGGTATCTTCGGCGGGTCAACAACAACAGCAAATTCGATCACCGTCGCCGCTGCCCTCGTCCTCGTCGTCGTCTTCGTCGTCGACGGCGGCGGCGGCGACGCAGCAAAAACAACAACAGCAGCATAAGTCGATGCGATCTACAACCAATAATTTAGTAGTCGCTAATGCCATGAACGCGTGCCATACACAAAGTAGCCTCGTATTACCTCCTACATTACCAAAAAATCAAATACCTATTCCTCCGCCTCATACGTCCAACATCGTTTCACATAATGCCACTAGTAAGTTCAATATCCACTTGGAACATAGTACAAGGTGACTTAAAATTTCCGGAACGCGAAAATTGCTTCGTAAAAAAATAATAAGGTCCAACGAATAATGAAAACTCATTCAAGACACAGCTAAAGCTCCATTCCCTTAAAAAATATGATCTCATCCCTCATTGATAACGAATCTTTGAAAAATTTTGGATTTTTTTTTTCATTTTTGTATTTTTTAAGAAAAATCTCAAAACCCAAAATTTCGAAAATTTAAAAAATTGAGATATTTAAAAACTAACAGTTGCATATGATAGAGTTTTGGATAAGGATTAAAAATCATTGCATGCAGATTTTGCCTAATCGAAAATTTGAAGGGGCAAAAATTTACAAAAAAATCAAATATTCGTGAAATTGGCAACACTGTACCTCCCACTCAACCCTTTCCAGATATTTAGAGTACAGCTTTGACGTTGTCCCTTGCCGATCTACAAGTAGGCAAACCTTCGTTTCGACCAACGCAAGACAATGTGGAGTGATTCCTCTCTAAATTACGGGAAAAAAAGTTGCGTTCTGGAACTTTTGGGTCACCCTGTACATGCATTACGTAATTACAAATAATTATGTAAAATAGAGTGAAATGAAAGAACATACTTCGAACTTCGATGAAAATTAGCGAAGCAGCTTACTTTGAGTGGGAGAACCTCTCACAAAAAATGGGGATTTAAATATTTGAACAGTTGAATAATGATATTATTTTGAAAAATAGAGTCAAGTTATATTTTTTAATGAAAATTTTTAAATGAGGCACCTTTACTCGAGTCCACATCGCGAAATTTCGAACAAATAATACAATGTCGTGGCATAAAACGAAGGTACCACAATTTGATTACCGGAATACATCACTGAAAAAGCTCCCAAGAAAATTTTCTTGAGGAAAACATATTCACTCAAGAAGAAAAATTTACTTGCTGGTATAATTTTGAAAAAATATTAATTACATTTTCAAAATTATTCTTTCAGATGATGCCTTTTTGAAACATATCAGCGGCGGAAACGACAGCCAATCCAATGGTCCAAAATCGAAAGCTTCGTTGTTGCTATTGTTATCGGCAGCTGCTGCGTTCAACAACAGCAAGCCGTTGACGGTCAGTGGCCAACTCGGAGATTTAATTTATCTGCCTGGACCACTGACAGAAGATGCAGTTCTGAAATGTTTGCAAGCCAGATTCGCAGCCAAACAATACTATGTGAGTATTTTTAGTCGAATTTTTGAAAAACATTAGGTACTACGTTTAATTTATAATAAGGGATGATTTCTGTACACGTTTTGGGTCTTCTGAACCCGGAATTCGCCCAAAAAAGAAAGTCCTTTTTATACCTCCATTACAAAATTCAAGAAAAGAGGAAAATGTAGAAAATTATTGATTTTTGCAGTAAATTCATTACAAGTCTTGATATCTTCTGGTTTTTCATGCCAGTAGACACCATGAATAAAATACTAGACCAGGTCACATGAAATCTGTAAATAAGGAGAGGGGGAGGGGAGCTACAACAAAAGTTTGAAGGACTCAATTTGAAAATTAGATTTTTTGAGGATGCCTAGAAACCGGTTCAGTTTGAAAAAAAATTGTAATTTTCACCAAAGATGAATTTCCAAATATCCAAATCAATAATTTTAATGTTCCTATCAATTCCACTCCTTCTGAGGCTCCAAAATGTGAATTTTCCAGCAATTTTTATGACTTTGATAAGTCTTTAGCCTGATCCGAATCCCTTGGAAGGACAAAAGGTTCCAAGCATGTGAGGTCTGCCTGAGCAACTCTAGTACCTTTGCCATTTTCGACTTTATCACACCAAAACCAAAAGTAAATTAATTTAAAAAATGTCAGAAAATTTTACAATCTAAAGTAATTATTTGTTGTGCAGACAAATGTCGGTCCTATTCTCATTTCTGTAAATCCGTTCGCCGACAATAAGAACCCGTTGACTTTGGCTAGCATGCGAACTGTATCGTTGGATGCAAAATTATTAAAAGTTGTCCAAGATGCTGTACGACAACAATCCGAGACCAGTTATCCACAAGCCATTATACTGTCAGGTTGGTTAATTGCCGATTCACCTGTACCCAGATTATGGGTACGTGGAGGATCCTCAATTGTGTATTTTTGCAGGCGTCAGTGGCTCAGGCAAAACATACGCTTCGATGTTGTTATTACGGCAGTTATTCGATGTTGCTGGAGGAGGCCCTGAAACAGACGCTTTCAAGCATCTGGCTGCTGCCTTTACAGTACTTCGTTCATTGGGATCTGCTAAGACTACCTCAAATTCCGAATCTAGTCGAATTGTAAGTGTGTTGAATGCATTATCATCTCATTTATTTGTCGATCGCATAGTCGACAGTTGAATATAAATGGCTAATATGTGAGAATTTAAGGAGGCCTATTTTCGTTTTTTCTAGGGCCATTTCATCGAAGTTCAAGTTACTCATGGTGCGTTGTACCGCACAAAAATTCATTGCTATTTCCTCGACCAAACCAGAGTCGTAAGACCCTTACCAAACGAAAAGAATTACCATATATTTTATCAATTGCTGGTTGGACTGACTGCTGAGGAAAGAGGTAAGGAAATTAGGAATATAAGTAACAGGGCTAAGCTTAAGGAAATAGAAATTTTTATAAAATAGCTATCTACATCGGCTGAACTGATAAATATGCACAAACCAAAAACTACTGCAAAAATTAGCAGTCAAAATAGGAAAACAGTCACTTGGTTGCTCGCTCACTTTTACTAACATGTTCTCATGCTCTTCTGAATCTTTATTTTTCATTTTTGCTTTCTGTTTGTACCACTTACAGTGAAGCTGAATTTGGAAGGATATAACGTGAATAATTTAAATTACCTGAAGTACGGCGATGTAAGCCAGGATGAAGTTGACGATGCCAATCGCTTTCAAATGTGGAAGACTTGTTTAGGTTCGTAGAAATACTGCTATCTTAGGCATATTAAGTATTTAAAACAGAAGTGCCTACATTCACAGAGTTTCCACTATTTTTCAAAAAAATATTTTCCACGACTTTTTTCGATTTTCCAGAACAATTTTTCCGAGTTTTCCTAATGTTTCTTATAAAATCTCAAAATCAAAAAGCAGGATTTCTACATGAAATGAATTATGTAGAAAATTTCACCAAAAGGGGGCAAATTTTACAAAAGAAAAAGTTGATTCCAGTCAGATATCTAGGTACATATTTTTAAATTTAAAAAACTGAGATCGAAAAGGACGACGTAATTCAACGAATTTTCACCCCCCCCCCCTCCAATCTTAAAAAAAAGTATTTCAAGAATCAGCAAGACTGCAGGTATTTCAAAACTGAACTGAAAAAGAGGAGAAAGAATACTGATTTCTGTTGTCCTCAACTTTCATTTGTTTTTAATTCTGGGGAGGGAAAAGAGGGAGAAAAAAATTCAAAGTGTGATTTTATATCGATTTTTTTTTCAAAAATAATTTTATTACTGTTGAAGAAAATTAAATAGTCAGAATTGCAGCATAAGAAAAACCAGTAAAAGTTTTTGATTTTCAGCGAATTTTGACTAATTTTTTTCACTTATTTTTCAAAAAAATTCACTGATTGTTCAGCAAGTATCACCGATTTTTCAACAAATTTCAAAAATTTTACTGACTTTTCACTAATTTTTCACTGATTTTCCAGTATTTTTTTCACTGATTGCTTTCAGTGAAAATTTTCACTGCTTTATTACTGTGCTGCAATTCTGACTTCTTTCCAGTGATATTCGATAATTTTCACTGATTTATAAATGAGAGAATACATAATTATAAGAAATAGTTCGTCCCCTATTACACTTCGCTCAACGCTGAAAAAATTATTTACTCAACAGATACTCATCTTTTATCTGCAATGATTTTTTTGGCAAAATTTCGGGACTTTGAAGTGAAAATTCTATAAAACTAGACTTTTTCTGGTTTCCCCAAAAATGGACATCCTGCTCTTCTATCGATACTTGCTCAAAAGAAGTTTGAGAGAATTTTTATTCAAAACTTTTCAAATTCAAAGATAATTTTAAATTTTTAGAACTAAATAACGAAGTCATAAGTTGACGATTCTTCAACCTTCTCTGCTAAATTATCCACCTCAGAAAATCCTATTTTGCAATATTTACTGGAAAAAAAAACGTATTTTACAGGTGTACTAGGAATACCATTTTTGGACGTTGTGCGAGTTTTGGCGGCGGTTTTACTATTGGGAAACGTGCAATTTATGGATAATAATAAGACTAATAAATCGTGCGACGGCACCGTTAAATCATTGGCTATTTCCGAAGTTTTGGTGGCTGGTGAAAGTGAACTGAACGCAGTCGCTACTCTTTTGGGAGTACCAGCTCAATCTTTGTTCAGAGGCATAACATCCAGAACACATAATGCCAGATCGCAATTGGTGAAATCGTTTTTGGATGCAAATATGGTATGTATTACCTATGTAGAGTTTAGAGATGGTCGTATGTAATTTGGAGTAAAAATTTAAGAACGAATTAGTCTTGTTTCTTGCATAATGTAACTTCGTTTGATTTTCAATTAATACAGTCAAACATGGTTCGAGATTCGTTGGCTAAAGCTTTATACTGTCGCACGGTTGCTACCATAGTTCGTCGAGCAAATAGTTTGAAGAGGCTGAGTTCTACCTTGGGCACACTGAGCAGCGATTCAAACGAATCGGTTCATAATCAAGCTGATGTAAGCTGAGCTGCTTTTCCTGTTTACTTATATTTACATTGGCTACTAGCGAGCACTCATATCCACGTAGATGGCCTATTCATTTGTATATATTTTGGTATATTGACAGGTGGCGAGTCAACATGCCTCGACGGTGGGCACAGCCGGCTCAAAATCCAATAAGTCAATGGTAGCATTGAATAATGCTGTCAGACGTGCGACGGATGGTTCTATAGGAATTTTGGATATGTTTGGCTTCGAAGAACCCAAAGTAAGTTGATAGGTTTTTTTATTGGAAATCCATTACTAATTCCTAATTATTGTTGTTAAAAATGGGTTTCCGACGATTCAAGTCCAAATTTATTCCAAGTTCAAAATTTTTCAAATTTCTTTAATTCCGATTTTTAAAAATATTTTATCTAATTTTAAAATGTTCTCAGCAACAATTTTTTTAATTGAAATTCTCAAAATTTTGCCAACTTTGATTTTTTAAAACTTTTTGAAAATTTATTCATATTCTTAAAAAAAATTTCTAACCTGTGAATTGTTTCCAATAATTATAAATTTTTTTCAACTCGAACTTTGGAAAGTTTCAATTCCTTGTTTTTCAAAAATTTCTTTCAACTCAATAATTGGAGAAAATTTAAAAAACCAAAATTGGAAAAATTTTGAGAAAATACAAATTTAAAAAAATTTACAGTTGAAAACATGATAAAATTGCATACAATTTTGAAAAAATAAATCAGAATTTGGAAATTGAAAAAATTCGAAATTGGGTGATCGTCGAAATCCTTTTTTTGACAAAATAATAGAACTAGCTCACCTAAACATTTTGTGTACTGGTTTAAAAACGCATCTTCACTCATCACCTACATATTCATGTTTTCAGCCTGCTTGTCTGGAACATTTATGCATTAATTTATGCGCCGAAACTATGCAGCATTTCTACAACACACATATCTTCAAATCCAGCATAGAATCCTGCCGAGACGAAGGAATCAATTGTGACGTAGAAATCGATTATGTTGATAATGTGCCATGCATAGATTTGATATCTTCTTTGGTAAGCATTTTACTCGCGTACTTGCCCACTGGCTCAATTCACATACTGTACCAATTAGTAAATTAGAATATCACCTAATTGCGTATTTATGTACGTGTACAGAAAACTGGCTTATTAAGCATGCTGGACGTGGAATGCTCAAAGCGTGGTTCAGCAGAGTCCTATATTACCAAAGTATTCAAATCTGAGCATCGATATAAGGGCAAATTAATCGAATCGAAGCCATTTGATGGAAGATCTTTCAGTATTCAGCATTTCGCTGGATGTGTGACGTATGATGCTACTGATTTCTTAGGTAAGGATCACGACTAAAATAATGGCCACAAGCACACTCCTAAATTGGCATATTGATTACATGTCTCATCGACGAGACGGCGTCCTCGCTTACATTGTGGATGATTTGTTATTTGTGCTTATTCGTATCCATATTTTTGTCGCAGATACCAATAAAGACGTAGTGCCTGACGATTTGGTATCAGTTTTTCACAAACAAACTTGTAGCTTTGGCTTTGCTACTCATCTTTTCGGCAGTGAATTAAAAGCTTTATACACATCAGACATTGTTCCTCGAGGTATAAGTTTCCGTATTTCACCCACGTCGCATTCCGACCTGTGAGTATGAATTACCTATATTTTTTTTTTCGACGTGTGGGGTGGTTTAGCTTTTAGTGTAGTCGGATTATGCAATCCGTTCGCTCAGGATGTTAAAAGCAATTTGACGATTGATTCTTAATCTAGAATGCATTTAGAAAAAAATAAGCCTGGGTGCCATTTTTTTAGCCCCTCCCCTCCCTAGGGTCCACCCCTTTCTTTAAAATAAATGTATCTCCTTTGCTATTCGGTCTACAAAAAAAAATTTCAAATAAAAGTTCTTTCTTGAGGGCTTCTCTACAGTTTTGGTTATTACCAAAATTTCATTTAGAGCAACCCTCGTGCCCAAAACTTCAAAAATGTATTTACAAAAATACTCAAAATCAGGTTTTTCTCATTTATTATAAAAAATATCGCAGATGACGCAAAATGTATAATAACAAAAGTGTTATGAATAGAATTTTACGTTCAATAAGTTTATCGTCAAACCCTCACCCTACCCCAAGGGTCCACCCCCCAAAAAAAAAATCAGTTTTTGTTTACGATTTTTTTTCGTTCGTTTACTTATTTAAAAAATAGGGGGAAATAATAATTTTAAATTGTTCAAAATTCTCGACCGAAATAGAATTTTTCTAATTACAAAAATTAAAGTCATCATTTTCGAAAAATATCAAACTCCACCCTTGATTTTTAACTTTAAATGAAATTTCACCATCATTGAAGAGAGCCAAACTGCTCCTCTCCGCCCCTCCCCGATTTATCTGGCTCCAATTTCAAAACTTAAAATTGAAATTTTCTAAAAAAAATCCATTCTTGTACGAAATACAAAAAGATAGCACTCTCATGGACAAACTGAAATCGCTTTATTGAAGTGGGGGCAAAGAAATGAAGGGTTCATTCGATATTTTGAATACACAATTTTAATGGTCTATAAATGATACTTACATACCTGGAAAATAAAATTTTAGAAATTTTACTTTTTCCACTCATTTTTTAAAGTTTTGATTGATTTTGATTCGGAGCCAGTTTAAGCTGGAGAGCAGCAAAGGGGATAATTTGACTCCTATTAATGATAAAATTAATTTTTATGAAAAAATTGGATTTTAGTCAGAAATTTCTTGAAAGTGGTAAGTTTTTTGAAAATTTTTTCTTTTGAATCATAGAAAAATTGAGAAAAATCAAACTTCAAGTTTAAACATTCCATCTCGTTTGGAAAATTTTAATTTTTTAATTTTGTCCCCACTTAAATAAAGCGATTTCAGTTTGTCCATGAGAGTGCTATCTTCTTGTATTTCGTACAAGAATGGATTTTTTTTAGAAAATTTCAATTTCAAGTTTTGAAATTGGAGTCAGATAAATCGGGGAGGGGGCGGAGAGGAGCAGCTTGGCTCTCTTCAATGATGGTGAAATTTCATTTAAAGTTAAAAATCAAGGTTGGAGTTTGATATTTTTCGAAAATGATGACTTCAATTTTTGTAATTAGAAAAATTCCATTTCGGTCGAGAATTTTGAACAATTTAAAATTAGTATTTCACCCTTTTTTTTGAAATAATGAAAAAAATCGTAAACAAAAACATTGATTTTTTAAAGGGGGTGGCCCCTTGGGGTGGGGTGAGGGTATGACGATAAACTTATTGAACGTAAAATTCTATTCATAACACTTTTGTTATTATACATTTTGCGTCATCTGCGATATTTTTTATAATAAATGAGAAAAACTTGATTTTGAGTATTTTTGTAAATACATTTTTGAAGTTTGGGGCACGAGGGTTGCTCTAAATGAAATTTTGGTAATAACCAAAACTGTAGAGAAGCCCTCAAGAAAGAACTTTTATTTGAATTTTTTTTTTGTAGACCGAATAGCAAGGGAGATACATTCATTTTAAAGAAAGAGGGGTGGACCCTAGGGAGGGGAGGGGCTTAAAAAAATGGCACCCAGGCTTATTTTTTTCTAAATGCATTCTAGATTAAGAATCAATCGTCAAATTGCTTTTAACATTCGGTGCGAGCGGAAGCCTTTTTTTGACATAATCCGACTACACTATTTATTGAATTCACCTACATATTCAATATTTCATGGACAATGGACATTGAATTGGATTGGATTTTGAAAAAGTTCTTTGATTCAGCCAATTTTTCAAATTGTATTTATTTTGAATTGGGAGCATCCCAGAAAAATTTACAGTTCGCGTGGAACCTTCGGATCGAAGCTATGGGTCGTCATTTTTTGAATATTTGATTCATTAAAAACTCAAAATCAACCATAATATAATTTAGGCAGGCTCCTAAAAAAGCGTTAAAAGTAAGCAAATTGTTGTTTTTTAAAAATATTTTCAATAGTTTCCGAATTTTTCAGAGTAGGTAAATGAAGCCTTTTGTATGATAAAATGGTGGGTTGATGCTTCTAAAAGCAAAATTTATTTGACGATGGCAAATCTAATTAAACAACTAGGGTAGGCGCGTCGTCTATGGCCACTCTAAGGATTTTTCAACTTTGAGAGCTGTTTACAGTAAACTGAATGAATCATTTAGTGTGTGCTCAATTTTAATTGGTGAATTGGAGTGTCTAGATACGAAATATTGTTCATTTCTCCTCCAAATGGACCAAAAAGAACTGGAAAAATTGGTTTTTTAAAAATGTGTCGAAAACCCCCATCTTTGGCCGCTTTTTCCATCTATGGCCATAGAAGTTTCCATTTTTGAATAGAAAATTTGATGAATAGATCCTTTGAAAGCTGTATTAAGAAAATTAATTTTAAAAATTAATTTTTTAAGACTGAACGGAGACGAACCAGTATCTACATTAACTCAAGACTTTCATACAAGACTGGATAATTTATTAAGATCGTTGGTGCACGCAAAACCACACTTCATACGATGCATTAAGGCGAATGATGGAGAAAGAGCACATATTGTTGATCGTGGTACTGTTATGAAGCAGATTCGCTCGTTGCAGATTTTAGAAACTGTCAACCTAATGGCGGGTGGTAAGCTTTGATTATATATATGTACTACGTACATGGATTGCCAGTTCATATCAGGTGTTTTGAAGCGGAAAAACAAAAAGACAGAATTGCGAAGCGCAGGCGTGAATTGTTGACATTGTGTTTGAATTGAAGTTGAAGTCACATAATTAATTAATTACTATCAAAAGAATAACAAAAACATTGTAATTCGACTCATTTTTGAATTTTTACCATCACTTCACTTTGAATAAATAAAAGTTCAATCAAAAATTGCTGATAAATCGCAAATTTAATCATTTTCCATCATTTCGAAGTTTGAAACTTTTGATACCTTGAGTAAACAAAAAATTTTCCAGCCACTAATTTGTCCCATTCCAATCCCAATTATCCAATCAAATGACGAGAATTTTGTATCGAAAAGAATAAATTTTCAATGATTTTCAAGCATGCGCACTACATTTCTATCTTTTCTTTTTTCCGCTTCAAAAAACACTTTTTTTAACTAATGGACTGGCAATCCATGTAATTTATATAATCAAAGGTGGTAAGTAGCTCAGTACGCGAGTATCTGATCTTTGTTTACCAACTCATATAAACATCTTCAGAATACAATGCGCATTAACTCCTAGATAGATGATAAGAGATAAAGTTACGAGATTTGAGTTCAAATATGATTTCAGGTTTTTCTCCATTACTCAAGGATTTTTTATTGTTTTAAATTTTTGTTGAAAATTCGTTTCACACTTTTTGAAACTTTCGACACTTGAAATCGATTTTCTGGTCAAAGATAAGGTTATACGAAAAAAATGAATAGAACATAAAATGTAGAGCGTGAAATTTCCTGTCTACATATTTCCATTAGTATTGTTCCATGGAAGCATAGTTTTCGAGATATTTTAGCCGAAAGTACAAAATTCAACTTTTCTCGTTTACTGTAAATATCTCAAAAACTAAGTTTCCCAGAAAAAAATTAATTGAACCCGATCAAAAGAAAATTTCACACGACTATTCATGTTCTATTCATATTTTTCGTAACCCCTTCTTCGGCTCAGAAAATTGACTTCAAATGTCAAAAGCTATCAAAAAATGTAAAAAAAATTGAAGAAAAAAACAAACTTATGAAAAATCTCGACATACTGGAATTTTTTCACCATTTTTTCCATGAACATCGCAAAAAATGCTATCAAAATCACACAATGAAGTTGAATAGACATCATTGGCGGCATCTACACTACAGCAGAGCTGCGCTTGCTGTACATGAGAAACCTCACTGTACATGTACAAAATTGCTCTTAGGTTTCGGCGGGGGACCCCCACTATTGGAATTTTTTATGCTGTTCATGAAAAGAATCCAAGTTGCCGCCCCTGATAGACATTTTCGTGCAGGCCTGTGTAGTTAAAATTACAACGCAGTAATAAATCGGTAGCAAATCCAGAAAAAAAATCACTGGAAAATCATTAAAAATTCACTCAAGTCAGCAAAATTTATAAAATTTACTGAAAAATCAGTTATACTCCTCCAAAAATCAGGAAAAATTTTCTGAAAATGAGTGAATTTTGATAATTTTTCCTGTGGTTCAATTCTGACTGTTCATCAGAGATTTTTCACTGATTCACAATAAGAAAACATTTTGAGGCGAAAAAATGTTATTTTGGGAACCTCTGTCTTCTGAAGAACAGAAATAACCCTGCAATGGTTTTGAGATGGCCTTAGGAAGCTGAAAAATGCATCTTATGTAAATATTCAAAAACCAAAATTTTTTTGAAAAATAAATCGAAAATTTCATCTTAGCCTAATTTTGGAAAGGGTGGATATAATTTTCCATAAGCGCACCCTAGGGGAGGAGAGGCTCAGAGGGCTCGAGCCCCCCTCAAGCTCGGACAGGAGATTTTTTATTACAGAAATGTAAAAAAAGTAGTGATTTTTGACCGAAAGATCAATGAAAAATAATCAATTTTTAAAATACATGTAAAAAGATTGAGCGAAAATTTTTTGAAAAATCATGTTTCAAGAGAAAAATCTTGAAACATGATTTTTCAAAAAATTTTCGCTCAATCTTTTTACATGTATTTTAAAAATTGATTATTTTTCATTGATCTTTCGGTCAAAAATCACTAATTTCTCAAATCAATTCTCAGTTTGTCAGAAAAAATCAATAATTTTGACCAAAAATCAGTGAAAATTAACTGAAATTCCGAAATTTTTAATTTTACTTGGTTCAAATCCGTTTCTGAATCATTAACCTACTGAAAATACCCAGACTACGCCAGCGGCACTGAAATGACAAGTTACTAAATTTTTTCATTGAAATTTCATCCCCCTTCCCCCTAATGTTTTCCGGATTCTGAGACCCTCCGTTAAATAATTTTTGGGTGCGCTTATGTAATTTTCATAGGCTGTAATTTTAACCACGTTATTTCAATTCACCAATTTTTTTTTGCTAAAATCTCGCATCTTACAATTCACTTTACTTTCCAGGCTATCCTCATCGAATGCGATTCAAAGCGTTCAATGCACGTTACCGACTTTTGGCTCCCTTTGCAAAAGTACGTTGCATCGAAGAGCGTGCAGCAGAAGATTGCAGACTGATTTTACAACACGTCGAAAGCAAAAACAATTTGAAACAGGGTCACGAAGTTAGCATGAGTTGGGCTCACGGCAAAAAGCATATATTTTACAGGTAAGCTGGTAACTTCCATCTATGTGCTATTTACTTACATACATGTGATGCTGATGTTCGTTTTCACTTTCGTACATATAATTGAAGCGAGGGCATCCGTCAGCTATTAGAGTCGTTGAGAAACGAAACGAGATTTCGTGCCGCCGTCATTATCCAGTCGATGTGGAGAGGTTGGTACGCGAGAAAGAAATGGCCAGCGTTGAAATGTACGCTGCAGCTGCATCAACCGGTGGTGTCAGCAACAGGTAGGCATAGCCCTCCTAGCTAAGTAATAACTTTACCAGATATTACTGCGATAGAAGGTAACCTTTGAAAATTACATATTTAGGCCACGTTATGAATTCGAATTTGAACATTCGCGCTGTATCGGCTGGTATCACGTCCGTTGCCAATTTGAATAGCGCTGCGACCGTTGCTCAACAGCATTCCACCAATGTGGCCAGCTCAGCATGTGGAGTAACGAATTCTTCAACGACTGCGACAGCGGCTTCCATATCTGCGGCCGCGACTTTGGCGAGACCACGTCCGCAACCGATTACTGGCACTCCGCCGCCGGATCCGAATGAAAAATGTGACACTAAGATTATCCAGCAGACGTGCACTCTGTACGGATTGGATTTGGTGAGTGGCCTAATGTATAAGTGGGTTTATGAGGGGGATGAAAATTGAAAAATTATAGACTAGGGAAAATTTATTTCGATTTTTATGGTTCGAATGCAATTTTCACCATTTTTGACCCAGAAATGAAAAAAAATTCAAATTTCCTTAACGAAAGGTTACAACTTTTGCAATTTTTTTTTTACTACATACAAATGCATTTTTCCAATTATGAGGACTGACTGCCCTCTCCTCCTCCTATCACCATTTATTCTAGTCCTAGAATGGTAATAAAAACTCTAAATTCAGAGTATAAAAATCAAACGGTGTCAAATTTTTAGAAAAAAAGAAAAGAAAATCTTGATAGGTAGCAAAAAATTGCTCTTTCTTTCTGAATCAGTGAAAAGTCACTGATAAACAGTCAGAATTGCAGCACAGGAAAAAATCAGCAAAATTCACTTATTTTCAGCGAATTTTCGCTGATTTTTCAAATATTTTCACTGATTTTTCCGCTAATTTCATAAACTTTACTGACTTTTTAGTGAATTTTCATTGATTTTCCAGTGATTTTTCTCACTGATTTGTTTTTATTGAAAATTTTTTCGCTGATTTTCTCCAGTGCTGCAATTTTGACTGTTTCTCCATTTTCACTGATCTATAAATGTGAGAGTGCACTTATTTGCCTCGAAAATTCAATCCAAGTCATTGATAAGTCACTTTAAATGAACCGCAATTCCTAACCTCTCATGACTAAAATATTCTGGAATCTTTTCGTTAAACATATTGAAAAAGTTTATAATATTGAATTTAATTTCCATCGCAAATTCAAATCTGCGCTCGAGCTGATCGGTCATGTGTCTATATAACTAGGCCTTGGTAATTGCTTCCATTAAAATGAGAATTTTTTTCGCTTGATTTAGGAGAGACCGCCGCCTGTTCCTCCAAGCAGATCTTATACGATTACCGGAAATAAGAAGTTCGGATACCCCCAAACGAGGATTATGAAAAAGAGTTTCCCTGGTATGTACCTCCACCTCTTCCTCACCAACCTACGTATTAACTTACATATCCCTTGTGCACTCGCTAGGAAATAAAACTGTGAAGTATTTCATTACCTATTTATGGGTCAGTAAAAAAGCGAATGGTTAAAATGTATTTGAATTGTCCAATTCTACAATCAATGAAATAAAATGAAATTTGAAATGATTGTGGATTTCCATAGGTGGCTTCAGAACGAAGACGTCCTTTATAAATTGAATTATTCAACTTCGAAATTAAATTTTTTTAGGACCAGTTGTAATATTTTCATGATTAGTTGAGTATAAATTTTTTTTATTAATTTATTTTGAACTGAAAATTTCAAGTTTTAAATTTTAAAAAAAGATACTCAAAGTCGAAATTTTCAAAAATGAGTTTTTTTTTTAAACTAAAATAATAAAGGAGACCATAAGGAACATATTGAGACCTTGATGAGCATGTAAGGTAGATTTTTCGCCAAGATGGAGACATTTAAAATAGAGAAATTCTTGAATTCCAAAAAAACAAAATTCTGAAAAAAACGCGTCCAAAGTTTTTGCTCCTGTTTCTTATGTAGGTACTTATCATTATCAAAAAAAAACTCCCAAAACTACATTCAAAAGAAAAAATTCACCATTACGATGCGTTCAATTTTGAAAAAAAATTCTTCAAAAAAAGAAATCCTGTTTTTCAAGCACTTATCAATCATCAAAAAAGCTGCCAAAACCACTTCACTGTACTAAAATTTCACAAGGAATTCGTTTCTGATGTCGAAAATTACTTACGAAGAGAGGAAAATAGAAAAAATTTACTATTTCAATGCGTTTAATTTTAAGAAAAAACTGCATCACAAAAAGAAATCTGGGTATTATTTTATTAAGTAAATTACAATAAAAATTATTTAGGAGCTAGTGATGTCCAGAGCGTGTAGTGAGAACGCACCGACCCTACAGTCGCGCTTTCGGTGGGGGGAATTAAGCTGGGGAGGCTCGTGGCAAAAAATGATTTTTTCGCATCGATTTCGCTCAAATTCATATGGCAGGTTATTCTGGTGAAGTAGTATTTTCCAAAAAAAATCAGCCCCCTACACGTTAGGAGGCTCAGCAATTGTTTCCCAAATTGAGCAGTTCTGTGAAAAATTGAAAATTTCACGAGAAAGTGAAGTAGAAAGCGATGGCTCAGTCCTCTGAGGTCTAGGGGTGAGCGAAATCGGTGCAAAACAATTTTCTCCTCCATAAGGGGTTCCCCCTCCTCAAAAAGTAATAGGGAGTGGGGCGGTGCGACTTCATTACAGACTCTGGACATCATAGAGAAGCTTTTTCAGGAATATGTAAAATTTCAATTGACATATCTTTTCTGTCATTTTCCTTTTCTCGGGCTAGTTAAATAATATATCGTATATTTCAAATTTTCAACTCCTTTTTCAAAAATAATTTCTCCAGCCCCTTCAAATTATTCGATATGCTGCTCCGCCATTATCGCCCGAACGCTGAAACTCGTCCCACGACGCGACGCGACGTTACGAGAGAGTTCGAACAAGCCGGTCACATTCGAACTCCCGCGTAACGTCGTGGAGCGAGTTTCAGCGTTCGGGCGATTTGAAGGAGTCCGTCCACAAACTTTTCCCCATAACTTTGGAGGAGTGAAGCACAAACGAATGACCCTACTTTTGACCCCTAAGGGGGTGGTGGGGGTGCTGACGAAGGGTACACCTTAATTTTGACTTTGGAACAAGTGATCTACATGATCTACGTGCTAGTTCGTAAGTAAGTACTCGAATTGGTTTTACCATCATTCATTTTTTTTCGGCAAACGATCACTTTCATACTTCTGTTCTTTAGACCGACTTGGTTCGGATATTTCAACCCTTTTTTTCGGGCTTCTTCGCCATTATTGACCACTATTTATTCAAGTCCTTGTTCGCGGTGAACAGGGCGTGTCGTATAATAGTATATTACGTAACAGAAGCGGTAAGTAACCGATTAACGAGTGCGAAGTTTGAGGAGCGAGGCGAAGCCGAGTGACTTGAATTGCATGATTTTCTGAGAAGTTCCGAAGTTCGAATTATTATTGTTACAAATTAAATTGGTAACAATAATATTTCGAACTTTGGAACTTCTCAGAAAATAAAAACAAAATTACTTATTCGGCATTTAACCTACCTAAATCTCGACTATTTGGCATCTAACAAAAGAACAATCGAATTAATTTCTTATTCTTTCAAGACGTGAATTTTCAGTTTTGCGCTTTGAAATTTTTTTCACGTTTTTTCCATTTATGTACTTGTAATTTTATTTCGGCTGGCATTTAAATTTTCTCTTCTCTCTTCCATTAGACCTATACTGATCATTTCAAAGACTCCGCAAACTAAATCGAAAAATTGCACAGAAAATAAAGATGGATAATGAATGGAATAAAAATTGAATGAAGTTATTGTTGAAATTTAAAAAAAAAATCAGACAAAGAAGAAATTGAAAATAAAATTTTTGACTTCTACCCATTTTATACCAATCTCGGCCCACTCGGAGAGAAAATGAATAAATCAGAACCTGAATTTTAAAAAGTAATAAAACAACTTGAACTCTTGAACGAAAAGTTAAGTAGCTCAAAAATATTGTATTTGGATATGAAGTAATAGGTCTTTCATTCTAACAGGTAGGATTGAAAATGCTGATCTAAGGAGGATAGTCATACCATCTGTTATTTTAAAATTGAATTGAAATTTAAAAAAAAAAATCAAAATTGGAAAATTTTTTAAAGAAATTTCAAATTGAAAGAATTCAAAAGTAGGAATAAATATGAGGAACAATTTCAAAATTATGGGGAAAAGTTTTAGATTTGAAAGAAATTTTAACAAACATGAAGTTGAAAAAAATTTGAAGAAATGAAAGTTGGAAAAATTTTTAATAGTAAATTTTTTCCAATCGCAAATTTTCTAATTAAAATTTTCTCAGAAATTTTCAAACTTGAATTTTTCAAAATTTTCCTAGAAATATTGTAACAACATAAAAAATTAAAGAAACGCGAAAAAATCAAAATTAGAAATTTTTTTAGAAATTCTAGATTAAAAAAATCAACTGTTGGAAAAATTTCAGAATTTGATTCAATTTTTGGGAAAAAATTAGAATTAAAGAAATTAGAAAAAATGGAGTTTGGAAATTCTGAACTTGGAAGACTTGGATCGTCGAAATCCCATTTTTGGCAAAAAAAAATTAGAACTGGTATGAACTCGAGGATCAGTTTGAGGTCGCCATCAAGGCATTCGCTATCGTGGGGTGGGTATCAAAATTGTACTCTACGTATGCAGATATTGTTTATCATCATCCTCTGTTCCAGGAAAACTCCACACAGCACTTGCTGTTCATTGGTATCGCTATCAATTTTCTCATTTCGTAATTTTTTTTTTTTTGCAGATGAAAACGGCGCGGATGTCACTTTCATGAAAGGCGACAGTGTAACAGTCGTCGGAGCTTCGAACAAAAGAGGTCATTTGGTGGTAGAACACACAAACCATGATTTAATTCATGTGCCTTTTCAATTTTTGGAATTGAAGCCACCTGCTTCGGCAGTTCAATAATGCGGTTTTCTCTTTTCTTTTTTACCTATTTTCTGATGTAAACTATGAAAACATCATTACTCCGCCGCTATGTGCCATTATCTATTTATATTATAAGGAGCGGCGAGGTAGAGCGCTTTCAATAGTGCGGTGATTCCACCCCCGCGTCCTATTTTGTATATGTAATATTTTTAGACGTACCTATATCAAATTTGTTAAAATAAGGAAGTTGATTGTTGAATAAAATGTGCCTGTGAAATACTGCTATTTAATCTTTGACATTTCACTTATTCGTAGAAATAAAAAATTTACCGATTCTCCTCAATTTTGGAAGAAATCAAGTTCAAAACTTGAAAAATATTTGCATTGTCCTCAGAAAATAATAAAAATTACTCCCATTGAGCTAACAGTAAAAGATCAAAGCTCACGACTTAATGCACACTTAGCTGAACATAAATTTTGATTCATAAATAGTTCACTTTGATTGATGCTCTCAAGTTGAATAAAAATACCCACGGCTTAGACCAGATTAGATTCCACTTCATATGTAATTAATGCTTTTCCGCGAATAAAATTTCCTTAATTTTATACCCGTGTTTTATAACAACTAAATACCTAACTAACATACGGAGAGGTGAGCGTATTTTGAAAGAAGTGACTTTGCAATATACGTACACATTCCGGCGGTTGTTTTTTTCCCCCACATGGTGGTAAAGTTTCTATTGTTAGTGTAGTTAGCCCGACTCGCCCGATGTTTGGGGATTTAGAGAACCTGCAAAAGTTCCCGCAAGGTTGATGTAATAATTCACCTGACGTAATATCACATTTTATCGCCGTGTACGGAATAGCAAATAATAAACGATGCATGAAATGTTTGCTTTCACACATAAATTTTAAACCTTTTTTTTTCTTTTTTTCTCTTTCTTGGATGTTAACATTTTTAACGTATTAGTACGTCTTGGAGAGTTGAAAATTTTTATATATGTATTATCAATAGAGGTGTATTTGTTATTCATGTCAATGGGTGCCGATTATGAGCGTCAAAAGTCTAATTCATGATAATCAATTTTTAAGCATTTTATAGGTCAGAATACAATGAGTGTGATTTTTTTCCGACGACTAAAAACGGTGTCAGCACGACGAGCGCAGGAACTTTAACGTCGTGCAAAAAATATTATCCCCGAAACTAATATCGAGAACACAGCAATTCTTAAAATTTAATAAATTAGTAAAGAATATCTGCGTAAACTTATATTTTTTTTACCTGCGAAATAATCTGACCGACGATCAAAACCGCGATCATCGAGCGCACCTCGACGCATTAGTAAGAAGACCAAAAATTTTCAGTTATAGTAGGTATTTATAAAAGATACTGAAGGTTTTTCGACATTTTCAACAACTAAGTATTAATAAACCATTCTCACCCCTTTTCATGAGTTTAATGGTACGTTTTTTATTTATTCATATCTCAATTTGACACCCCCCCCCCCAAATCAACGAGATCAAATTTATTACAGAAAAAATTTCATACGCGGAAGGAAATACGTCTTTATAATTTTAGAAAAATATAGTTTTCCAAAAATTTTTTTAAAAATTAGTTATTTTTAGGTTAAAGAAGATGAATAGTTACTGCCCGAGCGAAACGAGGGCGAAAATTTTTGGAAAAAATGTTCAAAAAGATGAAATTTCTTTACTTTTTCTGTTTTGTACAAAGCGAAAAAAATTCAAGTAATTTCTGAAGAATTCGCGATTTTTGATGAGTTTTGAGTCAATTTCACGACTTTTTGCGACTTCAGCGACCTAAATCCAAATTCGCGACTTTTGCAACCGGTAGAAACCCTGAATATTCAACTTTTTTCAAGGAAAAAAATCGGGGTTTCATTTTATAATCATTTTTTCAATTTTTGGTCGGGGAAAGTTACAAAAATTGACCTTTTTGATGAAAAAAGTAACTTTAGTGACTTGTGACCAAAGACCAAAGAAATATGCCTGATACTAATGTAAGTTCCAGAATAAGAGGAACTTTAAGTGAAAAACTTCCACATAATTCCTGATGAAAAAAGCTCACATCTTGTTCACATTGAAACTTAAACAAGATTTCAACTGCAAAATATTCTCACATCATTTACACTTTGAATTCATCTCACCTTGAAAAAATCTCACATCTTTTTCACTTCATATTTCAAACAAGATCTTGACTGCAAAAATTCTCTCTACAATTATACTTTGATTTCTTAAAAAAGCTATCAAGTGAAATAATTTCACATACTTTTCACTCCAATATACTTATTTTCATATCTTTTTTCACATAAGAAATATTTTCACATCGTTTTCACATCAAATCAAACCAGGGACGTAGCGGGGGGGGGTTGAGGGTCTCGACCCCGCGCCCCCCTTTTGGCGTCAGGAACTTACGTGAAAAAGTGCCTTTTTGGAGCATTAAAAATCAAAGTTTCTCAAAATTTCGCCCTCGTTTCGCTCGGGAATGAAAGAAATCACAATTATATAAACTATTTGAATCAACTACCTATATAAATTTTTTTTTTTTTGATATCCCAAGTCTCCATACCCACTTTGCACCCTCCCAAAAAAAGCTTCGAACGCCAATTCTTGGATTTGTAGGTATTTTTATTGATTTTTAAGGCCAAAATAATTAGTATACCTATGTAAGTTGTTTGTTCCAAAATTACATTTGCATCAGTTATTTTCCTTAAACGTGCTATGCAAATCGCATGAAAACTTTATAAAGTTTGAAGATGGAGGGGAGGAGAGGACCTTAGAATTCCTCAAAAAATTATGAAATTTCGAACCCCCCCTCCTTGAGAAATTTCTGGTTACGCCACTGTATCAAACCATTTTTCTTGTATTTAGTTATCCGTACATCTTTTTCACATCTCTTGAAACCCTCATTTAAAATGCAAAATGAATTGCATAATTTCAAAAAAAAAATGGTAAAACCGCCTATTCTATTACACTTTTTGGGAACCTCCCATTCATCTACCTCTGAAGATATCTGAATGGGAGGTTCCCAATTCATATATGTACTTACACTGGTATAGTAGTCAACGTGCGCACGCCGTACGGTTACATTCTCGCCTATAGTTCTGGTTTCCCAGTATCATACTATTACGAGGGCAGCAGCTCCGTAGGACCATCAACTACTACACATGTGTATTGTGACGTGATATAGTACAGGCGGTTTTACCAAATTTTTTTTGAAAATATGCAATTCATTTTGCATTTTAAATGAAGGTTTCAAGAGAAGTGAAAAAGATGCGAGGATAACTAAATACAAGAAAAATGGTTTAATCTGAAAATATTTCTTATGTGAAATTATTTCACTTGATAGCTTGTATAAGAAATCAAAGTATAAATGTAGAGGGAATTTTTGCAGTTGAGATCTTGTTTGAAATATGAAGTGAAAAAGATGTGAGCTTTTTTCATCAGGAATTATGTGAAAGTTTTTGACTTAAAGTTCTTCTTATTCTGGAGTAAAATAATTTCACATAGGTACTTTTCACTTCAATATATTTTCACATCTTCTTCACATAAGAAATATTTTCACATCGTTTTCACATCAAATCAAACCATTTTTCTTGTATTTAGTTATCCTCACATCTTTTTCACTTAAACCTTTATTTAAAATGCAAAATGAATTGCATAATTTCAAAAAAAAATTGTTAAACCGCCTCTTCTATTACACTTCTTGGGAACCTCCCATTCATCTACCTCTGATGCTATCTGAATGGGAGGTTCCCAATTCATATTCTTACACTGGTATAGTAGTCAACGTGCGCACGCCGTACGGTTACATTCTCGCCTATAGTTCTGGTTTCTCAGTATCACACTATTACGAGGGCAGCAGCTCCGTAGGACCATCAACTATTACACATGTGTATTGTGACGTGATATAGAACAGGCGGTTTAACAATTTTTTTTTTTGAAAATATGCAATTCATTTTGCATTTCAAATGAAGGTTTCAAGAGATGTGAAAAAGATGTGAGGATAACTAAATACAAGAAAAATGGTTTAATTTGATGTGAAAACGATGTGAAAATATTTCTTATGTGAAAAAAGATGTGAAAATATATTGAAGTGAAATGTATGTGTCACTTGATAGCTTGTTTAAGAAATCAAAATATAAATGTAGAGAGAAGTTTTGCAGTTGAGATCTTGTTTGAAATAAGTATGTAGTAAAAAAGAAGTGAGATTTTTTCAAGGTGAGATGAATTCAAATTGTAAATGATGTGAGAATATTTTGCAGTTGAAATCTTGTTTAAATTTCAATGTGAAAAAGATGTAAGCTTTTTTCAACAGGAATTATGTGAAAGTTTTTCACTTAAAGTTCCTCTTATTCTGGAACTTACATTAGTATACTACTTCTAATTGAACATTATTATTTTTGGGTCCAGATTGCCGACTGGTATTCGTAGATATTGGGATGATTTGAAAATTCCAGAACTAAAAAATAGCTCCGTAAAAATCAATAACGCCCAACAAATAATGAAATCTCTTCAAAAAATATGAGCTCATCCCTCATTGATTACAAATTATTAAAAAATTTCAGATTTTTGAACTTCTTAAAAAAATTCTCAAAACCAAAAAATTCGATAATTTAAAAAAAATAATGGTTATAACCTATGAATTTAAATTTAATTACCTACCTACAGTCGTAGGTACATATACTCTTGAATAACACAAATGATAAATAAAATTGTATGTACCTGATCAACAAAAATTTTATTGATAGGCTTGATTCGATGCATGAACCCTTTTTTTATTTCATTACTTGGAGAAGTAAACGGTCTCAATTGAAGAAAACGGAAAGCAATCCTTTCTCTTTTTACCAACGAAGCATTTTTTGGGGGTAAAAATGTCCAAACTTCTGTTGATCAATGTGGTGAAAACTGACCAAATGTATTATGAAGTAGGTACCTATGATCGGAAATTGCCAAATTCCAGGGGTGCATTCACTTTGGGTTTGAAATTATGTTTACACAATTTGAAATTGTGTATAAACATGATTTCCTCGTCGTTCCTGAATGATTTGAATCGATCATTTTGTCACCTTGCCAAAATTAAATGGCTATTTCATAGTAAATCAAATGACAAAAAAAGTGCTAACCAGCAGTTTCTGAATTCAAATGAACGAATTTGCACATGATAAAAGTTTATACACAATTTCAAATTGTGTAAACATAATTTCAAACCCAAAGTGAATGCACCCCAGCCAATACATTTTTAAAATTTGAAAAAAAAAAACGGTTGGGTGATATGGCGAAAAATCATCTATCTAATACCAAAATAAGTATCAGAAAAACAGTATAAAAAAATTAAAATTTACATCGAAAGTTGTTTTGAAATCACGACAAAACAATTTTAGCCAACTGATTTTCATGAGTAATCGGTGTTACTTCGGTCATCATAATAACCTTATCGATCTTTCATACTTCCAAAAGAACTTGATTATACATTTTGAAAATTTCAATTTTTCCGAATCGAAATTGATGTTTTCGATAACGTACTAGAATACGCATTTAGCAATATTTTTCTCGCAGGAATGAAGGGTTGAGGCGAGGAAGGGGGCGAGACTTGGAAAAAAATGAATTTTGCAATTTTTCCGAGTAGTCCTCTCAAATATGTTTTCAAGCGATATACATCTTTATTGTTTTGGAAAAATGAATTTTATCGCAATAGTTATATTCCTTTTGCACTCAAAAAAATAAAAAATAAATTTTATTAAACGTAAGTAATAATAAAAAGGCACCATTCACAAAACTAGTAAAATTTATTCAAAAAATAATAATATTTATCGCAAAATAATAATATTTATTGCAAAATTGACAAACTTTATTTTCTATGCAATAAACTTTACCAAATTTCGTGATAAATTTTATTATTTTTTTTGATAAAAATTGCTAATTTTGCGAATGGTGCCCCGTTATTATTTTTTTTGGATAAACTTTTTTTTTTGATAAAATTTATTATTTTTGGATAAAATTTATTTTTTTTTGGATAAAATTTATTTTTTTTGAATAAAATTTATTTTTTTTAAATAAAATTTATAATTTTTTGCAACACTTTCTATTCATTTTTCATTCTCCATTTTTCTCAGTGTGATTTTTTATAAGGTGAATTTTAATTTATTCCAAGGAGGAATTAACAATTTTTTTCTGTTAATTTTATAATCAATTTTTCAATTGAATATCTTGATATGATTTTCTGAGAAGGGCACAGCCCATTTGTGCACACCTCTGTTATTTTAATAGCCCATTTGCGGACACTTTTTTAAACAAAAGAGGTGATTGATCAATGATTTTGGAAAAAAATATCCCATTTGCGCAGATTTTAAACTTGGTACAGTAGACTCCCGATTATCCGACATAATTGGGGCAGGGAAATGTCGGATACTCAAAAAAGTCGGATAATCGAAAAGTTCAGTTTTTTTTTTCAAAAAAGAGGAAATAAATGAGTTCTTGAAATACGGGGAAATAATTTGGCATGCATTTATTTTTAAAAAAACCACAAAACTAAAATTAAAACAATAGAACTAAAATCTAAAAAAACATCACCTCTATATCTTTAGGTTAAAATTTAAAAACAGAAATACTTGAAAGAAATCACATCAATTTTTTGAAAAAAAGCCGGCTGTAGATTTTTGTCGCGGCGCATCAATTTTTCTCAGAGCCCCAAAGTTCGACCATTTGCGAAAAATCATCAGTTGTCGCGAAGTGACGCCTACTTGTCTTTCCAAAACTCGCGAATTTTCATTTCCCAAATTCCCACTGCTTTCCAGTACCATACCAAATGGTGTGAACGTTTATACATACGAATTTCTTTGTTTAGGAGCTAAACTTAAAATAAGTCGGATAATAAAGCATTATCCGACATTTGGAGGTTGGATAATCGATAGTTGTCGGATAATATATTTTGATCGGATAATCGGGAGTCTACTGTATCTACACTATCGTCACTATCATCATTCTATATGTAATACACTTACACTAGTTCCTGCAGTTTGGCAGTAAGTAAGCGTTTGATTTTTAAATTCGAGTTATTTCTGTACAAGTGGGTTCCAAAATTTTACCTATCAGCTTTACTCCGAATAAGCTAAAAATAATTTAAAGTGTTTCCCCTTTTTTTATTGAGATAGATGTGAAGTCATTTTAAATCATTTTTTTCGATGAAAATTGGTTTCCAGCAAATCCACTTTCTCCTAACAAAATTCACTTATGGTGCCTATAAAGATAATTGGAATTGTGTGATGATTGAAAAAAATTCAATTAAAATAAACACTTGTTGGATAGTGAGAAATCAATTGGAGTGAAAAAAAATTCAGGAAAATTGAATTCAAGAATAGTGTTACTAAACTCTGAAGACAAAATCTCGTAATTTCAAGATTTTTAAGGGCCAAAAAATCCCAAATAACATCCGAAGAATCGCTAAGGTTTCTTGATGGATTTTCCAAATACCTACATACTAAGTAGATAACTTTCAGAGGGTTTTTTTTTGAAAATATTTTGAAAAAAAATCGAAAAATGGAACACTTGTAAAAAACAGGGATCCGGAGGGAGGACGTCTAGTCCCACCGGCTCCGAGATTTTTGATATAAGTGCCTCCCGGCACCGGCTCCAGGTCCAGAACTTTTGAAAAATGGCCTCCGACTCCGGCTCCGGCTCCGAGATTTTTGAAAGTGCCTTCGGATCCGACTCCGGCTCCGGAAAAATCACCCGGAGGGTGGGGGCTCCTTCCTCCTTCCTCCGACTCCGCTCTCTGGATCCTTGATTTGTTTTGTGTCTGTTGCTGTCGATGGCGTGACGCGTTATTAAAACGTATGTATTACGTATTAACAACGCGTCACGCCACCTACAACAATTGACACAAAAATATTCAAAGTACTCACGTAGAGACTTCTGGTGCCGGGAGCCGGAGGAGAGGGTCTGATTTGGTACCTCCGACTCCGGCTCCATGAATTTAAAAAAAAAGTACCTCCGGCTCCCACATTTTTGATCAAAGTGCCTCCGACTCCGGTTCCGGAAAAATCACCCGGAGGGGGGCTCCTCCCTCCACCTCTGGATACCTGGTAAAAAACGGGTCGTTTGGATCGAGTCAAAAATTTTTAAAAAATTTTTAAAAACCTTTCGAATTTATAAAGTATTTTAGGCCAATTTATTGAGAATACTCGAAACCATAGATTAAGAATACTAATAATTATACTTTTCTAAAACAATACATATAGATAAGTAAAGCAACTTTTTCATTCATTTTTTTTTCAGTGAACAGAAACAGCGAACACGGGTGCATGTTCATTGTATTGTTTCGGGAGTGTTCATATAACAATCAAAACTTGAGTTTGTTATTTAAGGTTTCCTTTTTGGCATACTTCAACTCGGACACTGACGTATGCAATAACTTACATTAAAATGTTCAGTAACAAATGCTATTTTTAAAACTAAGTTTCACTAAAATAAGAATGCGGTCCACCAAAAACCATTTTCAATTCGGCATTAGAAAAATAATAATGTTTTTGAAATTCTGAAATAACTCTAATCGAGCCAAGATCCAATAAACGAAACCATCGTTCTCAAATTCGAATTTTATTAATTTTTTAAATCCAACACAATCGATAGGTAGGTAAGTAATAATTTACTCATTTCAGTGAAAAACACTCATAACTGCATACTCGAACAATACTAAATTTTTCAGCTTACAAAAAACATTCTTCGGAAATTATTGAGGTGCTTCCAAAATGAAAATTACTCCATACTCAATCCATTCACTCGTAAAACTGGGCACAAAGCGATCAATCCATTTCGACTGTTTTGACCAGTATATTAATCAGCAAAAAAGAATACCACCGGTACAATTTTATTAACCGAGAAAAAAAAGCGTTTGAATAAAACACCAGGGCAGCGCTTCTCACTCCTGCCAAATCGGCAAGTTACCCATTAATGTAATTAATTATTCAAGAGTCGTTTTGAAAACCAACATGGGGTAAAGTAATTAACTGTTTTTTTAAATCTCCCTTTCGTATTACATGTAGAAAATGCTTATTACACCACGTTCTTTTTATTTAAAACAAGTAACGAATTATTACCAGTTATGTAACCACACCCCATGTGTTCTATAACATGACAACAATTTATGCAGAAATCGCAAGTCTAATAATAATTGAAGACAGTTTTCTCAAACTGAACTATTTACAAAATAATGTAATATATCAACACCCTTCAACTTAAAATGTATATCACTCAAACTTACGAACTCCTTCTCTTTATAAATAGAGGTCCAACATAATATCATCATGTCTTCATCTAAAATTAATGTTTTTTAATATTGTTGTCTCTATCTAAATTTTGATTTTTTAAATTAAGTATTTCAAATCTAACATCAACAGCAAATTTTGTTATTTGTGCAATGGATTGTAAATCAATTTTCGTATCTCAACTGATCACATTAAATTTGTAATTTTTTCTATCAGATATGTTACTACTATTCATCAAAATTTCATTCTACTTTCAAAAATATTGACGTACGAGCATACGAACTCAATAAAAACGACCATGTTTTTTCATTGAATTTTGATCCCCTCTATTTTTTTCTCGAATTCTCAGGCCCTTCTTTACATAATTTCAGGATTTAAGTACTGATGTAAGCACTAAGCACAGTTAAATAAAATTTGACGTTTTCTAACATCTAAAAATTTTTCATTCAATTTCTCAGAAATTAAATTACCTATGTGACATGGGCATAATTTTTTCTACGCACATTTGCCAAATTTTAAAAAATATGTAAAAATGAAATACGTAAACGTGCTGTAATAAAAAAATCCAAAATCGTAATTCGGTTTGTTTGTTCTGAAAAACAAACAAATGTGATTAAGAAAAGATGAGATTTTGGGTTAAAATTTAACAAAAAAATTTGGACGATCTGTTATTTCAACGGTATAGTAGGTAGAGATATTCTCAAATTTAGGTTAATAAAATTTGTTTGAGTGAAAAATAATTGAAAAACTGTGACATTTTTATGTATAACAGTTTTCCGAAATACTAATTGCATAATAATCAACAAAAGAAAAAAATTGCCCGAGCTAGAACTCATCCTTTTTTTGAATTTTTTCATCCAAAAATTTTTATTTTATAGGCTAGTGGAAGGAATTAAATGCCGGAATTAGAGTGGGGAGCTGAGGTAACCTTTGGGATGAAATTGGCCCAAAATTTAGGATGAGCAATCTCCATCAGAAATAAATTACTTTCGCTTTCTGTCAACTGAACTTTTTTGGCCAAGATTTGGAGAATTTTTCGACACATTTCCCCCCCTTTTTTTTAAATATAAAATTTTTTCTGAAAAAATTACACAAGTGCATCGATAACATGAAAATCTAATAGTTTGCCAAATCTGAACAAAATCCATTCAGTAGAACCTTAGAAAATGGGAAAAAATTGTATTTTGGAAGAAAGTATTGCTTGGAATGAAAAAACGCAGTCGCGGTGTGTAGTAGGTACTCAAATAAAAAAAACCACAACATTTTGAAATATCTTTCAAAATGCTGCGGTTTTTTTTTCTGAACATCTTTCCATTTTGATTTTCCATGCCAAATCATCCATCAATGCTCATTAAAAAAATAAGTAGGTAAAATAGAACGTTAGATCGATCTTGAATCTGATAGTGAGTTGACCAGAGCTTGAACAATTCATCCAATTGATCTTTGATTATCCATTATGCATAATCAAAATACACACTTATTCTCTCACGTCAGGTGGAAATAAAGCTCAAGAAACATACTTCCATTACCCATACACCACCTACACACATGCATTCTGATTGGCAGAAATTTGAAAAACTATAGCTTTAAACGGCTGCATGGAGTGAATTGTTATTCCGAACGTTGTATACAGTTTAACCTAACCAGGGTAGAATTTATTACCACTGTTATAACATTTGTTTTTCTGATAACCTGCGGGTTATTATTCAACACATATTTTCGGCAGAAATATTACAAGCATTCTTAATAGAAAGGGAGTTTAAATTTCGCCATGTGTACGAATCCCTCCTCTTCGATCTTTCCTTCTCTCTCATTTTATTCAAATATTAAACTGCTTTTTACCAACGTGTATACACTTCGCATTCGCAAACATGTTGCGAAAATTTAATACCACATTTTATTTATTTGTTCGGAAAACCGAAAAATTGCACGGTTTCCTCGACTCTGCGGTGGCTTAAATTCGACGTAGATTTTAAAAGAAATTCGCCAAATTTTACTATACGCCAACTTGAGCCACGTACCGTTTGCTTTTCACGTGTCTCGTAATTATTCTTCATTTTTACGCTATATAAATTAAATTTAACGCTTTTTTTTCATTCCTTTGGCAATTTTTAATTGGTCGCCAAATTTAATTGAAGTAGGTGAAAAGTTTCCGATGAAGAGAGGTTATTATTTTGTTTGGCGAATAATGTAAATTAATTATTCATAATTAGCGCGATGAAATTTCACTAACGAAAGTACCCAGCGGCAGGGGCAGAGGGGAAGAGGAAAACTTGGGATTTTTTTCTTCTCGGACGAAATTCAGAAAAAAGTCGAGTTAACGACGAACAATGTCGGTGGTTTTGCAACGATTTTACCGTAGTATTATAATGTTCACATTTTGAATTTTAAACGACGCGACGACGAGAAGTTTTCTCCCCATTAATGTTGCAATTCTTTGGTTTCTCGACTTATTTTTTAACCGAGGGAAAAAATTAAATTATACCGGTACAATTTTTTACCCGCCGTATAAATTCGTATTTAAACAAAATTTAGGGTTTCTTGTAGCTTTTTTTTTATTCGATACTCGACTCAAGAGCAACGAATGAAGAAACAGGAGAAAAAGTTCGATGTTATTAATTATTTTGTTTTGTATTCAACCTACGCCGACGTCCAATGTAGTAATAATTGATATTGAGGTATTTCGTCAGAATAGGTGAATAGGGTGATCATTTTGGATTATTTTCAAGTCAGAGAGGGAAAGAGAGGGGAGGTGAGGAGGGTTACGGAAAAGTTCGATCAGGCCTCAAACTCAATACTATGAAATTTTGGCGTAGGTATTTGGATAAACTGGAAGCCGAAAATGAAAGTGACGATGAATCTGAATTTGATTCTTCAAATGAATATGAATCGGATGATTCTGAGAAACCAGTAAGTGTTTGGAATTTGAGAAATATTCACATTTTAGTTCATACTTTTAGACAGTTTTTGTCAAAAATTAATTTTAAAGGGTCTTAAAAGATTGAAACTTGAGCACGAACAATTGAGAAGAGAAATGTTGCTGTCATTTGTGATGATTCTGTAATCAGTGACATTTTTTCTCTTGCCGATAATAAATTTGGTTCGGTATAAGATTAAGCAGAGGCCAAAAAGAGGACGATCAGGGCCCTGGGGACGATATGTAATTTGTTATACAAAGGTAGCAGGAACAAAAGGTCAAAAAGAAGCAATAAAGCTGTCTTGTTTCGATAGAATTCATTATTATAACGCTATGCATTCTTCGTTTTCCATTGAAATTTTGTAAATTTTAAAAAAAAAATTCACGTGTACCATACTGCACACAAAAAACACGCGTGGCCTGGAAGGGGGCAAAATGCGAAAAACAAATTACTTTTAAAAATAAAATTTGTATATGTTGAAATTTTCGAGAGAAAATTCAGAAAATTATACATTATGAGACTAAGTTTTTTTAAATTGCATTCAAATAGACTAAAAAATTATAAATGTTCATTGAAAATTTGTAAGGTTGATAGATGATATTTTTTCAAAGTAGTTTTGAAATGTATAAGCCATCTCTGTCATTTCTAAGTCAGTGAAAATTATTTCACTGAAAGCAAGTCAGTGAAAGAAAATCCCTGGAAATCAATAAAAATTCACTAAACTTAGTGATATTTTTGAATTCACTGAAAAATTCGTGAAATTATCTTTGAATAATCAGTGAAAAATCGCTGAAAATCAGTGACTTTCACTGATTCGAAATGAGAGAGATAGGTACCTTTGAATACAGATATTTGTACCAAAGACAATTTTCAACAGAATTTTGATGTCAATATTTAAAAAGTATTATACTTAACACGATTAAATTTCAAGGGTTTTGGGGAGGGGGTAGAAGGGGCAGAATCTCTACTAGGTTGTTTTGATTTGATGTGAAGGTACAAATTGTCAGCCATCCCCATCCCCATTTTACTTTTGAAACTTGAAAAACTCATTTTTAGTGTACATAGAGTTCTGCGCCAGGAGGAGTTATTAGAAAATTTTTGACATTGCAGTCTTATCAATCATAAAATGTAACCCGCTCCGAGAGAACATGGCTTAGAGAAGAAAATAAGTTTTCGAGAAAAACGCGCTTAAAGTTTTCCTGAAATAAAAGTGGTGCAAATGTGGCTACAATGGTCTTGTAAGCCTTGCTGTCATTGGTTATTGTTGTGATGACGTCACTACTACAATTTTCAACTTTTTTGCCCATGGGTGACGCTATCTGCAATTATTGCAGCTAGCGTCACGTCGAATTATCGTATTTTTAAAGGAGAAAGCTGAAAACTGATCGCGAAATCATTCGAAAAAAGAAAAGTAAAGTTTAGAAAAGTGACGAGGAAATAAAAATATGGACTGCGTCTCCGAAATTTAACAGATGCAAACCAAGAAAACAATCAAACTCAGATGCAGCGAATGCAGCAGTACAGGTGAGGCAATCCGCAGAAAAACGAAAGAGAAGGACGAAAATTGAGCTAAGACAATTTTTCAAAAATTTAGGTAGTCAAATTTATGTAATAACTTGAAAAAAATTAATTTTGAGATTTTTAAAAATTATTCGATATTTTTCATTTTTTTCATTTTTTAAAATTTCCTCCATTTGTTTTCACGTTTTATGACGTGAATAATTTTTTTTGAAAAAAACTACCTATCCTATCTTATTCTACATACTTTCAAGTATCAGAATCCGTGAAAAAATCAAAACT
Source organism: Pseudococcus viburni (assembly GCA_033439095.1). Classification (NCBI taxonomy): domain Eukaryota; kingdom Metazoa; phylum Arthropoda; class Insecta; order Hemiptera; family Pseudococcidae; genus Pseudococcus; species Pseudococcus viburni. Next base: position 106,065 of record JAVBJF010000359.1, on the reverse strand, counting down.
CATTTTTTCTTCCCTAAGCCCTGTTCTCTCGGAGCGGGTCAGAAATGCATTAAATGCAGTTCTATATACTTGATGAAATTATCAATTGTCAGTAATGAATATTTATAAAAAATTAAAAAAAATTTTTTCATGTACATCATTAATTTTTTTCCCATACATTTTCAATCTTTAGAAAATAGTTTGGTATCTTCAATATGTATTTGTTTTAGTATGTACTATGATTCGATCGATTCTTTCGGTTTTCATTCACGCCTTAATAACTGATTGTTGAACTCCAACAAACTACTGGTTCCTTTTGTGGATTCTCGAATTCGTTGATCCACTTATATTTGGCTATTTCCGAATTATCGTTTATTAGTTTCATTGTATTTCGTTTATTTTTGATGAAAATTGCAAAAAATGAAAATTTGAACATAATTTATGACTGTTTTTGGAAATTTGACGACCCGGTAATTGGTTTTTCGAAATTTTTTGTAATAACAAAAAATGTCCAGAACCCTTTTAGCTATTACTAGAGTCGAAAAAAATCGATCATCCGGAGTTAAAACGATTTTAAGAAAAGAGGGGTGGATCCTCGGGAGGGGAGGGGGTTAAAAATGGCACCCAAGCTAAATTCGTTCATAATACAGTCTAGATTAAGGATCAATCATCAGATTGCTTTTAACATTCTGATCGAGAGGAATTCTAGAAACTTAAGCGAGGTGGAGTTAATATTAATAAGATAATTATCAAAGGAATTATTGTTCAAATAATTTCAATTACATTACTTTTAATAAGTATTTTATCGGGGAATAAGAGTCGACTCCGGAGTCAAACTGACTACAAATTTGACCCCGAATTCGCAATTGCTCCGTAGACAAGGTCATAATTTGACTCCGGAGTCAAGCTGGAGCCAGGAGTCAACTTTTTGGCTGATTTCCACTTATTATTAATAATATATTACGTAACAGGAGCGGAAAGTAACCGATTAACGAGAGCGACTTAAATCGCACAAGTTAATCGTGTCAGTTTCCAATCCTGTTGCGTATGCTATTTTAACTTTATACGAGAGGAAAACAGAATGAACAAATTTATATTTTTATAATAAAAAAATCTCCGGTCCAATCTTAAGGCGCGTGGGGGGACCCCCTGAGCCCCCTGGGTTCGTTTATGCTTGTCGCAACGATGAATTTACGATATTTGAACTAGCGACATAAAATTTTATCCGGATATGATTCACGTCACAATCAAAATGACAAAAACATAAATTTCCAGGTCATTCACCATTACTGGGAAGTTTATCAACATCGTCAAGAAATATTCGGAAATGAGACCTCAAAAAATTATAAAAACTCGATTTTTCATCAACTTCAAGAATGGTAGATGTTCATCGCAGGTTATCAATAAAAACAAATTTAGTAAAATGTCGAAAGCAATTGAAAAGTATCTAAAATTGGACAAACCTGAAAGATATACGGGTACGTAGCTTATTGTCAACTGGTCACAAGCATGGGGGGTGATCTTACTGTAAAATGTTCGTAACTTGTTTTTGGTTAGGCCTGGCACCACCACCCTTCTTTCACGATAATAAATTAGTTTTCACCCCAGCCGACATCAGCGCTAGTTTCAAGAAAATTGTGGCCACTTGCTGGCCACTTGTGAATTTAGTTGAAGATTTGATTTCTATTTTAAAAACAAAATGAGTTATCAGTTATCACACGACATTTTTTTAAATACATTAATTTTATGTTAATGGGTTTAGGAGAAAAATTTAGTATTAGAAATTAGCAGTATTTTTAAAATTGAATAAATTTAGTTTTGTTGATTTTTTTGAAATCCAAAATCAAAAATGAAGGTGCTATATAACAATTTAGGTATGAAATTTCTTGTGTTGAGTATTGGCAAGTCCCCACTTTCCAGGTTCGCTAGTGTCATTCTTTTCTGATAAGACCATTATAGGATAATGTATCTTCCTGCAATGGGATTTAACATAGAAATGCAGTTTTAGAAATGGCAGTGAAAAGTGTTCCATTGCATTTGCCCTAATTGTGGCACGTTTTGGTGGTACAGTTTGCCCCTTTATTAAAAGTAAAGTAATATTGAATACGAGGCGGACCTGGTAATTTTTGATTTTTGAAGAATCGTGATGTTTTAAAACCTACATACCTATTTTGAAGGCTTATATCTTGAAATCAGAAGTAGTTAGGGAAAAGCTGTCTGCGGGATTTTAAAGAAACTTAATAAAAAGATTCAAAATTGACAGTCACATTTTAAAAGCTCAAAGTTAAACGTTTTAAATGAAAACTCAACTTTAATAATATGTGTACAGAAAATGAAAAAAACCTTAAAAATTCAATGAAGAGCTTTTTTTACCCTTTTTTTCAACCAACAAATTTTCAAAATGGAATCTCAATAATTATTGAGATTCCATTTTGAATTTTTTTTTTTGAATTTTTGTCAAAATTGAGGACCTATGTACCCACTCTCCACCAGGAGTGTCGATTATAATCGACACTCCTGGTGGAGAGTAGGTACTAGAGCTGAAAGCGAGGCAGTCATTTTATACCGCCTGACCGCCTCGTTCAAAAGCGAGGCGGTCACGTTACCGCAACCGCATTTATTATACCGCGCCTGACCGCTTAAACCGGTTTTTGAAAAAGCGAGGCGATCAAGTACCGCGGTACTACCGCCTGACCGCCTGATGTTACTACAGTTTCGTATGGGCATGAATACATGAATACGTGTTTAGGGATGACTCACCCCGTTAAATAACATGAGCGGTAAGCGGTTATGACCGCCTACCGCCTTTTATTCAAAACGGGATATACACTGTTTTGAACCGCACCGCATTTTAGCGAGGCAGTCGACGGTATACCGCGGTATATAACTGCCTCGCTTTCAGCTCTAGTAGGTACATAGGTCCTCAATTTTGACAAAAATTCAAAAAAAATTGTTAAAAAATTAATTAATTTCTACTAATTTGAAGGCTCTTAGTTCGAATTTGATCTCCGTTCCTTTGTGCGGCCCTCTGACACCCCCTCCCTCACCCTCTTGATAAGGTCATAATTCAAAAATGATAGCAGGTCGCCGAACTCGAATATCGACTCAATTTTTTGATCTGGTCCCTATCCGCGCTTCAATCAACTCCCTCTCCAAATTTCAAAATGTAGGATTAAAGCGTGGAATGGGGGTGAAATCAAAAAATTAAGTCGATATTCGAACGGCGACCTCAAAATAGCGAGAATCTATATGCTATACCGAAATTTTCATATTTTGCATGCGTTTTTTTCAAAATTGGGTGTTATGAAGAGTCGAATCCAAAAAATAACTAAAATAAAAATCAGCAAATATTCGAACTCGGTAGTATCTTTAAAAACCTAACAAATGACAAGTAAAATATTCTTCCATCACTTTATTGAAGCACATCAAAATTAAACCTGATTCGCTTCAAAAATATGAAAAAAGGAGAACTTAATTAAATGCAGTAGAACAATTCATGCCATTTCCACTGCATTATCCTTCTATACATTTGCCCATTATCCTATAATCGTCCAGTTCAAACTATTCCACCAGAGCGCGTATCTTTGGTGGGGACTTGCCAATGTAAATTAGTGTTGTAATGTAATGGTTGTGTAAATAAATTATTATTTTTAAATCAAACTGTAACCTTTTGTCTGTAGTGATGCAAAGTTATTAGTATGGCACATATCATATTGTTTGTATTTTTACAATTTTTTCATTTGACGGTATTTTCAACGTAAAATGATATGTAATTTTTCAGATTACATTGAGAATATCAAAAAATGTGAAAAAATTATAGAAATACACATGATATGATATGCACCGTATCAATAACTTTGCATCACAATTTGTTTGGGTAAATAAATTCAAAATTGAAAATTCAATGCAAAAAAAAAAAGGTCCTGACAGTAGCGCTGGTTTAATTTGGCGGCTGAGTGGCGAATTAACATCACACACAAATGGCCACCAAAGAGACACAGACAGCTCTACAAAAACAAGTTTTCAAAAAACCATTGGAGTGCCCATCATAGATAATATACTTATAATATACTAAATAGATGGGCAACTCCAATGGTTTTTTGAAAACTTGTTTTTGTAGAGCTGTCTGTGTCTCTTTGGTGGCCATTTGTGTGTGATGTTAATTCGCCACTCAGCCGCCAAATTAAACCAGCGCTACTGTCAGGACCTTTTTTTTCTTGCATTGAATTTTCAATTTTGAATTTATTCACCCAAACAAATTGTGATGCAAAGTTATTGATACGGTGCATATCATATCATGTGTATTTCTATAATTTTTTCACATTTTTTGATATTCTCAATGTAATCTGAAAAATTACATATCATTTTACGTTGAAAATACCGTCAAATGAAAAAATTGTAAAAATACAAACAATATGATAATATGTGCCATGCTAATAACTTTGCATCACTACAGACAAAAGGTTACAGTTTGATTTAAAAATAATAATTTATTTACACAACCATTACATTACAACACTAATTTACATACTCAACACAAGAAATTTCATACCTAAATTGTTATATAGCACCTTCATTTTTGATTTTGGATTTCAAAAAAATCAACAAAACTAAATTTATTCAATTTTAAAAATACTGCTAATTTCTAATACTAAATTTTTCTCCTAAACCCATTAACATAAAATTAATGTATTTAAAAAAATGTCGTGTGATAACTGATAACTCATTTTGTTTTTAAAATAGAAATCAAATCTTCAACTAAATTCACAAGTGGCCAGCAAGTGGCCACAATTTTCTTGAAACTAGCGCTGATGTCGGCTGGGGTGAAAACTAATTTATTATCGTGAAAGAAGGGTGGTGGTGCCAGGCCTAACCAAAAACAAGTTACGAACATTTTACAGTAAGATCACCCCCCATGGTGCCCATCTATTTAGTATATTATAAGTATATTATCTATGACTTCATTTATGTTCGTTCTCATGTTCACGTCTTCCTAAATATATATTTTCTCCACTTCCAATACTGGTAAACAAAATAAACAAAATAAAAGATAGATCGAAATGCATAGCGAAAATGGTTCCGATGGTACTCCGAAAGTAGATGATAGTCGTAAGTTACTCATATACTTCTGTAGAATTTTTTTTTCTCGAAAGAAAATTTGCTTAGTGAAAAGTAGAAATAACTCTATTGCCTGGGTAATTAGAAAAATCATTCCTTTTTGGGGTGATTTTTCTTTAAATAATTATTTGAATTGAAGAAAATGTTTGATATATCAATAAGAAAGGTGTTATTTTTTTTTGGAAATTGAATTTAATCCAAAAGAAAGCATATTTGTTTACGTTAGTTAGGAACGTGTCAATGACCTAACATGAATGAATTTTTTTTTGTGATCACTGAAGAAAGGTTAATAAACTGAACTTATCTGAACCAACGTGTATTGAATACGTGATAATAATTCAATAATATGACTCAATTCTTGAAAAGGTGTCATTTTTTAAATTTTTTTTTCTCTATTTCATTTTTTTAGAATCTGATAAAGTAGAAATGGACGAACTACTTCAGAGACTTGAAAGTGTAGAAACTCTAAATAGTATTCACAAAAATAAAATTGACGAATTTGAAAAAGGAGCTACTTCTGGGCGAATTTGGCGTTTCAATAAAATAGAATTTCCGATTGTCACCTTAACTGAAAAATCAAATCTCGACGACTGGTTGTTGCACTTACGAGCTGCTGCAGACACGACTGATGTTACTGACTTGATCTTCGATACAAATGATAAGCCTGTAGTTCAAAGTAACGATGTGGATTATCGCCTAACAGTAGCCAGGTCAGTTATTGCTAAACGACTAGATGAAGAGCACTTAAAACTTGTCACCGATATAAAAGATCCTAAGGAAATGATTAAAAAGCTTCTCGATTTTAAAAAACCAAAAACAAAAGCTAATCTCTTTTTGCTTTCATGGCTTTAAGCCGCTGGTCCTTCCCTATTGACAAGGAACTCCGCTACTACGCGGGCGTATACGCCCACGTAGTAGCGGAAAGTCTCATTTTTACGCTAAACGTCACGCGGATTTCACAGCGTATTTCGAAGTACGCTATTTCGCGCATCAGCGTTTATAGGCGTATACGCTACAAATACGGACTGATGGAACTAGTTTTAAGATTTGGAAGTGCGTATTTAACCGCGTAAATGCGTATACGCGATAAAAAACGCGATTTTGCGGTAAAATATGCTATCCCGCTGTGCGGAAGACAGATGATTTTTTTTACATGGGCGTATTTAGGAGCGTAAATTGAAATCCGCTATTTTGCTAATAGAATTGTGTAGCATTTGACTGTTGAGTGTGTTGCTTACTGTGTAGTCTGCAGGTACCATGATTGTGTTCAGCTTTGGATTTTGGGTTAATGTAGAAAATCATATCTTTTCAACTTTACACAATCTGCCGACTTTCCAATCAAATTTATTATTACTATTTTCAAAATCTACAGATACATTTCCATAATTATATTGAACAATTGCTATGTATTTTTAGAATTTATTTTCTCAACTTTGTGAATGGGGATCCGTTATTATTATATTTTTTTTGTTGGATAAAATTCATCATTACCTATGTTTTTTCAGTGCATGAAATACGATTTATGAGATGAAATAGTTGCAGTTAAAAGTTCACTGCCATAAATAGGAAGTTATTAACTACCTACTCAACTCTTACTCGGTAAAATTTCAAGTCAAAATTTTGCAGGCCTCATTCCTTAATCACTCTAACCATTTATCCCTAAAAGACAAAAACATTGTGAAATTTGTATTCTACACCCTCGAAAACATTGCTTTCAACACATTAGGTACTTGAAAAAATTATGGAAATTCAAATTTTTCAGGGTCTCACTGCCCCTGCATCACCTCTTCTCATCACAATATTCTTCTTTCCGCAAAATCTAGATTTTTCAGGGTCTTGCCCCCTCCTTCCCCCTTTTCACCCCAACCCTTCACGCCTGAGCAAAAATTATCAAATTTGTATTCTACACTCTCAAAAACTTGAGTTCTGATATATCACTCGAAAAATTGCAAAATTTAGAGTTTTCAAGGTCTCTCCCCCCTCCCCTTTGCATCCCAATCCTTAATTCCTGAGCAAAAATACTGTCAAATTTAGTATTCTACATTCTAAAAAACATGAATTTCGACATTTATGTCGAAAAAATTATCAAATTAAAAATTTTCAAGGTTTTACCCCTTCCCTTACCTCATTCTTACCCCAACCCTTTATTCCTGAGGAAAAAATATGGCCTAATTCGTATTCTATGTCCTCGAAAATATAGATTTAGATAAATATCACTCAAGAAATTGCAAAATTTTGATATTTCAAGATTTCGCCCCCTCCTTCGCCCCTTCTTAATACTTCTGAGCAAAAAATATGGCCAAATTCGTATTCTACGCCCTCAAACACATACCTTAAAACATATATAACTTGAAAAAATTGTAAAAGTTCGATTTTTTTAGATTTTACTATAATTTTTTTCTCAAATTGTGAATTTTGAGGTTCCAGCTCCCACGGGGAGGGATAGAAATTCGCCAAATAGGCCTTAAAATTTTATATTTATTATCATATATAGAAAAAATTAAAATTTTTCCGGATTTATTCAAAACTGAGAGAAAAAAATTTACTGATTTCTTACCTAAGTACTACTTTTGATACCTAATATCCCACCTCGTGTGGTGGCGTGCTCCTCTAAACCATCATCTTCGGGAATTCGTGGTAGTGGTGCGTAGGTTATAACAAAAGAACTGGTTTTACCAGTAGTTTTTTTTCAATTCTAACCCCTAAGCAATTCCTTTCAAGTGCTAATGTGCAACTTGTTCTACGCCGAATCGCTGATTAGCAATTCCGCTGTTGCTCCTACTGCGTTTACGCTATTCCGCCTATTTGTGCGCCCGCGTAAACGCAGTCTCATTTTTACACCCGCGTATACGCGATTCTAATTTTGTCAATAGGGTTCGACATGGAAAAATCCGTCTCGCAAAACATCAAAATTTTTGAAAATCTACCTAGTTAAAGACTATAACTACTCCTGCGAAACAGCGGAAGATAAAATTCCGAAAGGAATCAAAATTGATATTTTCGTAATCGGATTGCCGAACTACACTCAAAAAAATGTGTTGAATACGTTAAGGTTAAAATCTAAGGTCGAATTTGACGACGTAAAGTCACTTGTTCATGACCCTCATGAGATTGAAGGGGAACGGAAAAACGTTAACCTTGCAAGACACTCTGAAAGTAAGAACAATCAGAGGTATGAAAATAAGGGTAAGTATGTCGCCCAGAATATGTAATCGTTTTCAGAATAGGTACGAGCCGTATAGAAAGGAGCGAACAGATTATGGTCGTGATAAACGCCGAAATAACTTCGAAAATCGTCATGGAAAACCCTACATGAAAAACTTCCATGGAAATCAAAATTCGCGTTCAGTCAATCAAGAAGAAATAATCTGTTTCGCCTGTAAAAAGGAAGGCCACTTCGCCAAATTCTGTAAGGAACCAAACTGCAACAAATGTAATAAGGATCAATAAGGATCGATAATTCAAAAAAACAATAGGTGTAATCACATCGCAATTTCACAAATTTCTAAAATTTCAAGCTCTTACGTAGAAAATAATTTCGTTTTGTTACCTTGTCTGGATTTTAAATTCTAACAAAACATATTCGTTGAGAAATGTATGTTTAATTATCAAGTGATTACAAAATCGTGCCTGAAGAGTATATCGAGAGAGCACAAAGATATTCGATAACGTAGTTTTCATACGCGGATGGATTATTCAATTCAATTCTTGGGGTCAAATTTTCACCATTCATATTAATTTTCAAGTTCAAGGTAATTCCTACCAACATCGTTTATCATCGTGAACTTGATTTATTTTATAATTGCTCTCCTAATTTGTACTCTGCAATGGAAAAACTAGAAATTTTTCTATAATTTTAAATAATCTGGAGCAAAGCTTTCCATTAGAAAACCTCAAAAATTCGCTTTTCACCATAAATCCGAACCTATCAAACACCCATTTCGTTCATTGTCATGTTTGCGACGAGGTAAATAAAAAACCAAGGAAATCATATACGAACCTACTTATATTTTATTTTTCACGACTAGTCTTAAAAAAAAGAGACGAAAAAAGATTAACGTTAAACTCTTTACTAGACAATATTTTTCCGCGAAAAAATATTACAACTCATCAAAAATTTTACTGCATGCAGAAAAGTATCATGTTGTGTTTTATAAACTGTATAAAAATTTACAACCCAACAAATTATTTGTAATCGTATAAAAAGCCGAAGTACGATGAGGATGTTTTCGCTCGATCATCGTACGCCGCCGGCTGAAAAACTTTCCAACTGATGCGTGGTGCACAGAAAAATCATAAATTTCCTGCGCTTTAGTATGCGAGTTTTATTTAACAATGACGTGTGTTATTGCATAAAAATGTAAAGGGTATAAATTTACAATGATGAGTGAAATTTTATTCGTTTTGTTTGATGCGTTCGTATTCCGTCGTTTTATTAAAATAAAACATTTTACTGTGGTGTTTGGACTTCTGCATGGGTGTAATCAAAAATTACTTCGAGAATGAGTTATATGTATGATGTATATCGAGTCGTATAAGTGTATAAGTAATTTTATTCAAAGAGGTGAGAATTGAATAATGTGTAAAAATGGTTTATATGCAAAATTGAACTTCGATTTTGTGGTACCTATACTAGATTAGGTAGATATTTTTCGCACCAGTACTTTATCTGAGTAGAATCGTTCGAAATAGAAAATCAGCTAAAGCCCAAACTACCCCCCCCCCCATTCTCTTGCCTTGATTTTCTGTACATCGAGTTAACCACTCGTTACTCTTCAATTATTAGGAATGTTGTCTGTCTAACGTGAACAACGTTTCTAATAATTTTCGTGATGTAACGGTGTGGGGAGGGGCGGGGAATTAACTCAAAATTTCTTTAAAAATTTTGAAAATTTGGACCCCTTCCCAATGAGAAATTTCTGGATATGCCACTGGTAGATTCTACCTATGTGCAATTTTGGAAATCGTTTTTATTTTTTGAATTATGACGTATTATTTTACTCGTTCTGATTTCTAGTCTGCCTATTGGCGAATTGAGTTGTTTGATTGTGTTTTACCTCTAGCCGAGTAACCCAGGGTGAATAGGTAGGTATTAACATCCAAATAGATTATCTAGTAATCATAGCACAATTTTAGACGGGAAATTTTCTTTTTTTCAACTCGCATACGTATTACTTTAAGAATAGCATCACAAGAGAAGTTTACTTGAAATGTCTAGATACCTGAAATTGAACTTTCAAACAGAAAAGTTTCTTTTTTAAAATTTTGAATAATATTTTAAGAAAAGCATCTCAGGGAAGTATTACTTGAAACGATCAATCGAATCTTAATTCTAATCAACTGAGTAAGTTCATTGAAATGAGCTGTGAATCAAAAAATATCTTTCCAGCCTGAATTTATTTCATTTTTTCATTTATTTACTTTTCTCAATTATTTATACGCAACAATTACGTCGATAATGTCTATGTTACTGATAAAGGAGGAAGTGGAGGAAGTAATAATGGCCCTAATACAAGGGTAAAAAAGTGAACCAGGACGATCCTGGTCCCATTTCTCTTCCTGCTACCTCGATCCAGGTCAAATCAATGAACCAGGACGGTCCTGATTCCATTTCTCAGCCTGCTACCTCGACCCGGGTTGAATAAATGAACCAGGACGATCTTGATTTCATTTCTCAGCAAGCTACCTCGGAAATAAAAGATGCAATACTTCAATTTAATTTCCGTAAATAAGTGTCTAAAGTGAAATGGTGTTCAGATTTACGAATATTACTCGTAAATGTTGCTTTCTTCCCCTCCACCAGTCTTCATTTTTTTTAGCACGTTAATCTATTACGCACATGTCTTTTAATATGATGTACGTGACTAAAATTTTGAAAATCACATTTTTTGGAGAAAATGTAGGATTTAGAAAATAAAACTATTAAAATTTAAAAATTGTATGTAAGGCACTGATTACATGTGTTGGGAACCTTCTTTGAAATTTTGAAAATAGCACAAAATATTGAAATTCTGCATAGAGATGAAAGGGGAGAAAAAAGCATCAATGTAGGTGCGTTAGGTCAAAATACAAGGTAAAATTTCCCAAATTTGACGAGTAGTGACTGCATCAAAATGGATTATTATAAATTATAATAATAAATGAAATTAAAAATTAGATGTTGAAAAAAGGACTAATGTATAAGATGCTGGGAAAGAGTAGGTATGGGTCCGTTTATAATGGGGACAGAGAGAAAAATGGTTGTGATATTGAATATTTATTGCAAGTCTCATGGACCCTGTTTTGCAATCAACAAGTGCTTCAGAAATATCCGAATGCAGCATAAGTATCGCGAAATCAAGGAAAAAATTATAATTCAAGTAACTATCTGCTGAATCTCACAAGAAAAAAATTAAAAGATCGAAGCCTCCGTCTCAATACAATATCCATGATGTAATTGAAACTCAACCGCAATCTGAATCTAACACCTCAGATGTAAGTACCTACTGAACCGGATTGAAAAGAGAAAGTGGCCTCGGTGATATAGATCATCTTAAACGACGGTGAATAATGGCAGTCTTTTAAAAAAGAGTTACCATAAATCATTACCCTATTTTGCACTTTCACTGGTTGAAATTTTTGTCACAAATACATATAAAAATTATTCATATCAGTCCTCAATCACAATACACAGATGAAAGTTACATTCTATTTTTTTCTTATCATTTTTTAATAATAATAGATAGATGAAAAAATAATAATCAAGTACGACGATTGAATTTAAAGAATAAATAATTGATTCAACTTTCACTTTTCCACAAACAATGAGAAAAAAACTCTCTACTTCAAAAATTAATAATAATACTAAGTATTGTTGATGAAAATAATTGAAAAAATAAAGATAATTTAAATTCATTTTTGTAATAACTAAATTATTTTGTTTCACGTGATTTTATTGATTTAAAATTTAAATGTTCCCATCTGTGCCAGTGCAGGATGCAAAGGGGGTTATTGAGAACACTTTCTATCAAGGTACTCGTATTTACTCTAATGTCCCAGATGAAAAGTTAACTGAAGATCATTCCATTTTTGATTGCCGATGGTATGACACTGAATGATAAACTGAGCCCCTCGAGGTTTACAATGAAGAGTCCATGAATACAAAACTCTTATTTTGTATAATTTAGTACAAGTCGCTCACCTTGCAGTTCTTATTTCTGGCTACTCGATATCTAATTTAAAATATATTTTGTGAAATTCATCTGGAGTGAGTTCCAACCCTCCAACCACATCTTTCTGTACAATCAGCCAAGGTTTCCCCTGCAAAAACATGCAGAGGATTTTCAGTCCAGGTCGATTCTCAAAGGTCAAGTTATCAACCCACAATCTATCCCCGATTCGTTAGCACATAAGCCCCACGCACCAGCACATGAGGTTCAAGATGTCCGATACTTCAACGGTGGATTTTCAACATTGAAAATGTGGTAATTTCATGATCTGCATGCTCTATTATTAATAAGTAAATTCTTTTTCTCTATTTACAAAAATTTTCAGATTTTGTAGAATAATGAACTGAAATTTTTACTCATTTCAGGTCTTATTATTGTGTTTAGGATTAGGATCTCAAAATATTAGATTCCATAGGTAGGTACAAATCACTCATTTCTTCTCGCTGTAACTCTCTAAATCACAATCAGTTTTTGGTTAAATTCTGTCAAATTTATTACAGAAAAAATTTCATACATGTAAGGAAATACGTCTTTAATTCTTAAAAAATACAATTTTCCACAAAAATTTCTAAAAAGAAGTTATTTTATGTTAAAGAAGATGAATAGTTACTGCCCGAGCGAAGCGAGGAAGAATTTTTTTTTGAAAAATCATGTTGGAACGGATAAAATCATTAGATGTTTAGTGAGCATTTACCTAATAAAGTATTTTTAACACAAAATGGAAAGCTGGTATAACACGGACTAGATATAGATTTCGCGGATTTTGACCTTAAAATAGAGAAATAAATTCAAGGGAAGTCTGAAACATTAGGAGATTACTAATATAATGACGATTCTCTCTACATTTATACTTTGATTTTGTAATCAACCTATCAAGTGAAATAATTTCACATACTTTTCACTTCAATATATTTTCACATCTTTTTTCACAAAAGAAATATTTTCATATCGTTTTCACAACTCTTGAAACCTTCATTTGAAATGCAAAATGAATTGAATAATTTCAAAAAAAATTGGTAAAACCGCCTGCTCTATTACATTTCGTGGGAACCTCCCATTCATCTACCTATGAAGCTATCTGAATGGGAGGTTCTCAATTCATATACTTACACTGGTATAGTAGTCAACGCGCGCACGCCGTACGGTTACATTCTCGCCTATAGTGCTGGTTTCCCAGTATCACTATTACGAGGGCAGCAGCTCCATAGGACCATCAACTACTACACATCTGTATTGTGACGTGATATAGAACAGGCGGTTTTACCAAATTTTTTTTGAAATTATGCAATTCATTTTGCATTTTAAATGAAGGTTTCAAGAGATGTGAAAAAGATGTGAGGATAACTAAATACAAAGAAAAATGGTTTGATGTGAAAATATTTCTTATGTGAGATTATTTCACTTAATAGCTTGGTTAAGAAATCAAAGTGGGTATAAATGTTGAGAGAATTTTTGCAGTTGAGATCTTGATTTTGTTTGAAATATGAAGTGAAAAAGATGTGAGATTTTTTCAAGGTGAAATGAATTCAAAGTGTAAATGACGTAAGAATATTTTGCAGTTGATATCTTGTTTAAATTTCAATGTGAAAAAGATGCGTGCTTTTTTCATCAGGAATTATGTGAAAGTTTTTCACTTAAAGTTCCTCTTATTCTGGAGTGAAATAATTTCACATACTTTTCACTTCAATATATATTCACATCTTCCTCACATACAAAATATTTTCACATCGTTTTCACATCAAACCATTTTTCTTGTATTTAGTTATCCTCACATCTTTTTCACATCTCTTGAAACCTTCATTTAAAATGCAAAATGAATTGAATAATTTCAAAAAAAATTGGTAAAACCGCCTGCTCTATTACATTTCGTGGGAACCTCCCATTCATCTACCTATGAAGCTATCTGAATGGGAGGTTCTCAATTCATATACTTACACTGGTATAGTAGTCAACGCGCGCACGCCGTACGGTTACATTCTCGCCTATAGTGCTGGTTTCCCAGTATCACACTATTACGAGGGCAGCAGCTCCGTAGGACCATCAACTACTACACATGTGTATTGTGACATGATATAGAACAGGCGGTTTTATCAATTTTGTTTGCAATTCATTTTGCATTTCAAATGAGAGTTTCAAGAGATGTGAAAAAGATGCGAGGATAACTAAATACAAGAAAAATGGTTTGATGCGAAAACGATGTGAAAATATTTCTTGTGTGAAAAAAGATGTGAAAATATATTGAAGTGAAAAGTATGTGAGATTATTTCACTTGATAGCTCGGTTAAGAAATCAAAGTATAAATGTAGAGAGAATTTTTGCAGTTGAGATCTTGCTTGAAATTACATGGGTTTTTCCATTGATGGTTCTTTTTATAAATGGAAACAAGAATATGAGAAAGAAAATCGCTGTTCGTATGTTATCAGAACTACAAAATCAATTGAAGATGAGAAACATTCATATCTACGGTGTCATCGCACTGGTTTCTTCCAGTCTAAATCAACTGGTGTGCGAAAAATCAAAAGTCAAGGTGGCAACAAGATTGATTCTACGGGTTCGTCTTCAATTGGTAACATAAAGTAAAAATACTTTAAAGTAATTCTCGGTTATGCATTTACTGTTTCCCACACTTACATTTTCATTTCTGGTTTAGACTGTTTACGAAAACAAAACTGGCGTTTATATGACATTTTGTAAAACTCATTTTGGCCATTTTGGGGCCATGGCTCGAACCTCAGAAGACGTCGTTTATCAGACGAAGAACGAACAATGATAGCAAGTATAGTCTACATTATTCTGTGAAACGAAGGTATTGGGACATTTTTGAGATCTGATCAGATCTAAAAAAAAATTCTCATCGAGTAGATATTGCACCTCCAGTGCAATAACAATACATCTCAAAAAAAAATTAACTTCTTTATTTTTGATGTAAATTGAAAACTGATCAAAGATGAGCACGTTTCAGGAAAAAATACGAAGGTCAAATTTTTTTGAGATGTGTTGTTATTGCACTAGGGGTGCGATATTGTTACAGGTGAAGGAGGATCCTGGGCTCCACTCCAACAAATAATTCATTGTACGAAGTACGAACCTAACAGACTTAGACGTTATATACGAGTACGACTAGAAGAGACACAAAATCACAAACGCTCGACTGATCACTCAAAATATAATGAGATCAAGAAATCCTATCCGTATTGAGTAAGTCATTTTTTCTCCATTTTCAAACAGGTACTTAGGTACAAGTTTTGTAGGATAATAAACTGAAATTTCCATTCATTTCAGGAATTATGGTACTTCGGACCTTAAAATTAGACTCCGTGACTGAAAATCACTGACTTCACAGATTTTTCCATCAAAATTCACCAATTTCTCAATCAATTTATCACTTTCGTTAGGAAAACATCAATGATTTTTGACTGAAAACCCCGTAACAATTGTAGTTTTTTAGTGAAAATAAATTTTACTCACAAATTCAGAAGTGTAGAATTTCACCCGTAAATAATGATAAAACATTCGAGTGGCTCATCATTAGGGTATCCCGAAAAATGGCCTGGAATAGGGACAACAAATTACTACTTAACCCAAATGACCACTTGCCTAAAAAGATTACAACGAAAGCTTAAATTAAACAACTTGGACCAGATTAAAGAACCACTCCACTCAAAAGCGTAGAGGCAGAGACAGGCAGGGGCATGCATGTCCCCAGTAGATAGGGACTATTCGCATTCGCATCTTTTGATGGTATGTTTGTTCGCCCTTTTCAATGATTGGTTCTACCAGACCTTTGCAAAAGGGTGAAAGAGCATACGTCACAATATGATGCTCAGGTTGTCCACCAGATGGTAACACTGAACTGGTTGGCAGACGCTAACCTCGACGATATGTTCGACTTTTGTCAAGATTGAATAGTAAAATAGCCTTCAAACTTTTTACTACGATTGAAGATTCTCTAAAATTAGAATAATGAATCAAAAAACAAACGTTGGTTGATGTACCGTAAAGTGTTAATTTTACGATTTTTGGTAGAAGTAGCGTTACCTATATTTCTTAGTTCCGAGTAATGAGTCGTTGAATGACAAATTTTTCATTAGAACATTCATATTTATCGGTTTCAATGGTCTATAATTTCTACCTATACCTTCGTTTAAATATTTTTTACGGGAAATGTTCTGTTTTTCAAGATTTAAAACATAGTAAATCGATAATTTAGGGAAAATGGCGGCGAGCTCTCTATTTTTAATTTCTATCGGTTTAGATGTTTTTTTTTTATCAGTAACATAATTCATCCCAAATAAATTACCCATAAAAATGTAATTTTCATCCAATTTTTACTAGTTTTTTGTTACCTAATTTAAAATGAGTGCTTGCAGTAAGGGGCACTAAATATTTCCGACTAAACAGATCTGATCCAGTGATATCTGCTCTCACGCAATCAAGCTGTAAGTAAGTTTGATTTACATCTAGTCAATTAATTATAAGTACTTATGCGAGTGATTTGAAACAATTTCCTAAAGTTAATGAACATTACATATAAAAATGTGCTTAAGGGTAAGGTTGCCATATCTCAACCACTTTTTTTCAAACTTCCACCAATCAAAGACTTTTTGAGATAGAAACGTCGAAAATGGCTTTAAAAATACCTTGATCCTTCCTCTACCACTCCCTAAAATTTCGAGCCGATATAATCATTTTTTGTATTTTTAGCGATTTTTTTTCTGAGGGAACTCAAAAATCGATTTTGAAAACTGATTTCGCCCGCATAGAGCGGAATCTACCAGAGAAGAATTTTTTCATATTCTTCTTTCACAGATAAACAAAATGAGACCAAAAACGACAACCCTACAGCCAAAACTCGCAGAGAAAAATCAGAAAAAACAAAATCGCATTCAAAAAACAGATTACATAAGATAGTATAGCTGGTCGAGATTAGGACACCCCAAAAAATTTGAACTTTAGTGAAAATTATTGTTGCGTACCTCCAGTTGTTTTCAAAAACTGGAAATCTGACACTATGCCCCAGCACAATTCACAATTATTTGGTAGAATTTATTAAAAAAATTATTCATAATTTGAGATCAAAGAGTACCGTAAAAAAAAATTTCACCTATGCCATTTCGTTTTTTTCAATTTTCTCCGCCTATTTTGCCTGTAGGGTTGTGATTTTGGTCTCAAATTGTTCATCTATGAAAAAGGAACATGAAAAAAAAATTTTCTGTAGATTGCGTCCATAGCGACTGAAATCGGCCGGTGGTCGAAATTAGGAAGCGGTCGAAGTTGGGGCACTTTACCCTTATATTTAAGTTAATTCGTATGTGATTTTAAATCTAAGAGTAGACTCAATAATATTGAAGAATTGCCTGATGTTAATTTTCCTCAAGTATATCACTTTTTAATTATACTGACAAGTTATTATACAGCGTTACAACTTTTGGTTTACAAATCCTTGGAGTCACAACAATAATTTTATCTCCGGATTTGTACAAAAGGTGCAATTTAAAAATTTCAAAGTTGAAAATAAATGTCAATTTTTGATTATTGGTGAGGTATGTACAAATGATTCTATTCATCTTTCATTTAAAATTAGGTACAGTGTTGTTCTGATGTGATTGAAAATTTTTCTGTAGGTTAAGCATTCGATGAAGACAACTGAACCAAATCTAATCTTGGGAAACGATGAAAACTTACTATTAAATGTCTCTACCGCAAGAAAAGTTCCAAATTGCAGTAAGTAAATTATTTTTCTCCATTTCGAAAAATTTTCATATTTGTAGAATAATAAATTGAAATTTTCACTAATTTCAGGCCGCATTGTGTTTCAGACCTCAAAATACGTATTAAAATTCTGTATTCGCATCGATCTTTGGTAAAATTCTGCTTTCGAAAACCTAAAAACTTCATTTTCATTGAAAATTAGTGATTTTTCACAGATCTTTCAGTCAAAAATCATCAATTTGTCAAAAAAAATTAATGACTGTTGACAGAAAAAACGTAAATTTTCAGTACAAAATGAATTTCAATTGAACAGTGCTAGTTTCAATGCTAAAGGCAACCTCAAACGACAGTCCATAATAGCAGCACTTCCTAAAGTTATTATAAATAATTAACCTACTTCGCACTTTCATTAGTATTAATTCATTTACAAAATAATATTAAACGACAAGTAACGTCCATTACACCGAACGAATCCTCACTTCGATTACCTTATAACCTCATACATACGAGAAAAAAACCCTCGCACACAAATTCAATATAAACCTTCGAAGCAAACAAATTCGAAACGAGATTATCGAATAATTGATTCAACACCCTGGAAACCCATCAATCCGAGTGATTAACCGCAATTAACCGCCGAAATTCGATTCCGCAAATCAACGTACGTGGAAATTCGCCCGCAAAAACAAATCGTATTACGAATACGCGAATACAGACAGCAAACACGACGCAAAGTTGATTTAGAAAATTGAGTTGATATTGCGCGGTATCCGATGCGATGTTCAACGTTCACCTGTTGCAATTGCCACACGCATTTTCGACAAAGGAAAACACTCGTTGGCCGGAGGAAGGCAGGAAGCGAGGAGCACAGCGGAGTACAATTACGACGACGATAAATTTCGAATTCATATTTCCATTTAAAAAAATCGTCCATGCAAAAAAAACCAACCATCTCCTAGGTATCGTTTATTCACGGTACCAGATATCGAATTATCATTCAATTACAGCAAGTTGAATTTGAATTCTCGATCGAAGCGCGGAGCGAAACGTTCGCTTGCGAGAATACGAGTAAATTACACTTTCTTGTTTCTCATTACGTGAAACAACAACCACTCCGGAGGAAAAATTTCGCTGGTGCATTTTCAATTATCGCCTGGGAATTGAAACGTATTTATCTCGGATACAACTTCATCGTGGCAATATCTTTTTAAAATGAGCGAATAACAATAGGTTTCTGATTGTTAAACACACTGGCGGCGTATTTTCCACACGCTCCAAGTTTGCGCCGTGACAAAAGAAATTAAATCAGTAGTTCTTCACTGGGTGCAGATTTCAGTCAGATAACCCTTTGAGTAGCAGTGTCGTGCGACAAAGTCATCTCGCCGAAATTGGCTTTATTTGAGATATTCTTGTGTTTGTGACGTAATATGTTACAGATGTGCTGCGTATTTGGATTTTAAGACAGGCCTATCACATGTATCTACGCGTTTCATAAAAGGTAGCGTTAAAACTCGATTATATGGCTGGTTTTGTTTCCTCTTTGTGGCGAGATAGAAAATAATGTAATATTGCATGGAAAAAAATTTACCAAGGTACCTAGATATATATTTCACGATTATCAAATCGAATTATAATTTAATTTTAATGCTATAAATAAAAGGTTTTTATAATTTAGAAAAAGCAGATGAAATCAAAAAATAAATTCAAAAATCACAGTCTACAACATCAGACACACACATTTAACTATGTATATCTGACTTATTTTGAGATTTTTGAGCATTTTCAGCTGTAAAATAGCTCAATAGGTAAGTGATTAAATTATTAAATTGATACAATGACGATGATTACACTACTATTAGTTTTGAAGGTCAATAAATGTATCGAATTAGCGTTTTAAATAATCATTTTTCAGGATATTTGAATAGGGCTATGCTGTGATAGTGAGTAAGGCTGGGGAAGGAATTTAAAAAAGATATTACTATACTCTCTCATTTATAAATCAGCGAAAATTATCGAAAATCACTGGGAAACAGCCAGAATCGCAGCACAGTAATAAATCAGTGAACAAATATCACTGAAAGCAAATAATGAAAAAAGTTGCTACAAAATAGGTAAAATTCTTTGAAAAATCAGCGAAAATCCGAAGAAAATCTTAGAATTTCGTTGATTTTTCCTGCGCTGCAATGCTGATTTATTTTTCAGTGGCTTTTCACTGATTAAAAATGAGAAAGTAGGGTTTAGGATGATCGTTTTGGATTTCTTTTCCAGAGCTGAAAGGAGGTTAGGGTAACGACTCTCCCACCACATTCATCTCTGTTCATATCAAGTTTCATTGGTATCAGAAATTTTTTGAGCTCTACTTTCAGAGGGGCGTAAGTAATCACCTAATTTATTTTTCAATTAACGATTAAGATATTGTGTTATAAAACCATATCGAATCGTATGAATGTTTCAAGATTGAGTAAAATTCTTCTTTGAGGTACCTACTAAACCTAAAATCTCAAGATCAGCCACCTAGGCGTTCAAAAATGATATTGCTACTGCTCATCCGTGAAATCGGTGGCCTGCCCCATTGCACTATTCGGTCCAATTCGTTTATGTTCGATTTTTCACTAATTGTACATACCTATGTAAAAGATTATGTTCACAATTAAATGGTTTATTATTCGTTTACCCAATTATGCGTTAAATTCTCTATTACAGTACGCAACAAGCGCCATGAAGATATTTCTACCTGCAAGGCCATCAACGCTAATGAGTCACGCTTGTAACAAAATTTGTCATTAAAATCAGAACTGCGTTCCCTGAAGATGTGCCTCTTAGTTCTTAACGGATTGAAGGAAATGTATGAAAAAATTGTATGTTTTGTATGTTTTAGGGCCGGTTTTTCAATAGTCAGTTAGAGCAAAAGTAGGGGAAATAACCGTCGGATAAACGCTAACTGCCAATCAGGATCGCCGGTTAGTCATTTATCTGTCGGATAAAAATCTAACTAACTATTGAAAAACCCAGCCTAAGTATATTATGAAGAAAGGTAAGTTTGTTTGATTTCAATGTACATAGATGAAATACACTTATAATTATGTGAGAACTAACACGATAAATTGAAACAAAAAAACAATTTAATTTATAATTTGAAGTGAAAAATTTAGAAACACCGAAAAGATTTTCTAGTGTGAAAATGGAAAGAAATGCGAGAAAAAAATATTTTTTTCACATCAGACAAATAATGCTCAAAACCTACTAGAAAATTTCAGAATGGGAAATACAAACATCTGAAACAATCGTCGTCAGAAAAGTCGAAATTGAAAAGTAAAATATCGTTGATAATTAAATTCTAGTGAAATCGAAGAAACCGAGTTTATTATATCTGAAGCAGAAAAAACCTTACTTGAAAAATTGGTTCCTATTTCAGAAATTCTCCGTTTGATAACGAAACAGGTGGAAGGAATTAATGACACAGTTCACTGGTGTATAAGTAATAAACTTTATAAATGAGACGCAGCCAGGGATACCCAAACATATGTCGGAAATTTTTTTTTGTTTTTTTTGGCTCTTTAAGTAGTACAGACTTGTACCTTTCGAATAGCGCAAACCGCATTAAAAAAGGTTGAGAAATGAATTTTCTATGATTTTTCAAAGTTTGTCAAAAAATGATTTTCAAAAATCAAAGTTTTGAGAAAAACGCAAAACAAAATTTGGAACTGTTTTCAATGAATAAAAAAAAATTATGTTCTGTAAACGACTTTTCTCATCGGAAATGGTTGATTTACGTCCTCTTACATCACTTTAGGTCATTGACCCCTTCCAGAAGTTGCCGGCATCGAAAATCGAAACCATACCATATGTCGGGAATCATCTTTTTTCAAGAAATAATGACATTTTTGGCACAAAATTTGTTTTTTTAATAATCGTACACCACTGTAGTTCATTAAAACGAACCTGAAATTACGTGCATTGAGAAATGAAATCATAGTGCAAGTCAAACAATTTTACAAAACAAACGGTGAAAATCATGCTTTGAAAATTAGTGTTCAACAAATATCCGGATAATCGAAATGAAGAGTTTCAACGAAAAAAAATTGAAATTTCGATAATCGATTTTTCAATTTTGATTTTTCGATTTCGATAATCGATTCTTCAATTTCGATTTTTCGATTTCGATAATCGATTTTTCAATTTCGATTTTTCGATTTAGATAATCGACCTTTAAATTTTGTGAGGGTTCGTGAAAGAATTCGGGAACTCTCGGAAAAGTTCAACCGTTTTCGGAGCTGTTCGACAATTTCCGTGTGATATCCGGATAATCCAAATAGTATTTGGTATTTAGATATCCGGATATTTGTTGAACACTACTACGTTTCAATAATAATGAAAGTTGTAAATTTTAACATATTTTTATAAAATTCCGACATATGGTATGGTTTCAATTTCTCAGAGGCCTTCAGCAAAATTCGTTTGTTAACCAAGAAGATGACACTTTTGGGACCTGAACCTATTCTCATATGAAAGTAGAGGGTTCATAGTATACAAATTGATAAAAAAAATTTTTCCCATATTTTTGGTCATTTTTTCTTAATTTGCGTTTTTCTCGAAATTTACTTTTCCGACATATGGTCGGGTATCCCTGGCTGCGTCTCAAATGATAAATGAACTCAGATCGAAGAAATTTGAACGAATTTACAACTTCAACTTACTTCAACCCTCACTCCAACAAAAATATCATAAATTATTAGACTTTGATTAATACCCCGGTATGCAAAAAAAAGCAGACAAATGAAAGATGTACCACTTTATTGATGGGTATTAAATATTCCATTAGTTTAATCATTCAAATGGTTATCTTTCTTTAAAAAAAAACTGCGAAAAGGAACGCTCCCCCAAGAAGAAACGCATTGGTAGTGGGGTGATCGATTTTATTTTTCATCTCAAGTTGTGGCGGACTTTTCGATGGTTAGCTGAATGAATTCGCGTTTATGTACTCGTTTCTTTATCTCCTTCGAGTTAACTGAGTTACCTAGTATCATCTCGTAATTGCATGCAATAACGAATTGCAATTTGTTGAAAATCAAGATTATGATTCGAATTCTGATGAGTGATGATGATGAAGATTAGATTGATTATTCATTCATAATCTTACAATTTTAATTAATTTATTATATTAATAATAGTAATTTACGATTTTTCATGTTTTGTTTTTGCTCTCAATATACTTTTGATACAAAAATTTGCTAGCTCTTTTCAAAACGAGTAAAATTATACCCATATTGTATTCGAATATTTTTGAATATTATTTTCAAAATTTTTCGAATTTTTTTGGCAATATTTTACTTCGTGAAAGCCAATAAATATTGAATATTTTACCTTCTCAAAGACCATATTTTGGGTTGCCCTACTAATGAAGATATTTACATTTTGGCATACTGAGAACATTACATTGTAGCAAACTTCAATATTAAACAAAATTCCATTACAGCTGAGCAACGTCAATTCGACAACCAGTGCTAGTGAACAATTATTATCGTGGACAAAATTTTTAACTAATCCTAATTGATCCGAGTGACGCGTGAAAGTGTCAACAAGCAAATTATAATAAAAATATAATGTAATTAAGAGGTATTATTAAAAATTCAAGTTAAATTTAGTTCGCGATTCTTATTATCATATTTTTTAAAGTTGAGGTACAACAACAACCCATCTCACAACGAAACATTTTGCAAAAAAAAAAATGAATTTGTATTCAAATTGAAAATTCGCCTCATGTAAGTAAATTTTATTAAAACATGAAGAGGGTCAATTTTTTTGAAATAAATGTTTTTGTTTTTTCTTCTCTGATAATAAAAAAACAACACCATCACTGATTAAGTGATTACATTGACCAATCAGAAAACAGGTTAGTTTTGTGGCCCGATGAATCAATTTCAGACCAAAATTAATACTTGTAGCATCCACTCTGCCTGTATAATAGTAAACTCGCATTATGAGAAAAAAGTACTCCGCTCGATCGGAATGTTAAAAGCAATCTGATGATTGATCCTTGATCTCGACTGTATGATGAACGAATTTAGCTTGGGTGTCCTTTTTTTATCCCCCTCCCCTCCCAAGAGGTTTAAATTCTTGTTCTTTAGATCGTCTACTATTAAAATTCAATTATTAATTTAAGTTTGTGTTGGAGCGCCTAAGCGCTGACCAAAAATACAACACACTCTCACTCTCAAAAATGACTGGCGACGTCTCGACTGCGTAATATTTAGTATCATTGACTTATACATAGGTACATTAAGATTGCCCGTACTTATAGGAAGAAATCTGTACCTAAACCTAGGTATACCATATTTTGGAGTGATATTTGGATGGGCAGAGGCAGTGCGTGTGTTTCTTACTTAAGTTATATTATTGAGTGTTAATGGGTTATACTAGTGAATTTTAATTTTTTGTTTCAATTGATAAATGTGACCTGAAATAAAAAAGCTGGCTTACTGTCCAAAATTTTTTGAAAATTTAAAAAAAATTGGAAATTAACCCCGTTTTGCGTCCGGGGTCACATATACGTTTTTTCTTTTCGCAAAAATCGTTTGAGTTTGGAAAATTACGTCGATCAATAGATATAGACCTTTGTCCTTAATAAGGCAGAGAGTAGCAATAAACATGGATGCATAAAATTAAAATGCATGGAATGTGGTTCAACTTTTGATGATGATTATAGAAAAAAGCACGAAACATCACAACATGGTGGCAAAAGAGTTGCAGACACAGTTCCAGGTTTTTCCAGTTCTAGTTCCAGTTCCAGTTTTCTATCACTGTTCGTCTGTTCTTTGTTTTCCACGGATTCAAGCATAGGATCTTCTTGGACCATGACTGGAATGCGAGCGTGGCATAAAATAAAAAGTAAAGGGGAAAAAAGAAGGCAAATTAAAAGCTCATGTTTCATCGCATGATTACATGACAGCCTTGCTCAACTACAAGAATTTTCTTGCTGATTATTCGCAACATATTGACCATATCTTCAACAAAACATCTCTGTTTCAAGCCATTCAAGTTTCACAAGAAAAATATTTCATGAACAAGAAATCCAAATATTATAATGCTGCACTTTTTTTCAGCTCGACAAGGTGTCCCACTTTGTGGAGATACTGTGCAAATTCGAAAACACCATGTAACACATCGAACCAAAGAAATTATCGTTAGACAAAGAAACTCGACGAAAACAACTCAAACAGTTATACCAAAAAAAAAAAAATAGACTTGCATCATCAGATATTAGAAAAGCTCCACTGCGAAGCTCTCTTGGAAGAACTTGTCGAACAGACTGAAAATCCTTCCTCGAATGAAACAGCTTCCTCGATGTCGGTTGAAAACTCGATTATTGAACCCTCGATAGAGAAGGAAGCGACTGTCGAAGTTGGCACAGCGCCTCTCGCTCAATCAGAACAGATGGATGCCGAATTGGATAAAACTCGAGAAGAAAAACTTCTGGCGAAAAACGAAGATATGGAAAAAGTTCCATTTTGTTGACCAGGAAATGGAGGAAGACATGTAATCGGATCGCGTCCTTTTTCGTTTGATTTAATTTTTGTGATTTCTTTAGTGGCATTTTTTAAGAAAAAGGACCATTTGGTCACAAAGTTGATTTCAAGAAAAATGCAAAAATGTGAATTAGGGTCACAAATATAGATTTTTTGTTTTTGATGGATTTTTGTTCTATGATCCTTCCACTTTCACGTAAGATAGTCTGGAACTTGTGAAAGACGTTTTAAACAGCATAAACACGCCGTGAGCAGTTGGGAAAATAAGATTTTAAAAACAAAAAATTGTACATTTTTTAAAATTTTTATTGAGTTTTTTACGGTTGGGGCCATTTTGGAAACATTTGGAAGCCTGATACGGTTCCTGAACCAAATTTTTCGGATTCTACGCAAATTTCTCATAAGATTAAAAAATATAAAATTTTTGCCCCATGAATTCGTTTTTTATTACACATTTTCACTCTAAAACTTTAAACGCGCTTTTCTCGGAACTACGTTTTTCCAACATTAAATTTCAAATCCTTGTAAAAGCGTAAATTTTTCATAAAAAAGGATCACTAATAACTCATTTGAAAGGTAATTTTATGTAGATTCAGAAAATGTCAATATCTCGAAAATGGCTTTTGTGACCAAGTTGTCCCTTTTCCAAAAAAATGCCATTTGGTGGCGGACCACTTCAAGTACCCAAATCCGTCGAAAAGTCAAAACGTCAAAAATGAAGATATCACGGTTTGGAAAAACGGTCCTCAATTGTATAAAAAATTCCATAGATATTAACGCAATTAACGAGAGGACAAATAGACTAATTTAGACATTTTCATTCTGTCCAATAAATAATGCTTTTTTGAAAAAAATGAAAATGTCGAAGTTAACCTATCAAAATTACCTCGTCGACGTTTCAAACGCACAAAGCATTAAAAATTACTAAGTATTCAAAAAATTCAATCCTCGCCACAAAATCGGTTGGTGGAGTAAAGATGAAAATTTTCAAACGCATGCATCTAACACAATTCAATAACACGTCGTAGGACAACGATCATACCACTCGAAATCTAACAATGAATGCACGTGACATAATTAATATTCGCAGACACTCGAAACTGCATTTCCCCATTCTCAATAAATGCCGGATACTTGACCGATGAAGCATCGAGTTGCAGAAACGCAGCACAAAGGCATCACACGAATGCAATTACATCGACAGCTCCAAGTTCGCGAATTCTCTTTGATGCATAACTACATACTTTCGACTCACAACCACTAAGAAAAAAATACGACCACTATTTACGGTTGGGAGGGGGAAAATACGATCCATCTATTCTTTTCTTCCCACCGCAATCTCATCCTTAAGGTTGAAAATTGAAAACAGAAAAATGGTAAATTTTCTCACCCAGTTTGCAACGCTCGTTCGCGATTAAATGAATTGTACGATATTAGAAAATCAAACATCGGGCAAAAGAAAGCGAAGTAGAAGAAGAAAACCGATAACGAAGTACAAAAGAATAAAAGCGTAAAAAAATAAGGAATGGTAATACGCGGAGACGAAGCTAATGTGCAAAATGAAGTAAATGGAATGATAAGCGGAGGATAAATTGAATTGTGCAAATGAAACTGAATATACTGGCTTTTTCTCTCCCTCCTTTCTCGAGTCTATTAGCATCACTTTTCCAATTTTTTTCATTTTCTTTCGTTTTGTTTTCGATAGAATTGAAATTACTCTCGATAATATTCGCTGTATACTCTTAATCGAATCATTTTTTCTCTCGAACGCTGACTGGCTTTTTTTTTTCTTCTCCGCAATGAAATTTCATTACCGTGGAAAATTCCCACCCCGACAGGGCACCGAAGTCGAGGATTAACACGGCTGAATCGGGCTCAGCGGCGGCCGGTTGACATACCGCGAAATGGCTTTAATGTTCTTAATAATGCTCAATCAGCGCGTCCCGGTCCGTTACGGTTACGTCGAGAAAACTCGTTCGAGCTGGCGTTTTCATCGTCTCTGCCGTACGTAGATGGTTCCATCGAAGGAAAACCCGTCGCTGCGCAAAGTTTGGCAAACGGTACCTAACTTCGGTTCCACTAATTAATGCGGCCCTGCGCGTAATAATAGCTCGGCTATATTGTGAATAATTACAGCGCTCGCTCTTGTAAATAAGAGAAGGAAAACAAAAGGCAATTTCAAACTCCCGTAGGACATTTCCAAAGAAAGGGATGTGTCTTGAGAAATTTGTTATAAAACAAATGTACCACGCTCGGCATTTGGCGAACAAACGTTTCTTATACTTCATGACCCAGTGATTTAACAATAGAATAGGTCAAATTTTACGCTTCTCCGTCTTTCCCCTTTTTAAGACGATTATAAAGTTTACACGAAAATGAGAACGGTTTCGCCCCCCTTTCGAATTAATGAAATCTTAATCATCGTTCGGTGTTTAATCGTCGAAAATATTGCGACGCTAATTTTTACTCGACGGTTGAACGACGCGACGAGACCGAAATTATCGCCGCCGATATTAGAAAGTGTTGCGGATTTTTTTCGTATTTCAGTACCCTCGACAGACAATTGAAATTCATCAACGTGAAAATCGCGTGATTAGTTTGATGACGGGAGGCGAGAGGGTTATTTTGACAAATTGCAAGCGAGCTTCTTTTTCATGCAGGAACGAAATCGAGGATACTTTTTGAATTCAAGTTCTTTCAAGGACTCGTGGGCATCGGCATACGTTATTCAAAATCGTTTTCAATTTATCAATGCTTCATTATTTGAATAAAAGTTTAACAAAGTGTTTAGGTTTGTCAACATAGTTTTGCCATCTTTGTACCTACTTCTAAAAATTTCGTAAGCTGGGAACGAACTTGGAATTGCTTAAAATTTAAATATTGACATGCATCAAAGCGAAATTTCGAAGAAAAAAGTGACTTTCAGTGACTTTTTTTGTGCAAAAAGTGATCAAAAGATGACCAAAAAGTAACAAAAAGTGACCAAAAATACTATTTTTCCAGAGGGAATTTTTTTACAGTTTTTTTGGAGGAAATTTTTTTTGTAGTTTTCTGCCAACATTTCAAAGATGAATCAACTGAAACGACGTGAATAATTTCATTCCAGGTATCATAGCGAAATTCTATGAAAATTAAATGACTTTTAATAACTTTTAAATGAGCAAAATGTAACCAAAAATTCAATTTTTAGATGGGGGGGGGGGGGTGTTTTTTTTTGAAGTGTCCTGCAATCATTTTAAAGATAAACTGAAACGACGTGAATAATTTTATTAAATTCTTTCGTCAAAACTACAAACAAATGTGACCCGTGCAGGGAAAAGGTACCTAAAGTCGGATTTTTCAAAAATGAGTTTTTTGGCTTAAATGATAGGGGAGACTATGCGGAACATTTTAAGACCTGGATGAGCATCCTAAGTCAATTTTTCGGTGAGATAGAGATATTTGAAAATTAGAAAAAATCATGACTTTCAAAAAAAAAATAATCGAAAAAACACGTTTAAAGCTGCGTAGAGGTCTGAACTACCTAAAAAAGCAAAAAAAAATTTTTGAAAAAAATTGCCCATTTTTCATATTTTTGTCTCTAACTCAAAATTATGTTTTCCGACTTTAGGTACCCTGTCCCTGCACGGGTCACAAATAATAATTTTATTACGATTGTAACACGCAGTGTTGCGGAATTCCAATGTTGAAAAGTTCCCAATTAATCCGGTCTTTTATTTCACCACCACTATAGCTAAAAAAAAAAAGAGGGCTAGAATTCAAGAAAAAATGAGAGGAGGGGGTCAAATTCAATGAAAAAATTAGGTAATCTAAAAATCTAATTTTTTTAGTGGTACTTTAGAAGGCAGATATACATAATTAATTTAATTATACAGATTTGAGCAAAGAAAAATTGAAAAATGACGAGATTTTTGGAACAAACTATTAATATATGATACCATATAGGTATTAGGTATCTACTCTCTAAATTTTAATCAGTCTATTTTCCTAAAACTGTGCCATTTTGAATCCGTGAAATGAATTCATTTGAAAATCTGTGATATTTCAATTGTTTGATTGATTTATTTTAGTGAAAATTATTGATTTATTCTGTCAAATGGGGAATTGACTCAAAAATCAATTACCTACTTTACTGGTTTAAGAAAAAAAGAGAATTTTTTCAAATTTAAGAATATAATTACTAAAATACAGCCCGAACGAAGCGAGGGTAAATTTTTTTTTGAAAAATCATTATCAACTTTTAATTTTTTTCTTAAAGAATTTTGAAAAATAGCAATTTTTACGAAAAAATTTGAATTTTTGCTTGAAAATGCGAAAAAAGTGACTTTTGAGGGAAAACGTGACCAAAGTGACCTTTTAGACGTGAAAAGTGACCAAAAGTGACTGAAGTCGAAAACAAACACCCTAGTAAAATAATCAATACATAAGTTTCAAGAACCCCGTTCTTTTTTTTTTTTTAATTTTAGGAAAATTCAGTCAACAGAGGGAGTAATGAACCTCGTATGATACGATTCAAAATAAAAGAATTAATTTATACATGGGAAAATGAATATGCAAACGCCGCACTTCATCCAAAAAAGTGACCCACTATGATTCCTGTATTGATCAAATTTTAATATTTTTGATATTTTCAAACACTTTTACTCGGATTAAAAATATTTAGGTACAATATATAATAAAAAAACAATAGAAACAATGTACCCAATTAAATAAAATATAAAATTTTGTAAGTTGTTACTTCTTAATTGAACTTTGAAATTAATAACATTTTCAATAATAACTCCATTGGTAAAATTAATTGAATAATTTGTTTTTATGTAGATATAAATAATTCGTTTTCAAGATTTCTAATGAACACTGAACGATCTAAATTCATTGTTACGAAATAGTACGTTACTGTACAATGGTCGAAAATGATTCATTACGTGAAGAGTGCAAACGCACGATTCACGTAATGATTCGCTTGACTGTTGTACTCAGGGGTACAGCCCAGGCCCTGATCCTAGCCCCGAGCCCCGAGCCCCGAGCCCCGGAGAGCCCCAATTTTCCGCCTCGAAGCTCAATATTTGCTGTAGATTCGAGTTTAACATGATGGGGGGGGGGGGATTTTCACTCATACAATGGTCGTTATTACAATTTTTCTACATCACGCATAAAATGTATGAGTAAAAATTCCCCCCCCCCGTCTTCCTGGTATAAAATCCATCTCCTAAACGCCAAAAGAACGCGAGTTACATATTTAGATTTTTGTAATTTTTCGGTGTATTAGGCGATTTTTCGAAATTCAAACCTCCATAGCTCCCCCCTATATCAACTTTAGGGGCTGAAATTTTGGTTGTGGAAGTATTTGGTGATGCTCTACAAGCCTGTGAAAAAATTTTTTCATTCCGCGTGTCCGACTTCGGGTAGCTCCCTTGTGAGATCGATATTTTAGCAGATATAGCCAAAAATCAGATTTTTGGAGAAAATCCCCTCTCTTTAATCAACTGTAGCTCCAGCTCCCTTGAATTTTTGAATACCATTCAAAAGTCATCTGATAGGAAATTTGACGTAGAATAAGTTTTATAGACCCCATTTTTGCTCTAGAACTCATATTTTAGCAGATATGAGCCAAATACCTGATGGGGGGGGGGCAAAGATCCACAATTCCGGGGAACGTACACCCCGGACGCGACCGGACACCTTAAATTCGTGTTTAGGACATGAAAATGGGGCAGTATACCAAAATTCAGCTTGCCATCTTAATTTGCATTATAGAATGTTGATTTTACTGAACTATAGGGTAAATGTATCATGAAGAGTCGAGAGCCCCCCCCCCCGCATATGGGTGCGATTGTGTCAAAATACATACAGCAATCCTTTACGTACTCGTGGACAGTCGTTAAGGCATAATACAGGATCATTTAGGTGCAGATTTCAACTCTTAAATTTGAAAAATCTGAGATTTTCAAAAATGGGTAATTTTGATCCCCCCCCTCAAGAGCTCATGTTTCATTTGAAATGGGTTGTGTTAGGTATCATTAGATCGGAAATTTGACGCAGATTTCCAATCTGTGGTTATTTTTTATTCAAAATTGATACATTTTGAAATAATGTAGAAAAACCAATTTTTGGGGGGTGTTTCACCCCGCAAAAAATTTCCCTCACACTTGGGGCTCTTGGTTTTTTTTTGGTAACTACTGGGACCCTTCTGAACACATTCCCGCAAAAAAACCTTTGTTCTAAATTTTTTCCACTTTTTTGCTAGAATGCCTGTATTAATAACAATTCTGTTTTAGAAGAATTTTCACCAGTGGAGTTCCGAGAAGAAATTTATCAGACCATAGTCGGGGATTTTTTTTCAACCAATCCAAACTGGATGAACTCTGAAGAATAAAGAACCTAATCATAACTTAATCCTGGTCATGATGTTTTTATATTTCTTTTGTTGATGTTAAAATGTTTTTGTTATTTTTTCTTATGCCTATTAAATTTTTTTCATGTTATTATATACAATGGAGTTGCATTTTTTTTTTACAGGAATACGAGATTTCATTTTTTGAAAACAAAATATTTTTTACAAATATCAAAAAAAAAACAACGAACAATTATTTAAAAAATAAGTAAGTCAATTTCAGGAACAATTGCTGAACTGAACTACATAGGTTTTTTTTTGAAAAATATAGAAATAAATAATTATTTATTTTAAATACAATTGACAATAGGTTTGTTGTGAATCACTCAGTTTCTGAACACTGATTATGAAAGCGATTTCTTAAATATTGACAAAAATTCCTATACGAATTCATTTGAAAAAAATTGGTAGATTGAAGGATTGATTTTGGAAGTGAAGCATGCGGATTAGGTAAATAATCAATTCCATGAAAAATTACTGAAATCAAATTTTGAAAACATATCAAATGATAATTCATTTTTGAATTTTGATTCAAATTTGAGAGAGTTGTACTTTTTCCCCTCCCACCATAATCATGGTCTCCTACCTCAATTTTTTTTTTCTAAAATATGTAAACCAAAAATTAAATTCCATACATTCTTGCGAATTTTCAGCGCGAATTTGAAAATTTAAAACTTTCAATGAGAAAATTCAACTTTCAACTTTTAAAAACTTTTGTATGTTTTTAAAATCCATTTTCAATTTCAATACCTTTTTCAAACTACGAAAAAATCGGATCTGATTTGGGTAGGTATCATAATTCAAAAGATTTACGTTGCGCTGGAGAAAAGCCTCTAAAAAATAAGCCATGGGTCATTCCACGTCAGTTCGTACGCAAAGTGGTACGTGTATAAAAAACGTGAGAGATATGCGCGAACTATCGACATTCAGTTAGAAAGTTTGTTATAATGCGGCAATGCGCGATCATAGATACAGTAGGTATAGCTATAAGTATATACAGGGTCTATAAATGAACCGGGCACCGTCTGCGTAAAAATTCCCATTCTTTTCTTTCCTTTTTTCCCGTTTCGTTGCGATGCATCACTGATATTATTGTTGTAGTACGCAACGAAACGAAAGCAAGATCAAAAAAAGTGACGAAGTTTAATGTAAGGGATGAGTCATCTTATAAAATTAGCAGGTAAAAGTGTGAAATACGCTTCACAGAGTTGAAATGCCCACTCGATAACATTACATGAATCTTTTTTTCAACATCAGAATGCCATAATCTCGAACGTAAAATTATCAATTCTTTGAAATTAAACTTTTTTATTAATTACAATTATTGACAAATAAGGAATGAATTTATCATTAAAAATTTAATTTATCAAAATTACAATTTTTGACACTTGATAAACTTTCTTTCAGGGGTAATAGACACGAAAAAACAAAAATCTGAAATTTCATTTTTTCAGGCAGGGATTTTCGCGCAGACGGTGCCCGGTTCATTTATAGACCCTGTATGTACAATATTTAAAATAAACAAATACTCAATAAAAACTGTATTTTTTTTTCGAGGTTTCCATATCAATCGTAATAAGTACAAGTTGAATAATATATTTTGCTTTCTTTTGTAGTGGTTTTCAAGAATGGTTCGCCCCCGCGTATTACTTGAGCCCTTAGTTTTTGATGAGTTGTTTTTTTCGTTTTTTTTTTGGTGACGGTTTTTAAGATTGGTTTATCTTCATTTCTGATATCAAAATGTTTATTTTTCAATTTAGTTATTTGTACGTGTATAAAAAACGTGAGAGATATGCGCGAACTATCGACATTCAGTTAGAAAGTTTGTTATAATCAGGGGTCGGGAGGTGGAGGCGGAGGGAGGAGCCCCCCCCTCCGACCACTTTTTCCGGAGCCGGAGCCGGAGGTACTTGTATAATAAGTCTCGGAGCCGGAGCCGGAGGTACTTTTTTCAAAAAACTCGGAGCCGGAGCCGGAGCCGGAGGGACCAGACCCCCCCTCCGCGACCCCTGCATAAAATTCTAACAGATGAAGCATAGCGTGAAAAGTAATATGTATATTTTTTTGGCCGACTCTTTCATTCAATTTTTCATCGTGTACATCTACATTTAGAGATGTGCGCCGCCGAAAAATTACGCCGCCGCCGCCGCCAATTTTTCTTGGTTTTCGGCCGCCGCCGCCGCCGAGTCAATTTACCGGCGCCGCCGCCGCCGCCGCCGCCGATTTTTATCTCGGCGGCGAGCTTTTTTTATCATTTTTTGACTCCCTTATGTGTCGTTTTTTCAATTTTTTTTTACCAATTGGTACCTTTTTTCCAAACGCACGCACGTAATTTGATAACCCAGAAAAGAATTTTTCATTTACAAATATTTTATACATTTTATACCATAAAATATTTGTAAATGAAAAATTCTTTTCTGGGTTACCAAATTATGTGCGCGTGTTTGGAAAAAAGGTACCAATTGGTAAAAAAAAAACACTTAAGGGAGTCAAAAAATTGATAAAAAAAAACTAAAAAAGCACGCCGCCGAATTCGCTGCCGGCGGCGCGCCGATGGCGTCGCCGCCGCCGTAAGATTTTGGAAGTTCGCCGCCGCCGCTGATTTTACCTCGCCGCTGATTTTACCTCGGCGCACATCTCTATCTACATTATACTTTTGTTAGCGATAATCAAAAGATCAAAACCCATGAGAATTGTAAAGAATATCAATTGATATCATTCGTACACGTACTTTTTTTACAAAAAAACGAAAGGAGGGACCTCCGGGAGGGACCTCTCGGAGCCCCTTAAAATTTTCTGGAGCTGGAGCCGGAGGTGGAGGCACTTTTCCTGAAACGCCCGGAGCCGGAGTCGGAGCCGGAGGCTGTGTTTTCAAAACTCTGGAGCCGGAGCCGGAGCCGGAGGTACTTTTTTCAAAAAACTCGGAGCCGGAGCCGGAGCCGGAGGGACCAGACCCCCCCTCCGCGACCCCTGGTTATAATGCGGCAATGCGCCGATCATAGATACAGTAGGTATAGCTATAAGTAAATACAATATTTAAAATAAACAAATACTCAATAAAAACTGTATTTTTTTTCGAGGTTTCCACATCAATCGTAATAAGTACAAGTTGAATAATATATTTTGATTTCTTTTGTAGTGGTTTTCAAGAATGGTTCGCCCCCGCGTATTACTTGAGCCCTTAGTTTTTGATGAGTTGTTTTTTTTTTCGTGACGATTTTCAAGATTGGTTTATCTTCATTTCTGATATCAAAATGTTTATTTTTCAATTTATATAATTTTATTAATTTTTATATATTAAAAAAATTATTTTATTTTAATATTAATTATATTAATCAAATAATAATTATAAAATTAAATGAGAAATTTTATTTAATTATAATAATTATAAATATTTTAGGGTTACCTCTGAGCTGGTAAGGAATATTCCTACCAAGATTGCACCATTGTGGGCGAGGTAGATAGGTTGATTCGGGTAGGTACGTGTAGCTTAGGCGAAACGTATGCACCGACTACCTATCTACGAGATAACTCGCTAGGCTGAGTGAAAAATGCCCATCCAGAAATCACAGTACAGCGGTTCGTACATAGGCTATCGTTACATACGTAACGGTGTGTTATCGTAAAGATAACGCCAGGTAGAATAGTGGCTCGATAGTGCACAACTTCGAGAACCTTCGGTAGCTATCTACCTGAGCATTATGTCACATCTCGCTACTGTGATTGGCCCATTGGCTGCTAGAGGACATTATTTATCAGCCAATCAGGTGTGCTAGCTTCCTAAAGCCAGGTAGCTCGCGAGTATAAATAGCGGAGCAACACAGCGGGAGCTTCAATACGTTTTTTACTTTGTTACTAGTCGCACCTTCGTGTGTGTTATATGTTCTCACGTATATTTAATCGTGTATTTACGTACAAAATGTATTCTACTTGCGCTACGTATATTAAGGAGTTATTGTGCATCAATATTTATCGAATACAGTTCTCCCATGGTTATTCGCGTATTTATTCGTACAGATGGATACGTAGTGTATGAGCTGATTGATTCAGATCTCCTGCCACACCTATCTGGAACAGAAAGTCGAACCTATAACTCGTGCCTACTTGACCCCCAGAGTTATCCAGCATTCAAATCTCCATTTGGATGCTTAATCCATCA
Organism: Pseudococcus viburni; assembly: GCA_033439095.1. NCBI lineage: Eukaryota > Metazoa > Arthropoda > Insecta > Hemiptera > Pseudococcidae > Pseudococcus > Pseudococcus viburni. Next base: position 69,969 of record JAVBJF010000359.1, on the reverse strand, counting down.
TCTCCAATCGAGGAGAAAATTATCACACCAGTTCACCTCCTTTTATAATATTTATTTTAAAATATAAATTTAATAATTTATAATATTATTTTAAATTTAATTTTATTTATAAATTTAATTTATTTACTTTTTTTTATAAAAATGTTATTTGTACGTGTATAAAAAATGTCAAAGATACTGGTATGCGCGAACTATCGACATTCAGTTAGAAAGTTTGTTATAATGCGGCAATGCGCCGATCATAGATACAGTAGGTATAGCTATATATACAATATTTAAAATAAACAAATACTCAATAAAAACTGTATTTTATTTTTTTCGAGGTTTCCACATCAATCGTAATAAGTACAAGTTGAATAATATATTTTGATTTCTTTTGTAGTGGTTTTCAAGAATGGTTAGCCCCCGCGTATTACTTGAGCCCTTAGTTTTTGTTGAGTTGTTTTTTTTGTTTTTTTTTTGTGACGGTTTTCAAGATTGGTTTATCTTCATTTCTGATATCAAAATGTTTATTTTTCAATTTATATAATTTTATTAATTTTTATATATTAAAAAAATTATTTTATTTTAATATTAATTATATTAATCAAATAATAATTATAAAATTAAATGAAAATTTTTATTTAATTATAATAATTATTTTAGGGTTACCTCCTTTTATAATATTTATTTTAAAATATAAATTCAATAATTTATAATATTATTATTTTAAATTTAATTTTATTTATAAATTTAATTTATTTACTTTTTTTTTTATAAAAATGTTATTTGTACGTGTATAAAAAACGTGAGAGATATCGATATGCGCGAACTATCGACATTCAGTTAGAAAGTTTGTTATAATGCGGCAATGCGCCGATCATAGATACAGTAGGTATAGGTATATATACAATATTTAAAATAAACAAATACTCAATAAAAACTGTATTTTATTTTTTTCGAGGTTTCCACATCAATCGTAATAAGTACAAGTTGAATAATATATTTTGATTTGTTTTGTAGTGGTTTTCAAGAATGGTTAGCCCCCGCGTATTACTTGAGCCCTTAGTTTTTGATGAGTTGTTTTTTTCGTTTTTTTTTGTGACGGTTTTCAAGATTGGTTTATCTTCATTGCTTGAAATCGATTTTGTGTTGTGAGTTTTAAAGATTTTCAGATTATGGATACCTATTCGATGGAAGAATTCTTGTTGATTGGTGATTCTCAGACCAAGTATCTCAAGCAAACACTTCTCATTGGTGCATCTCAAACAAAATATTTGAATTATGGCTGTGATGCGTTAACTTGGGAGCTATTCTCAAAAAGTGGAATGAGAATTGATGATATTTCTGAAGAAGCTTTAATTACCTAAAGTACCGAATTCGAAAAATATCATTGTTCATCTTGGTGCAAATAACGTTGGAAGTGGACATTCGCCTCATACAATCATGAATTTCTATAGCTTCAGTCTTATGATTGCTGCGTTTCAATAAACATTTAAAATATACGTCTCTGAACTTTTCAATATTCTAATCACGTTTTTTGAAAAATACTTGAAAATAAGTAAGCAAGTTTTTTTTAGATTGGATAGAAATATTACTTATCATCCACTGAGAAATTATGGACTGATATGAGATACCTAGATGGGTAGGTATCAGTATTATGTTATTAGAATGGTATAAAATTTTGAAGTCACAACGATGGGCAAAATTCCTAAATTATGAAGAAGAGGACTTCATTCCCTATCCTGAACTCAAAAAAATCAATGTCTTTTGCTTACAAAAAAGTGGTAAAATGGGTTTCCGACAATTCAAGTTTAAATTTCTTCCATTCCCTCAATTCTAAATTTTTCTCATAATTGTATCCAATTTTAAATTTTTTTCAAGTTCAATATTCTCAAAATTTTTCCAATCTTGATTTTTAAAATTAAAAAAAAAAATTTCACTCACTGAGTTGTAAATTTTTTTTTGAAAAACACGAAGTTGAAAAAAAATTAAATATTCAAAGTTGAAAAAATTTTTAAGTTAGATACAGTTTTGAAAAAAATTTGAACTTGAAATGAATTTGAACTTCGATCGTCTAAATCTCTGTACTTATAAGGAATTCATTGGTTGAAAAATAAAAGGAATGTGATCCACACCAAAGGACAATTTAGCTTTACTAAATTGGAATTTTGATTTCATTACGTCTTCAGGGTGGTCAGTGAAATCGGAATAATAACTGAATTATAGTGATGTGGTAAAGGTGCATCAGGTTTTTTTTTTTGTCTGTTTCCAAAATGTACAACTAACTAATTTTTCAAGCAATTGAAACTGATTACAACAAAGGTCACAAAACCAAGGGCAAGAACTTTAAACTAGTTTTAGTGAATTTGAGGAGCTTTCAGAATCAAATTCAAGTTGATTAGATATAACCAAGCCCTTTCTCAATATACACCACGTGGCCAAGTTGAAGACCTCAAAACATTAGCAGCGTAAGAAATACATAAATCAAGCAAAACGTAACCCTAAGACAGGGACACCCACGAGATGGACATTTTGACCATATTTCTGGGCTGGAAAGTGGGAAAAATCTCATTTTTGATTCTTTTAGTTTGTATATATTATATAAAGGACATCAAAGTGGAACTACTCTTGAAACCACTTTTTCAGCATCCATAATTTGAAGATATTTTCTTCGTCTTGGATACCCGTACTTATTAAAAATTATCACCAACCAGTAAAATATGTCGATGTAAGCGCGAATACAATTTTTTTGGACTGTAAGAAGACAACTACACGAATAGTCACATTGAAAAATCTGCCATCGATGTTTTAAATTCCCATAACTCAGCATCATCTTCGAATCCTTGATCATTCGTGTGCATATATTGGAATGGAAAAATAGAAGAGCCACCCATACGCGAATACATTTTTTCCCTTCAAAAATAACTTTCTATTATTTGTTGAAAAGGATAATAACTCTTGGTACGTAAGCTTTAGAAACCATGTTTAAGCGACGAAGTGCTAAAGTGTGGCTTTTGTGTAACACAGAAAATATGAAAGTAATCTAAAGTTATAAGCTTCGAATACTTTCTTTAATATAAGTTTTTAGACATCCAGCCACACGCTATTAATTTCTTCGTATAAAAGCCAACTCGTGGACTTGGTCGTATTTTAATATTACCCGCAGGTAAAAGTTTCATATTGTTGAGTTCGCTATTCTCGAACAGACGATATAGAATTTTAAAAATGAACAAATTTCGGATTCGATTTTCTATTAAAATAAAATTACCTATATGGACAATTTCGTGTTCAAATATCTGCATCGTTCTCATTTTTACAGCAACGAGAGCTCGAAACTTCGTCTATCACTTGAAGTCGATCTCTTTCTCTGGAATTAGTTGATTTGGATAAAAATGACAAACGATTTACACTTCGAACAGAAATATCTAATTTTTTTTCCAACCCTCGTTTTCCCATCCTCTCTAATGTTACCCATTCTGTTTCATTTCAGAACGATGTCGAGGAGCTATAATTATATTTAAAAAGCATGAAGAAATTGAAAAAAAAACGGAAGATAGAAGAAGAGGAAGAGGAGTCCAGGAAAAAGGTAACACGCCCAATTCTATTCATCACTGATGCTTTAGGTGCATCAGTAATAAATAGAATTGGCCGTGTTACTCTTTTCCTGGACTCCTCTTTCTCTTCTTCTACAAATCTTCCATGTTTTTTTTTTTTCAATTTCTTCATGTTTTTGAAAAAGCTACCAAACCAGGGTGTCTAACAAAATTTCAAAACCCCAAAACAGGACAAACAGGACCTTCAACAGGACCTTTAAAAAATCGGTTCTGATTGATTTTGTACCCCCCCCCCCCCCAAATCCTATTCTGGCAAAAAAAAATTGAAACGAATTTTTTCAATAATTGTTAGAAATGAGCAAAAAATTTATTTTAAAAATTCAAGGACAAGGAAGATAGAATAAAAACAAATCTTATCCTGTATAAAAAAAGTTCCAAAAAAATTAGCTATTTTTCAATTTTTTTCAATTTTTTTTTCAATTACGATCATTTATTGAAATTTTTTTCCATTTTGGCGGGTGGAATTTCAAAATTGTTACAAAACAGGACTTTTCACTGAAAAAGCCCCAAAACAGTACAAAAACAGGACAAACAGGACCACTCAGCCCAAAACAGTACAAACAGGACGAACAGGAGTTGTTAGACACTCTGCAAACATCACGTTAACGTGTTTTCATGACTGAAAAAGTAAATTTTTCAAATTGTTTCAAAAAATTGATTTTTTAAGCAAAAATATGAAAAGTTTTATACCTAATTTGGGTACGTAACCCCCAAAAAAGTGTCTCTTTTTGTTTGTCTCTCAAGTGGTAGTATGTACTCATCTATGTATATTTTTTGAAATTTCATTTTCCTATAAAATTCTTATTTCCTTATGCTCTTAGGGCCGTATTCATAAACGATACTTAACCAAGTGATACTTGAGTAATGAATTTTAAATCAATTTTTTGAGTCATTTTGAATAACAATTTTTTGATTTTTCAACAATAAATCGAATAATTAGATCCTCAAGTATAGATTTATTATTGAAAAATCAAAAAATTGTTATTCAAAATGACTCAAAAAATTTATCACTTGGTTAAGTATAGTTTATGAATACGGCCCTTAGTTTCATCTTATTTTTGCTCAAAAAGCTTATGAGGCAATGAAAAACGCATCTGAATCTACCAACGTTCCCTGCTCGTTTAGTACCACAGAAAACGCCCCGATACCCATCTCGAGATGGGTATCGGGAATTTGCGTCGGGTTAGATCTAACCCGACGCAAATTGAAATTTGTTATCAAATACTGACTACAGAGAGCACTCCTTTGTCTCCTTTACGTGTTTCTGATGTAGTGGGAACGGAATCAAGCGAACTACTTAAATCGAGTCGTATTTCAACTAAAAATCCACAGTTATTACAGCTGCATCGTATTTTTATCCAAAATGGTACGAAGCATAAACTTCAAAATGAAGTGTTAAAATTTATGCAAGGTCTAACTCCCGAAGTTCAACGGATGTTGCCTTTAAATTGCCGCACCCTACGTACCCCACTTATCACTCACTCCATCAGAGAAATGGAGCCAGGCCAATTTGCGTACCTAGGTATACAAAAAAATTTGAGCATGCCAGGGATGAAATCAGGGTGTCCATTATATTTCAGAAATGATTTTCCCTGACTTTTCCAGGTTTTCCGAACTGATTTTTCGGATTTCTCCAGACCATTTTTCGTGTATTTCCGCACAGATTAACGTCCTACTTAATAGAAAAAATAGGAGCAACGGATAAACAATATAAACAAGTGGGAAAAAATGAAGTCATGGGCTGGTAAGTCAACCTTAAGCTTTAAGCCTAAGCTTTATTTTTAAAATTTCAAGATTTAAGTTTAAGTTTAAGTTTTTTTTGAGCTTAAAACTTGAAATTTTTTGCTCCGTCTTTCCATTTTTATTCAATTTTTTCAATTTTTTTGAATTAAGTATCAACTTTTTTCATTTCTTCCTAACCTTGAAATTTAAGAAATTTTTTCAAATTGAAATTATTCACCAATTGTTCTTGAAAAACTTTTCTCAATTTCTTTCCAACTTAAAATTATTTCAAATTTCAAAAATTTTCCCCATTTTTTCTTACTTTGTAATAATGAACTTTTGAGCTTTCGCTGAGCTTTAAAGCAGCAGCTGCGGATTGGCAGACCGGTGGTTTTCGAAATAGGGATACATACACTAACGTTTAGGACCGGCCCCAGCTTTCAGTTATTTCGGGTTCCTGTGTTTAAATCCGATGATAAATCTGACCTTCAAAATTATAGACCAATCTTTACTCTATCAGTGGTATCAAAAATCTTTGAAAAAAATGAAAAAAAAAATGAAAGAAAGCATTATGAAATTCATATGTATTTAAATATAAATATTTTAATAAAAAGCAATTTGGGTTTATTGAACCGTTCTCAGAAATTTCTACTTCTTCGGTGGAAATAAAGATTTTATTAATGTTTATTCATTCTAAAAAATATATAGGAAAGTTTGTAATTAATTGTTAGAAAAAGGAAATATAGACCTACATGGAACAATAACTGTAATTTATGTAAACATGGGCATGAAGTCATAAAACTTTGGGAATAAAATCTGGAAACATTTTTAGGAATAAAAAGTCGGTAAAATTGTATTACTTCTTAGAATGATTCTTCGAAACTGTGAACAATAAAATTGTCCAGTGGCGTCGGAAGCTTTTTTTTGGGAGGGTACAAAATGAGAACCAAGACTTGAATATCAGGAGGATTTTCTGTGGAGGGGGAAAAAAGAAGCATTTTTTCGTCCTGTCGCCTCAAATAATCCATATAATTGATATTTTGTTCATGCCCGAGCGAAGCAAGGGTGAAGTTTTGAGAAAATTGAGTTTTTAAAAGCCCAAAAAATCATTTTTTTCACGTTTTAATGCTTCGAAAATGTCTATTTGATGTGATTTGGGGGGGGGTGTACAAATGATACTTTGTACCCCCGTCAGGATTTTGGGGGGTACAATGTACCCCTTGTACCCCACTTTCCGACATCACTGAACGTGTCAAATAATAAAAACATTTAAAATTCGTATTGTGTAAATAGTCGTTGCCTAAATCGCGCACTTTTTCCCAATTTCGTTGCCGAATGACCGCATTCGGCAATTAGGCATAACATATACACTCTTACGATAATGAGGAGAAATCCTTCCATTCACCGAATACATTACTGTACACATCTTGATGGTCTAGTATTCCAATTTTCCGACTCAAAATCAATGGGATATTTTCTGAAATCGCTGAGATATTGTCTAAAACCGTTGGGATTTTTTCCAAACTCGTTGGGATGTTTGGTGATCTAGTCCTGTTCACTACTTTTTCAGTACTGCCCTTGAAAATACCACTGCGGACCAAAAAAGTTGTACTTCTAATTTTGGAGTCGAAATATAGGTAACTCAGAAAAGTTTTGATTTCGAAAGACGAGCAAAATGGAAAAAAAATTCAAAATGACTAAATTCCTAATATTTTCCAATTGATTTCAATTTTTTTCATCTACTTTTTTTTCAACATCAAAACATTTCTGAGTTATACTTCAACTTCAAAATTGGAATTTCAACTTTTTTGATCCACAGTGGTATTTTCTAGCGCAGTACTGAAAAAAGGAGTGAATAGAACTAGATCACTTTTTATTTGCAGTAATGACTACAGTGATTGGAGGGGTAACTCTTTTTCATCATAGGAGTGTGTATACAAACAGTGTACCTGTAATGTACGTTGTATTATAGTATAAAATCTTGCGAAAATCATGTAATGAGTACATTAGGGTGAGTCGAAAAACCAAAAATTTAGATTTTTGAAAAGAAACCCTGCGCAAAAGTTGTTGGTTGGAAGGCCAGAAAAATAAAAGAAAAAAATTCAAACCCGATTCATATTTTCCGATCGCGCAAGATCCGTCAATTCTTCGGAAATTGCCAAAAATTCAATATTTTCAAAATTTTCAAAAAAATCCTAAAAAATTAAAATTTATTAAAATAAATTTTAGAGCTTATTTAATGACTATCTAAGCCAAAAAGCACAATTTTTTTGAAAAATTTCATGTTTTAAAGTTTTTTTTCAACTTTCTCTTCTATTTTTTCACCTATGAAAAAAAATTGAAAAAAGTTATAAAACACTGATTTTTCAAAAAAAAAAATACCCTTTTTCGGTCTATACAGTCACTGAATAAGCTTTAAAGGTAATTTTAATCAATTTTGATTTTGAAAAAAATTTTAAATTGCGAATTTTTGGCAATTTTTGAAGAATTGAAGGCTCTTGCGCGATCGGAAGATACCGTATGAATCGATTTCGAATTTTTTTCTTTCATTTCTCCAGCCTCTCCAACTGATCTCATTTTTGAATCGGTGAAATTTATCAAAAAACACTGCAAAACAGTCAGAATTGCAGCACAGTAATGAATCAGTGAAAGAAAATCACTGGAAATCAGTGAAAATTCACTGAAAACTCAGCGCTATTTATGAAATTCACTGAAAAATCTGCGAAATTCTTTGAATAACCAGTGAAAAATCAGTTTTGAAAATAGAAATCTCGAAACACTCGATTCGACCGCCAAGGATAGAATTCCACCGCGCAAATTCATCGAATTTTATTGCTTTACTTCGCAAATATTTAGCCAAAGCTTTATGACCACCACTTGTTGCGGCCGTAGCGACGACGAAATAAAACAGATTTCATCAAGTTTCTTAACCCCTTGAAATACACGAAAACCTAGTTCGAAATAACGACCGTTATTTTACACCCTCAAGAAGCACTCCTTAGTATACCAATTATCGTCTTGGGCAAACTATTCGTCCAAATTTCCAAGACCGGTAAATGGCTTTAATGGCGTATTCCTGCGATCGCGCATATAAAGTGGTTATAAATTAATAAAGTCTTTGGAATCTAATTAATAATATTACCTAAACATTTATCTACACGATTGTGAAATATTTTGCATACGTAGGTACATATATTAATAAAAACAAAAAGTATATTATAGTGACGTATTTCACGGAACCCTTTTTCGTCCGGCACCGTAGCTAATTTCGTATAACAAAAGAGAGACCAAGTCAGCAATATAATTAAATTCGCTCGTAAAAGTTGCCGGCTTTAACATGAGTGAATAGTGCTTGGCCCGGAAATTCTCTTAATATCCTTAATGACGCTTTGAACATTTTCTTGTTTCGTGAAATAAGTGACCGAGCTCGCTGCTCGCTTAACCAACATTTATACCGTGATATTTTATCAAAATCTTCCCTATACTAAGGTTACCTAGGTACCGATACCGGTGGTCTCGACTTTTATAAATTTTTACCTTTATTATCGGTGATGCATTAACGTCGTATTCGCCAGTAATTCGATTTTAATAAAATTACAAGCTGGATGGATCGTTTTAATTATAACGCGACGTTAATTTTCGTTAAAAAAATCTTATATCATATGATCGGGATAGTTTTGTAATCAGCAGGGACTGGATATGTACGCAAAAACATACATATTTTTCTATGAGCATTTCTATCACGTATATCCGTATTTTTGCATATTTTAGGTATAAACCGCATGTTTTTATTATGGTACACATGCATTTTGCTATTTTTCACGCATAATCGACCATATTACGACCAATTTGCTCGTTTTCGGGCATATTTTTACCCAGTTTGTGTTTTTTTACCCTTTTCAATCTTTACCATGCAGAAATCAATTTTTAAAAAAAATTTCTGCCTTAAAAATAAAAAAGCCAGTTGTAAATAAAATTTTTTTTGAAAAAAGTCAACACTGTATATAATTTGTCAATATGGTTTTTCAAAGATTATAATTCTGATTTTGAATTAAAAACCAATTTTTATCCGCAAAAGATTATTGAAACTAGCCAAAATCTACCAAAATAAATAATATTTTAGCACTTTGAGTGGTATTCAAATGAACGGATTGAAAAAAACTGTTTTTTGATACCCATATCGTTTTTACATATTTTCACAAAGGTACGAGTATTTTGAGTTTTAGCACATATTTTTGCATATGTATTTCACCCTTTTCTAGCGCATGAAATATGTACATATTTTGCGTTTTTTAGAGCATACATACCCGCTCCTTGGTAATCAGGGATCAAAATACACGTAGGTGGATGTCTCAAAATCTGAAGAAAAAAATTCTCAATATACGTAGTTTTTTCAGCCAAAAGTTGCTGATTTTTTATGTCAAAATAGGAAGTGACTGAAAAAGCGTCGATTTTTTACCTTTAATCAGTGAAAAATCACTGATTTTATTGAACAAGATGGGCACATTTCAACCGCTTCAGATTTAGAGAGTAATTAAATCAACTGAATCATTTTCATTCCATCTCGACTTTTTAAAGCAAAGCAAAAAGGATTGGTCAATGGCCATACTTTCTAGAATACGTACCTATACTTGATAGAATTATGCGATTATATATTTTTATTATTTATTGTATGACTGAATCTTAAAAGTATACTGGTAATTTTACCGACTTTTTGTGAATTTTCTTTATAAGAGAATTCATTTCGTTTCGTACATGGTATGAAATGACATTACTCAGATATTTTGAAGATTGAAACGAAAACCTGGAAGAAATATGTAAATGATTCATAAAAAAAAAAAACACATACAAGAAGGTAAGATTTTTTTTTAATTTACATAATTTTGCTTTTTGACTTTTTACTTCCCCTAATCTATCATAAAAATAACAAATTTTCTCTTCGAATTGAACTAATAAAATCAGGCATGCCACACTGATTTTGGGGGAAAATAGTGACTTTGGTGACTTTTTACGAGGCAAAAAGTGACCAATTTTTCATTTTTTTTTTCATAAATAAATACACCCCCCACAAAAATGCATAACTCAAACTGTATTTCTCTCCGCAGTAGTGCTGAAAATACTTTTTTTTCATCAAGGGTAAGGGTGCCATATTTCGACCACTTTTTTCAAACTTCCACCAATCAAAGACTTATGGAGGTAAAAATGTCAGAAATGGTTTTAAAAATACATTGATCCTTCCTCCACAACCCCCTAAAATTCTGAGCCGATACGATCATTTTTTGTGATTTTTTTTCTGAGGGAATTCAAAAATTGATTATCGAAATTTTGGGTTCCTAATTTCGACCACCAGCCCCCCCCCTTTTGAGATGAGGGGTCGGTTGTATATTTTTCTTATTCCACTTAGTAATAGGATGTAAAAAAACACCGCTCCTAAAAGTCGATTAACCCGATAATGAGTAATTATTTGAGGTATGGAAAATTTTCAAAATTGATTTTTTTCTGAAGGCCCTAACTCCTCCCCATGACATCCTGAGAGAAAATGTTAAATGACAAAATTTGTTCGTTTTTTAATGCTCTACAACTTTTGTTTCAACTATTTTTTCATTAATGCGTAATTTCGAAAGTTATCGACGAAAAAACAAAATTTGAACCGCTTTACTTTCCAAAAGGAGGACTAAATTACGCACCAATTTTAGGGAAGTTCAGGAATCTTAAAATACATACCCTACTACGAAACTTCCCCTTTCTGCTAATTTTTTTGGGGTCAAAACCTAAAATGACTGTACTACTATGCTATTTCGTTTTTTCAATTTTCTCCGCTAGTTTTGCCTGTAGGGTTGTCATTTTGGTCTCAAATTGTTTATCTGTGAAAAAAGAGTATGAAAATTTTTTTCCCCGGTAGATTGCGTCCATAGCGGCCGAAATCGGCCGGTGGTCGAAATTAGTAAGCAGTCGAGATTAGGGCATTTTACCCTTAATAAATCTTTAATTGAAGCTACGAGTTTAAAAATATGCTTCAAATAACAGAAAAAAAGAATAAACATTTTTTATAATAGTACATTTATAATTAATATAACTTCCGTCTAAAATAAGTTTTTACTGAAAAAAATCGTAATATTCTGCATCTAAAAATTACGAGTTCTAAAAAATGAACTAGTACTTTTGTTAAATTTTACGCAGAGCGGAAGGCCGCTTGAATGAAAAAAGTGACTTCAGAGTGAAAAAACAGACTAATAGTGACTTTTGGCCAAAAAAGGGACTTTTAGTGACCAACCCTGAAAATAGGGGACAAGCCTGTAAAATTTGAAATTTTTCGCTTCCCTTAGGAGTTTTACTCATTTCGCTGTGCCGTGTAGAATGTTGTTTCCACAACGTCGAAATTACCGACAGGGCAAAACGTAGCAAAATTTTGAAGTGTGGCTTAATTCATTTGATTTCAAATGTGAATGAGGAAAGTAAAGCTAGTAGCTAATTGGAGATTTTAAGAAGTTAATAAGAAAATTACGAAATTTGACTTTCAAAATCAAACCACAAACGGCTCCAAGTTCAGAAAAAAATCTGAGATTCCAAGGTGTACTCGCAGCAAAAATCGTATCATTATATGACTAATTTCCTCCCAAAACATGTAGGTACAACCTTCGATTAGTGTTGGACGAATAGTTTTCGAATGCCTAAACATTTTGTACCTATTGGAAAATTCTATTCCATGAAATTTTTTTCTATTTTAGGCTATGTAAAGACATGGAAAGAGATTGAACAGTGCCCAAATCAAGGAAAAAAGAGTAAAAAAAATGTGAATAATCTACTTGATAACTAGAAGAACTGCGCTATTGAAGAACAGCTGAAAATATTAATAAGGAATTATCACAAGGCAAGCGCAATGACGTTAAAACGAAAAGGCGATAAAAAATGAACTACTTAAACAAGCTTTACACGATGACAGCGATTTGAAGCCTTGACCAAGTTCTTTTTTTTTTTTGAGCGTTGTCTTCGATTTTAATACCTATCCGTTAATATGTGATAGTTGCCTCATTCCATATCAACTCGACCAGGTTTTGACCTTGGGTCTTCTGATTTCGCTCAATTTTTCTTACGAGTTCCCCTCCATGGTCTAATGAAGGAATCACTGTCATTCCGATCCTAATCCTTCAAGAAGTGGGGGGTAGTCCTTGTAATTTTCGTATAATTGTAATTTTTTGCGAAATATGGAAGGTGCATGTCTCGAGATCGGTCAAGTCCAAGATGAATCTGTTCATGCAGTTTTGTAGAAAATTGATAATCACATTTTTAAAAGTTCAAAGTTAAACTTTTGTGATGAAAGCTCAATTTTCATGATAAGTACAAAACCCCCATTAAAAAATCTGAAAAAATTACCAAGAAAAGAACTTTTTATGTACTTTTCAACTAATTACTTTTCAAGATGGGATCTTAATACCCCTGAAGGGCACAGGGGTCCTCAATTTTGGTCAAAATTCAAAAAATGTAAAACTTGAAGTGGTAATACATCGATTCCTGTTAATTCGAAGGCGCTGAGTTCGAATATGGGCTCATTTTTTTCATCCGACCTTTCTGAACCCCCCTATCAGCTCTCTGATGGGGACAAAATTCAAAAAAATGAAAAATAACGTGTGACGTGTCGTTTGCTGGGTTTTTGAGGCCACTGAGTTCGAATGTTTGATTATTTTTAGGATTCGACCTTTGGGTGCAACCCTAGCCTCCATTTTTGAAAAAAAACATCAATTTTTTCAATTTTTTAGTAATTTGGGAGTCAGTGTGGGGCACGGGAGTGGCGAACCGAAAAAGTAAGTTGATAATCAAGCTCAGCTCCTTCGAATTGGTAGAAATCGATATGACACATGCTATTTCCATTTTTTTTTTGCATGTTTTCCCAAAATTGGAGGCTATGAGGGGCACTAAAGGGTCAAATTCCAAAAATAAGCAAATATTTAAACTCAGCGCCCTCAAAAACCTAATAAATGTCAGGTCACGCGTTATTTTTCATTTTTTAGAATTTTGATTATATCAAGGAGGCTAATAGGGGGTTCAGAGAGATCGGATGTAAAAACTGAATACATATTCGAAATCAGCGCCTTCGAATTTGTAGTAATCGATTCGTTACTTCACGTTTTTCTATCATGAAAGTTGAGCTTTCACTGCCAAAGTTCAACTTTGAGCTTTTCAAGATGTAATTACAGTTTTTGAATCTCCTATGAATTCTCTTTCAGACCAACCTATCTCGAAATATGGGCCTTCAAAGTTGAGTAATTTGACTGAAAATTGCAATTGCATAAAAATATTGAGGCCCGCCTCCCCCGCCTTCTTGATGGTTAGAAAAGAAATGATCGTGGTTTTGGGAATAAACCACCAAGAGAAATTCGAAAGAAAAAATTGAGCGAAATCGAAAGACCAGACTTCATTTTTGGTCTGTTTTAGTAAGGAATATATCCAGAATTATTTTCTCAAATGTAAATTTTTCATCAATTTTAAAATTTCAAGTTGAAAACAAATTAGGTATTAATTATTTTTTTAAAATTTTATTCAATATATTTATTATAAAACGATCGAATTTCATATTCACAAGTACCTATAATGGACTGATATGTGCCTCATTAAATTTTTCATACAAAATTTCACTTCCTATCGTACGTTAATCGTTGATATTAACACAATGTAAATACAACTGTTCTACTCCGATAATGGTACATCGTCATTAATACCAAATAACTTTAGTATTTTCATTTTACCGCGTAATTACGATAAAATCTAATTACATCGTATCAACCATCCGCACAGAACCACTCCACTTCCAGAAACGATCTTACGAAAAAGTCGACGCAGCAATATTCACTTTTTATGGGTAAATTTCCATTAAACGAGTCTCGAGTTAAACTCGTAATACTGTAAAATCCGCAGATCCCTTATCACAGATGCGAACCAAAGATGACGCTGCATTTAAATATGTTTGCACGTTTACTTCGAAAATCATCTTACGAAATCGGCTACGAGGCAATTAGCTCACACAATTTGTTTGAACAAGGTTCGATATCCGCATGATGACAGATTCTCACATACCAACGAAATTCGCAGAAATGGTTTTCGGCACGTAGAGTGAAATGACCTTACGTTGAATGTTTCCACCAAAACGAGCAGTCGAATAATAAAATTTTTTACTACGTCTGTCTCTCGTAACTTTCGGCAAATTTAATTACCGACGAGACTATAGAGTGGCTAAATGGTAAAATTTTATCTCGCTCTAAAACATCGGATACAAAATGACAAGCCTGAGTCGAGTATAATGGTCTCGTCCCAGAGTAGTAAAATATTTCAAAAATTTATTTTACGAAGTATTTTATCAATTTTCAGGGCAAAGTTGCACACCACAAAAAATTATAACGGAAATTTTCCATATGCAGTATGCCCTTCGTATACTCGCACCGTTAACTCACAAAATACACAGTAGGATTGGGCTGGTGGGACGGCGAAACGGTGGTGTTGAAAGAAGGGTACTTTGTAGGGGACCTTTCGTCGTCGTATTTCACCGTCGGCAGCATTTGCTTCGCATTATTACACCGGAGGCGCGATAGAAATGAGTTGGAAAGCCGTTCGACTAGAAAAAATGAAAGATTATGCTTTCGATTCCGGCATTCGATATCTGATATGTATATTTTTTAATAATATTTTTCCTCACGAGTTTTCCAAGCGAGGGTAATTTTCCCCTTTGACGAAATCCAATGTCGTATGTGTAGTTGTGCGCGAAGGTGGACTACGAGCGTTGTTACCCTGCCATCTGTTCTCTTACGAGAGAACTATTTGCAATAATGCGAAATTTTAGGAAGACGTGACGAGATCTTGTAAGAAAATACGGAAAATTTCACCAATCTTCGTATGATTACTTCAATTACCTATTTTTTCCAGAAAATTGATGTTCGAAACGTAAAAGAAAACTTTTCAAAGGAAATACTAAAATATGCGTAATTGATTCGCAATTAATACAGCAATTTAATTTCACAGAATGGGCCAAGTCAGCATTTTCACGACAGGGAGGGAAAGAGGAAAAGTCTCGTATATTTTTAGTTTAATTCGACTGGAAATGGAATTTTTTCGAATTTTCTGCGAAAAAGACCACCACATTCGAAAATCTCGAACGCAATTTTTTCCACTCAATAGTTCAATTTCATTATTTCACAGGACAACGTTCCTCCCTGCTCCTCTGGCGTCTTCACCCAGACCCAAGATCATATTTCAAAACAAAAACTAATCTCCAACTTAGCAATTCGAACAACGAACGGAGAGAAAATACAGAAATTATACAATCAGAACTTCGATAAACACACGTCCTTGTCCCTGGTCCACGATCAAATATTTTTTCACGACGATTGGAAAATGGAAAAAAGATACCATCTAAAATTGACATAGCAGGAAGGGAAAAGCTATTATATTCCGAGAATCGATTTGTAAAGAAAATAAATACAAAATTATGTTTTTTCATACGCAAGAAAACGAAGAAAAAATCCGGCGAGAAAAAAAAATAGCGAAGTAAGAATCGAAACACGCCGCGCCGTTTCGTCATGAAATATTTACACTTTGGAAACAATGATCGATAGATTTGCACGATGCAACACTCGCGAGAAAATATTTTCGCCATGATTGATCGTCTGCTTTCTCTGACGTTTCAAAAATATGATTTCTATTTAACCGGAAATTTACAAATGTAACGATTTTTTATTTCGGAACTCTCAACGTCGTTGTTTTCGCGAAATCGAGAGAAAATATCAGTAGAGAGTGAATTTGAACGAAAAAAACAATGAATTTAAAAACCTTATTAAACAGTCATAAAGGGATGAAAATCGTTCATTCTGATGTTGAGAATAATTTTCATCAGTCAGATTCGTCATAACCGACGACGTACCTACGATTTGCCAGAATTTCATCAGTCGTACTGGTATTTTTAAACGTTTTATTATTAAATATCAGACAAGAACGATGTAACTTCAGAACACCGAGGATTTGTAAGGTCGAAATTACTCCCTTATTATTACTTTTCATTGTATCAATTTTAAAAGCACACAGGTACAAGCATCGTGCTTTTGTGGAGCGCGAGGAACAAAAAGTTTATAGAAATAAGCACGTCGTGTCGTATACAAGGGACTGGACAAACGTCAGAAATACTTTTCGCAAGATGAAATTATTTTTCGTCTTCTAGGGATATATGGACATATTTTTTTTTATCACAATATAAAATGAAGTATGATTCAGTGTTCTGTACATTTAAAAGGAATTAGCTACGAAATGTAAGGATTGTTTCAATGTAGATGAACATCATCATCAGTTCATCACCAAAGTAAACAAATATAAAATAAAATTGTTGGTTCGACCTCGTGCAAACTCAAATGGCATTTTATCAACAAAAAAATTATTTCATTTTTCAGTTATCGTTAGCTTAATAATGAAATATATTAAGAACCATCCGATGAAAAATTTTGTTTCAATTTATTTAAAAAAAATTTACCCAGGAATTTTTTTTTGATTCAAGTGTACGACGAAAAGGTTTTATAGGAGAAAACCCTTTCAAATTAGATTTCTTGGGGTATTTTTTCTCTGAAAAAATTCTTCCTAAAATTACCTTTAAAAGAAGTAGGGGCAAGATGTACCAACCTATAAGACCAAATGTTCTGCCAAATCTATTCACTTGGCCAAATTGTCTGATTCTTGCGAGTTGCAACAAATTGAAGTTCAAAAATTTATCAATCATTTCGCTGAAAAAATTCAATTTTGGTGCATGCCTCAACCCTACAGAATTTTTTGAATTTTTTTTTTCACTTTTTTCGCAGGATGCAAAATGCCATAAAGCAAGATGTGAACAGTAAAGACATACTTACTTGATGAAAAACCACCTTTTTTTGTCAAATTTACTCAGTACATACATTCAAGGTGGATACCGCAGATTTAAAAAGTGTAATTTTTGGAAAGAGAAGTTCTAAAACCTCCATATTCATAATTTCTGCTGCTTTAATTAATTTTCCGATTTTTTAGGTAAACTTTTGATGTTTTTGATTTTTTATCTGAGAATTAAAGTTTCCTAATCAACCAAAGCCAAATAAAGCCACAATGCATCCTATCGTTAACCGTTTTCAAACGGAATATACCTTTGCTAGTGGTTATAAGAATAAACGAAGAACGTCATCTGTGCTCACAACACCAACAAAGCTTACCCAAAAAAAGGACCGAGTAAACACACAACCAACGACGTATATTAACCACCCCCACACACCTCTATGGTAAATTTCAAGTGACTCCCCATCTCTAAAATTTTTTTTGATCTTATTGTTCATCATACCAACCTTCATGCTTCTTTCACTAAAAGCCAATTTTTTATAGTTTGCGGTTGCACTAGAAGGTCAATTATTCATTTTTCCTCTTTAAAATTGTAAGTAGTTTGAGGGGCTAAACTCCATCGAGCGGGTCAAATTTAAAAATTATTACCATTTTCGAACTCAGCGCGAAATTTTAACTAATTTCGATATGCATGCCGCATCGCTGTTTTTAAATGAATGTTTTTATTATAACTTGGCGGGGGGTGGGAGGGATGAGAGGTGGAAACTTTTTTGGGGGGCAAGGTATGCTGAAAGTTGAAATCAATCAACCACAATTGTCTGATTTGCGTAAATTCCAATTACGTTTCATCTAAATGGTGTCAATTCTTCAGTTTCCCCTCAAATTCAAGTTTGGGAGCAGAATTTCACCGAGGGGGGTCGAAATCCAAAATCATGATGATTTTCGGATTCAGCGCAAAATTTTGACCTATTTTGATGTATCGCATCGCTATTTTTGAGCAAGTACTCCCCAAGGAGGACTAAATTACGCACCAATTTTAAGGAAGTTCAGGAATCTTAAAATACATACCCTCCTACGAAACTTCCCCTTTCTGCTAATTTTTTTTTGGGTCAAAACCTAAAAAATGACTGTACTACTACTATTTCGTTTTTTTCAATTTTCTCCGCTAGTTTTGCCTGTAGGGTTGTCGTTTTGGTCTCATATTGTTCATCTGTGAAAAGGAGCATGAAATTTTTTTCCCCCGGTAGATTGCGTCTATAGCGGTCGAAATGACCGGTGATCGAAATTAGAAAGCGGTCGAGATTAGGGCATTTTACCCTTAATAAATCTTTAATTGAAGCCATGAGTTTAAAAATATGCTTCAAATAACTGAAAAAAAGAATAAACTTGCTTTATAAATAAGTTTTTACTGAAAAACATCGTAATCTAAAAATTACGAGTTCTAAAAAATAAACTAAGTATTTTTTTAAATTTTATGCAAGAGCGGAAGGCCGTTTGAATGAAAAAAATGACTTTAGAGTGAAAAAACGGACTAATAGTGACTTTTGGCCAAAAAAGGGACTTTTAGTGACAAACCCTGAAAATAGGAGACAAGTCACTAAAAAAGGTGACTCCGTGGCATGCCTGCAAAATAAGAAAAATTCAAACAGCTCGACTACTAGTGAACAATGATTTCTGAAACACACAAATTTCTACAGCGTTTCAAAGGAAATTCATAATTTTCTCGGTTATTTCCATTAAAATGTCAAATTTCCATAAATCGTCGGTTCCTTGATTATAATTTTTAGTTCCTCGGTTACTTTATAATTCCTCATTTCTATCGGATTTTTTTACTGATTTATTTCAAGAAATGCAGGAGATTTGGGATGAGGTAGATGTATCTTCATAAGAGCAAGATATTCATGCAAAGCGGACGATACTAGAAATCCTAAAATTTTTGCTTACTACCCTCCAGCATGAAAGATATTGGCAATTTCAAGGTTCTAATTGGATCATTTTTTTATTTATTGTTGAAGTCTCGTTTTTATATAAGCAACAAATCGGAAAGGAAAATCAAACTTTCTTAATTTGAATCAGTCAAAATTGAGTCACTGTCTGTAGGAATCAGTAAATAATTGAGGGGCTTGGTTCCAAAACTCACTTTTGCCATCAAGGTACATTTTGAGAAAACCACGAAAAACGATTATACAGTGCGCGTTTTATGTTTCGATGCCAGTTATGGTCTAGATTGATGAAGTTGGTGTATATGAAGAGGCTTATGTAAAAAAAAAAAAAAGTAGTCCGGCATTGTGCTTTAAAGTTACAATTACCTATGGCAAAAGTGAGTTTTGATTCCAACTCATGATTTTTGCAAATTTTCATTACATTACGAGATTTACGACGTTGAAAATTGGTTTTCATGACCTAAGAACAAAGTTTGACCCTAAACAACAATGACTTACCGGTTCATTTTAACAATGTTTTTTCCCACTCATTCGGATGTCGAAGTCTTTTTGTAGTATTTCTTCGCCCGTTTGCCATTATAATACCGTTAAGATCATTGCAACTTTGTTAACCACATATTATTTGATGTTATCAATCATTGAACCGCTCAAAAATACTTTTCAAAAAAAATTTGGCATCAAAACTCACTTTTGCCAATTGGCAAAAGTGAGTTTTGGAACTGAAGTCACTTTTCGTTCGCGGATTCTCGCGGAATCGAGACATTAACGTGAAAACGGAGATCGTAGGGTTGTAGAGCATGAAAAACTGAATCAGAATCCGCAAAAAAAAACGAAATCGATTTTTTTGGCAAAAGTGAGTTTTGGAACCAAGCCCCTCAATTACTGATTGAATCAGTGAAATTTCATTTTTACTGATTCAATAATGAAAATTCACTGATTGAAATCAGTAAATTTTGACTGATTGAAATCAGTCAATTAATTTTTACTGATTCAATAATCAAAATTCACTATTTGAATCGGTAATTTTTCACTGATTGGCAGTAAAATGTCACTGATTAACAGGGGAATCAGTGGAATTTGACTGATTTATTCGTGACTTGATTTTCTCTATTTCATCAGTTAATTTTGACATTTTTGACTGATTCAAATGCGTATCAATATATTTGAAACGTTAAATTTGAAAGCCCGGTAACTGGTAAGGCATCGTCCCTGTTGTTCTCCTGAATCTGCAGGTTACACAAAGCTCTTCGTCTCGTTTCCCAGCTCTGATAGTGGTTCCATTTTTAAGACATTCGAAATACTCAATTATTACTTAAATTGAGCGAATAACATTGAGAATCATGAAACATGCCGGTTGCACTTTCTTTAATCCATTGTACTGTACTTTTATCTTCGTTGATGTAAGTTTTATTCAAGTTCGTTTGCTATTGTTTCTTTCATACAACTAACCCCCAATGGTTTATAATAACTCGAAAAACTCCTTTCTGATTTTTGGCATCAATTTTTCAAACTTCATTCATCGTAGCCGAATTTTTCGAAAGCGACTCACACGGTAATGACATAGTTCTGAAATATCTGTATATTAGGGTGACAATGAAACCGAAATTTTCGTTTTCAAAAATGCTCACCCTCCAAAAATGTTTACTTGTATGAAAAAAAATTATTCCCAAAATTTCACTTCTCTGAGTAGAGGTTAACCCGTGCCACCCGGCACTCAAAGTTGAGGACGCGACGTCCGAGCGCGTTCGATGCTACCCCGCCACCGTACGCGGTGATGAAGTTTTTTGCGTACGGGCTACGTTAAAAAAATGTTCTTACGTCGCGTCGTTATGGGGGTCAGGGGAGGGGTAGGTGTTAAAATATTACTCAATAAGGAACCGTTCTAGGTTATATAGAGTATACCCAGCCTGACCCAGTTTGTTTAGAAATTTTTTTGTAATTTTATGACTGTTGAAAAAACTTGTAAATACAGTAATTTTTTCCCAATTGCTTTTGATGTTTTTCGCTTTAAATCAGCCCTCAAAAATTGAAAACCCCAAGTGTTCGGAAAATTTTCGCTACCTTCTCTTTTCTTTACAATACCTACTTGAGTCTGAAATACTTGCAGATCATAGTTGAGAGCCGATTTCTGTGTTAAAAACATCGAAAACAATGGGAAAAAAATCGCTATACTTACAAGTTTTTTCAACAGTCATAAAATCACAAAAAAATTTCTAAACAGTCTGGGTCAGACTGGGTATACTCTATATAATCTAGAACGGTTCCTTATTGAGTAAAATTTTTACACCTACCTCTCCCCTGGCCCCCATAACGACGTAAGAATATTTTTTTAACGTAGCCCGTATGCAAAAAACTTCATCACCGCGTATGGTGGCGGGGTAGCATCGAACGCGCTCGGGCGTCGCGTCCTCAACTTTGAGTGCCGGGCGGCACGGGTCAACCTCAACTCAGAGAAGTGAAATTTTGGGAATAATTTTTTTTCATACAAATGAACATTTTTGGAGGGTGAGCAATTTCAAAATTAGAAAAAAAAATTTACCCATGCTTTTCATTGTCACCCTACTGTATATACCTATTTCAAATGTTAGTTATTTAGAAGTAAGTTTTTTTTAAGTTCATTTACTATTATTTCTTTCATACAATTACCTCTCGATGGTTTTTAATAAATCGAGAAATTTCTTTCTGATTTTTGGTATCGAACTTGACTTTATTCATCGTACACGAATTTTTCGATAACGACTCACATTCAAAAACCTTTTTTTCGAAGTATTTCAAATATTGGTCATTTGTTGATAAAACACTCGTAATTCGCTGAAAAAAATAAAGTGGAGCTATGATATTACGTACGACTGGTTTTCACGAGCAATATTAAAATAACAAACCGAATAATAATTTTTTTTCCATTTCACCCCAACATAGCTTCGGTCCTTCCGGTTTTAATCATTAATTAATGTATACATTTTATAATTTGAATTTTTTATTGAAAAATCATTTACTGCAGACACTTCAGATACGAAACACGGTACAGAATCATTAAAAAAACGTTACCTTCGTTTAATTTACAATTCAATTTGCAATTTCATTTCGTTAATTTTTTTTTCGTGCGTTGAATGTTTCTGTAGCAGGTATTTTTTTCATTTCGAATCCATTGTTATAACTTAATTAGAACAGTTGTAGCGAAAAAATATTACCTGTACATTGTTTCCGCAGTTTTATGAAATTCATTCCATTTACGACAATATTAACATTACCTTTTCGGGCCTTTTGTTTCATTTAACCGAGGTTTATTTAAAACAACATCCGTTTCTATTATCTTTACAACAGAAACTGAATTTCCTTTTGTTTTTATTATACTTTTGATTTCGGCTAAAGGAGTCACAGTCGAGCCGAGAAAAACGCCACGAGTACGACTTATAAGTAGGTACGCACGTACGTTGATCCTACGTAAATTCAAGCTGATAAAAATTCCAGAAAAAATTCCTCCCGAAGTGTCAATTATCGGTATCGTTAGTTAGCTAACAGAACTCGAACGAGCAACGAAACGAAACCAGCCATAAAAGTTAATTCTAAGCTTTACGATGGTAAAAATTGAAAATCAATGCAGAAGGTAAGTAGATTACCCTTGCACACGACCTTTACAACACGGCGCAAACAACCATCTATTTGTAATTTTACCGAACTGCAGACTCCCCTCGCCTCATTTAAACACCGTGCAGTATAAATTTTCTACACTTTATTTGTAGGTTCTTTAAACAGGATCAACGTTATGTAATTCGGTAAATGTATAAAGAATAGAGTATTTTCCAGGTTACGAGCAAAACAAAACACCGAGTAATCGCTTGGGATTATGTGGAGGTTTCTTCTTTTTATAACCGGTACGAGCGAATAAATTCCTATAGCCGTTCTTGCTCCGTGTCTATTTAAAATATAAGAGATAATTAGCTTCTTGCTGGCGAGGTTTTTCTCAAGACTTGGGTTATTTTGGTTTCGGCGTTATTGGAGGAAGTTTTCGATCAATTGGAATTAATTGCGGGAGTTTAATACACTGAGGTGATGGAGGGAATAAACAAATTTAAATCTGTGAGGCTGGTGAGTTATTCTTATTTGGAATGAAGATAAGTTAATTTTTTAATTACTTAATCGAATTTCTTTGTTGTTTAGCTTGGAGTTATCAGTTTATTAATTTTTTCATTTTTATTCAAATCTATTAAATAGTTCTTAATAAACTCTGAACATTGGTCAAAGAAGAGTAGGTAAGGGAACCTGGGGCAGGATGCACCAACATAGACCAAATGGTTTGTCAAATCTATTCAAATTGGCCAAATCTTCTGATTTTTGCGACAAATTTAAGTTTGAACATTTACCTTTTATCTTGCTGAAAAAATGACATTTTGGTGCATACCTTGACCTCACAGAAATTTTTGAAATTTTTCCCCTTTTTTTGCATCCGAGTCCGACGGAATCTCCCAACTGCAACCTCATAAATGAATAAATGATACCAAAAAACTAAGGTGAGGTGATACCGCTACCGGCGCGGCGTTGGCTTATATCTAGATGACGTCAAGCTTCATCGCGTCAGTAAACCAATCAGGAGAGAGAAATAAAGAAAGAAAGTCTATCGTGGATAATTCAAGTTTTATGTGGAGTATTTCCTTTTTCTCAAGTCGAGTTTAATTTTTCAATTTTCAACAATTTTTGTCCAATTTCAAATTTTCTCATATTTTTAGTGCACAAGTTCGTTCAGATTCTTTCAAAATATTTTCAAATTATCTTTTCAAATTTTTAATTTTTTTTGAAGTTCTCAAATTTTTGCATGGCACAAGATTTTTGCCATTTTTTCAACAATATTTCCGAGTTCAAATTTTCTCCACATTTTTGCGTAAGTTTGCGAATTTGTACTTGAAAAAAAACTAGTACCTCACACAAAACTGAATTGTCCTTTCTATTTTTATTTTTTCAGACAGTGCTGCGAAAACAAATTTCTAATTTTTTTGATTTTCGTCTTAGTCTTAGCAACTTTTCAATTTCGAAATTCGCTTCTCTCTTTGTTTTCTCTCAACCAAATTGATCTTAGTTCATGAAATAAAATTATTAAATTAACTAAAATAAAGAAATGTAGTTGAACGGAAGGGAAAAAAAACTTTTAATACACAAGACCTTTAAATTTTTTTCAACAGCACTGAGAATCAAAATTTCGGGAACCCTATTGCCAGGTCACCTGCAACCCTGCTTGTTTTAATTTTTTTTAAATTATCGACTTTCATCGCATCTAATCCATTTTAGCAAATTCAACGATATTTTTAATGGAAGTAGAATGATTTCAATCCATTCAACGTGTTTATTTATAAGTACATGATTTTCAAGCCATATAATAGCTAAATATAGGTCATTTTTATAATGAAATTTTAATTTCAAATGAAAATATTTCGAAAATCATCTCGACGACCCAGTAAAATTTTACATTTCTGATACCAAATTTCAAGCTCCTTCCAAAAATGCAAAAAGTTTATGAATCCGCGCAATCTTTTGACCCCAAAATGAGCTTTTTCTGACGAAAATGGGTGAAAACTTCGAAAAATTACCTGCAATTTGGAGAAAAATTGCGACGAAATTTTTTGGCACATCATCTTACAGCTAAAATCATGCCCGATTTAATGGTGTCATTGCCATTTCGATCCAATCAGCGGTTTGCTTAAAAATCACGATTCAAGTGTTGAGGAGAAGGAATTCTTGCCAAAAAACCACTTTTTTCAATCAAGCCACGTTTTCATATGATTATACATTAGAGTGGGCCGAAAAACCGAAAATTTTGATTTTTGAATTGTTACTCCCTGCAGAAGTTGTTGGCTGGATAGACTAGAAAAATAAAATAAAAGATTTCAAAAGCAATTCATATCTTCCGATCGCGCAAGAGCCTTCAGGTGTTCAAAAATTGTCAAAAATTTCAAAAAAAAAATAGAAATTTATTAAAATTAATTTTAGAGTTTATTTAGGGATTACTTAAAGCAAAAAGCACAGCTTTTTTGAAAAAATCTATTTTTTATAGTTTTTTTTTTCAACTTCTCATATTTCTTTACCTCTAAAGAAAAATTAAAAAAAGCTATAAACACTGATTTTTTCAAAAAAAAAAATATATAGACACTAAATAAGCTCTAAAATAATTTTAATCAATTTTAAATCTTTTCGAAATGTTTGAAATTTTGAATTTTTAGCAATTCTTGAAGAATTGAAGGTTTTTGCGCGATCGGAAGATATGAATCAATTTTAAAAATTTTCATTTCATTTTTCTATGTAGTCTATCCAGCCAACAACTTTTGCAGGGGTAACTTTTCAAAAATAAAAATTTTTGGTTTTTCGGTCCACCCTATTATGCATACCGAGATTTATTTTCCATTAAAAATCTTAATCGACAACCTACATACTTATATTTTACTTGTTTCTGATACCAAATTTCGCGTTCTTTCCAAAAGTGCAAAAATTTTTCGAATCCGCACAACCTTTCGACCCCAAAATGGGCGTTTTCTGGCAAAAATGGGTAAAACGTAAAAAAAGGATGATGATAAGGATGCCAATAAGTGTTCTTTTTTCGAATGAAACGAGAAAAATTTCGTAAAACTTGATTTTTCAACATTTTTTCGAGTTCAAATTTTTCCAAACATTTTATTTCTACCACAATTTCTTCAAAATAACTTATTTTCTCAGTTTAAATTTTCCAAGTTTTTGCCAAGCTCTCAAATTTCTAGATTGAAAAACAAATTTTACAAGTTCAAATTCTCTTTAATTTTTTTGTAAGTTCTATTTTCCAATATGTACTTCTTTTCGTTCTTTTTTTTCAAATTATGCACATTTTTTCCGAGTTCTGTTGTTTCAACTTCAAAATTTTTCCCAACTAGACGAAATCTCAATGCCATAATAACCAAAAAAAGACATCAATGTTAAAGAAAAATAAATTAAAATCACATCTATTCACTTCTTTTTGAAGTCTTTTCATTTCCATCAGTATGAGAGTGATTGTAGAGCTGCAAACAGTTTTGAAACTCGCATAACCCGGAAAAAATATATTGAAAATTTTTGAGAAAATCGAAACTAGAAAACATTATAGGACTAATGCATAAATACTGAAAATCCAATGACCATAATTTTTTTTGGAAAAAAATCAAGTCTTCGCTTCTCTTCTTCGCTTTTAATTTTCATTATTGGTTCAACAAGACTGAAGGCTTGTTTTTCATTGGTCATATTCCAAAATAAAATCAATCGTACAAAATTTCACTTTTTTAAAATTTAAAGTTTTTCACAGCGCTAAACGAAGTACCAACAAGAACTCAGGCGAAAGCCAACAGTACTTCGTACTACTGGTGAAAAAGAAAATTAAAATGTGTTAGGTAATTTTTTTTTATGCCTTCTCAAAAATATATAAGTTATATCATTATATGGATGATAGGTTTTCTATTTCTCTTCACAAAGCTAAGTATATCGAATAACAGATAAATAATAATTTAAAGAATCATTTTTGAGCACCTAGGCATTAAGCCTAGCGACGTCTGTGTTCTTCCATTCCAGTACTCGTATCTACGACAAAAATTCAATTTGCAAGTGAAAAAATGTTACTAATTTTTATCTGCTCACACCATAAATGGCCACATTCGACAGAACTACCTATATCCGCTACTACAAACTAATTTGAGCGAAAGATCTGAGGTACCCTCGAGCATAAAATAGACTCAAATTTGGATTTTCGCTCAACTTTCGTCTCTTTTCCACACATCTCGCGAGGAAAAAGCACGAGCACACGTTCACTGGAAATTACCACCGTAGCACCCGAGGAAATAATAAAATTGATTTAATAATCGAACAGAATATGGGAAAAGTTGGTCGGGCGAAATGACCGAACAAAAAACCATCCCTCACCATTCATAACTCATCCGCGTTGCATTCAAAAAACTAAATTAAAATCTTATCTGCGAGCCAGTCGAACATAACCTAACCTAAAACAGAATCGCATTTCCTTAACACATACGAGAACATTAGGTATGGCGGTTTTAATGACGAAACTTTTTGTATTCGGCGAAGATGTGAACCGAACGGTTACGAAGGTGGAAGGTAAAGCTAGGTGGAAATTTCCAACACGATGAGGCGGCGTAAAGCAAATTAAATTAGGACATTTTACCCGAGAATAAAGTTTATTTATTTTGGAACGGAATTAAAGAGGTTGGAAACGAAAATTCCCAATAAAAGAGAAATAGGAGTAATGGTAAGATTAGAAAATTACGTAATGGCCGAGTGTTATTTTTAAATTTTATTTCGCTATAACCGTTTTGCGCCGCTGCTGCGGCCCACCTTCCCACAGGTTTACCGTTGTGTGATGTTATTTAGCAACACTTTTTGTTGCTTTACGTATTTTCATTGTTGACTGGTGTGTTTACCTTATACCCGTTTCTGTCCCTTTTTTTATTGTTTTCTTTCGCGTTTATTCATTTACTCATTCGAGGAGACGTTTTTTCCCCTTCTTTTACCCCCTTCGTACTTTTATTTGGTAATTTTAACGCGAGCAATTTTACTTTTTATCGCCGCTCGAGAGTTTATTCATATCCTCATTTTACCTTAATTAAAGAGACATTTCAGTCTATGGAATGCTAATTTGTACGACAATTAACACCGCGTATACTTTTTATTATCGAAATGTATGTTGCGAGATTTCTCTCGCAGCCAATGTTATAATATTTCAAAGGATTCGTTGTATTTTTTTTTCAAGTGTTTCGTTAAATTTGTGTTCAGTGTATGTACATTTCATCAACCGAACGTGTATGTAACTTGAGAATCGTGATCTCAACAAAAGGATTGCGAGCATGCGAATGTTCTTTCCAATTAGATACTTCATCTGTAATTACTTTTGAATGTAATACGAGGTATTTAATTCGACTAGAAATTTTATAAGAGAAATACGGGGCCACGATTTTTGGTTTGTCTGTCTTTTAAAACAGAGTTTGTACAGAAATCAAAAACAAAAATTCGCGCATTTAAAATTTTTTCAACGTTGAAAAAGTTTAGCCCCCAATGTAAGTCGAATGCCGCAATTTTGAGAACAACTGAACTGGTCAAGTTTGTAGGAAATTTCACGTAGAACATTTTTTATTCCACCACTTTCCCCTCTACGACCCTTCCTTTCGACGCTACAGTCAAAAAACGTATATCCGCAAAGGTTATTGACCTCTTGCGATGATAGCCGGAGAGTGGGGGGGGGTGTGCTACTTTTAGGAGTATGTTTGGTAGGCTATTATGTACAAATAAAGTAAAATTCAGTTTTCCCCCAACAATTCTGAGGTTCGCGTAAAAATTTTGCTATTATTTCCTGTACTACAGGCACAATCTAAAGAATTCAAGCACATTATGCAAAATACTCGAACGCTAATTTAATAAAGAGTTTAAAGGAAATCGTAAAGTAAATTTGCATAATTCAATACGACATTGGTGAGCAGGAAGACGTACCTATTATTTTTAAAACAAAATGATCACTAATCTGATCATTTTGATCATCTTAGGTTTTTTTAGTCAATGTTTTTGGTATTGGTCAAACATCGATTGCGCAAGTAAAATAATTTATATTAAAATTTTCTTATATTATAATTAAAAAGTTAAGAACAAGAGCAAAGGATAAAATTCAAATTTTGTATATATTATCATATTTAATGTAGCAGGATTATTTTTCTGTTTTAACCAGACGATGATCATCAATTGGATATTTTGGAACGGGACACTCTAGATTAATACCATTCTACTTGAAAATGTTGGAACGCAATTTCAGCACCAAAGAAAATAATAGAAACGACACACCTTCGAATTTCCCATTGTTTGAAATGATCTTCAATGCAAAATTGATTAGATTAGGCCTAAACCTGAGCCATTTTCACCACGATGTCAAGATGACTACGATCAAATTCACAGATCATATCCGAAATGATGACGAGTTTTTTATCCGCGAGAATCGCCGATGCACTTTTATAATATTTTCTACAAGAAAAGTATACAGGAATTTATGAAAATGGTAATTATCAATTTATCATACTTAGGTATTGAAATGAATTTTTTTGAAATTTAATTGTTAAAATATCAATTATTTTTCTTAAAAACATGTACAGATCGCAAAACTAGATGGAAAAATTTCCAGCAAACAATGCGAGCTAGTTACGAACGAAGCAAAAGATTCAAATTTCTTCGTATGTATGGTCTAGTCAGGATCCCCAGAATAATAACGCTATTAGCGGTCAGACATCGCAAATCGATAAGTTACTGTCTGACGAGGCGAGGTAAATTTTTTTTAATACAATTTATTGCTTCTGAATTAATATTTTTCTTATCATTCTTTTATATTAATTTTTCTAAATTTATTATTTTAATAATAATTATTATAATTTTAATAAGCTGTTTTACCTATTTATTTTCGTTATCAATAACGATCGATTTTTCATTTTTTTTTCGATTATTTCCAATAAATTTTTAAAAAAATTAATGACATGTATGAGCATAGATATTGTAATTATAATTGTTACGAGTTGAATGAACGTTGAAAGAAGGAAATTTAGCGAATACCTGTTCATACATATCGTTTTGGAACATTTATTACCACAAATATCAACTGCAAATTTTGTTATTTGTGCAATGGATTGTAAATCAACTGTTAGATATGTTATTACTATTCATCGATACTTCATTCTACTTTCAAAAATTATATTTCGGAAAAAAAATCGGGAAGAATATTTTGAAGGTATTTATTTCAATAATTTGTTACAAAATTAATGTGAATTATTTTGTAAAAAAAATTGAGAAATCGTTCATTGGATTGAAAATGAAATATGATTGAGAAGTGAAATAAATACATGGTTTTAAACTTTTTCACCAGTGTTATTTGAAAAAGCCATACCTCAATTTATTAAAATGAGTGCTCTAGTGTTTCAAATTTCGATGGTGTTGCTTATTTTACTTGTGTTTTCCAAAAAAAAAGTGCTACAGTAATGATGTATAATTAATTAATTTTTAAAAAAATACGTCGCCGAATATGCGAAGTAATACTAGAAAAAACAACAGAAATATACGTCACAAATTCGTGAGATGGTTACTTATTATGCTGGAGGAATTCAGATGGGAAAAACAGAAGAACAAGACGAAATTTCCAGTGGACCACGTTATAAAAAGTATCTCTCAGTATACTGGAATTTTTGTAAAAACAATAAGGGTAAGGTTGCCATATTTCGACCACTTTTTTTCAAACTTCCATCAATCGAAGACTTTTTGAGGTAGAAACGTCGAAAATGGCTTTAAAAATCCCTTGATCCTTCCTCTACCACTCCCTAAAATTTTGAGCCGATACAATCATTTTTTGTATTTTTTTCTGAAGGAACTCAATAATTGATTTTGAAATTTTGGGTTCCTAATTTCGACCACCAGCTGATTTCGCCCGCATAGAGCGGAATCTACCCGAAAAGAATTTTTTCATAATTATTCTTCTTTCATAGATAAACAAAATGAGACCAAAACGACAACCCTATAGTCAAAACTCGCGGAGAAAATCAGAAAAAAAATCGCATTCAAAAAACAGATCACATAAGATATGTAGTATAGCTGGTCGAGATTAGGGCACCCCAAACAATTTGAACTTTGGTGAAAATTTTTGTTGCGTACCTCCAGTTGTTTTCAAAAACGATGCTTTTATCGAAATCTGACACCATGCCCCATTACAATTCACAATTATTTGGTAGAATTTATTAAAAAAATTATTCATAATTTGAGATCAAAGAATACGTAAAAAAAAAATTTCACCGATGTGATTTCGTTTTTTTTCAGTTTTCTCCGCTAATTTTGGCTGTAGGATTGTGATTTTGGTCTCAAATTGTTCATCTATGAAAAAGGAATATGAAAAAAAAATTCGTGTAGATTGCGTCAATAGCGGCCGAAATCGGCCGGTGGTCGAAGCGGTCGAAGTTAGGGCACTTTACTCTTACATCGAATTAGAAATGAAAAAAATCAACCCATCGAGTAAAATCAGAATTCCAGATAAAAACCGAGTGAGAAGAAAAATATATAATTACGATTCCTTTAGTATTGGTGTTCTTCGACGATTAGTGCAAGAATTTTACCTTCAACATAAGGAAATGCCAACAGTTCGGAAATTTCAACGTAAATTCAATGAGAAATGGTTAGAAACACCCAGAAAAGATACGATCCGCGCTATTCTTAAACAGGATGTCCACTATATTTCAGAAATGATTTCCTTGACTTTTCCATGTTTTTTAGAACAATTTTTCAACATTTTCTAGACATTTTAAAAATAATATTCGTAAACGGGGGGGGGGGGGGTAATTTTTCACGTGATTTATTTGCATCCCGAAATATTTCATCCGTAAGAATGATATAAAATGTATGGAGGTCCAACGATTTTTTATTTCAAAATCATTACATAGGTACTTTTTACAATATCTTCAGATGCTTCTCTTCGGCCCCAAAAAAAATTTAATTCAATTCTGAAAATTTATGGGCACACATAACTCATCCCTCACCATAAAAATTTGAAAATTTGAATTTATTACATACAGAAAAAATTTTAAATAAAAGGAAAAACTAAGCATTCCAAAGCAAAATTAAGTTTTGAAAAATGAAATAAATTACGCCAGGGCGTCTAGCTGTCTATCAAATCAAACGAATGAAAATTCGAATTTTTCCGGGCTGAAAATTCAAAAATTTCTTCACATTTCATCTCCCCCCCCCCCAAAAAAAAGAAAAACACATGCCTCAAATTTATAAATTCACGCAATCCTTGCAATTTTTCAGTTTGTATACCAATAAATAAAAAAGTCAATGAGGAGGCAGAATATAAATTATTTTAGGGAAAAATAAACGTGTTGAGCCCGAGTGAAGCGAGGGCGAAAATAGATCTCCAAAAGATGAAAATTTACCACTTTTCTCTCATACATGTTTTCCAAAACATGGCCACTAATTTCGAATTCTAATCCATTCCCTCTCCATTTTTTTTCAACATCGTGATCAAGGACATCATGGCGTTCCTTTCTCATCACAGCTCATTAAAAAATAAGTTTTCAAAAACCTTGGGATTTCAGATAAATTCTGTGGAAATAAAGAGTGTAAATTACCGCGAGTGTAGCGAGGGAATTTTTTTTTAATAATTCGTGATTTAATGGACAATGACAGGCATTTTGAATATAAATTTTATTGTACCTACATTACAGTCAACAAAAAATGATGAATAAAAAAATCAGATAAAAGATATTTGTTATAAAATAGGTAAGCAAAGAAACACTTCTCTGAATGATTTATTCATCTTTTTATTGGATTTTCGAAAAATTCCAGAGAAAATTTCAAAATTCCTTGACTTTTTCCCGACTTTTCCAGATCACCAAAATTCCCCGGTTTTCCTCGGGTTTTCCGGTTTTCCAGAGAATGGATACCCTGACCGGTGGTTTTCGGAATAAGGGAATACCTTAACTTTTGGTACAGATCCCAGTTTTCAATTATTTCGGCCCATTTTCAGTAGGTTCGGCTTTAGGGCTATTAACAGCGAAGACGACGCCCAAGAAACAAAGAGTACCTACTGAGCTATATTCTGGTCTCTCCAACCTGCAAGAAAATATTTGTTTATTCTCCAAACGACTTGTGAAATTTGTCGAATTCACGGATAGGCGTATTGCTTGCCAGGAATTCCTGAAAACCGCTTCCGACTTTACATGCAGATGCAAGCTTCGCTTCTGCCTTGCATCTGTTTGGCAAATGATCCTCATCCGGTAAAAAAAAGGCCAAGGACGTGATTAACCGAAGGTATACTATTCCGGTACAAAAAACGTCAATAGGAAGTCGCACTGTTCGGGTCGGAGGAACGGCACCTATACAAATAGATAACCCACCTAAAAGTAATATTCGAGCATGGGATCATAAATATAACGCTGTTTCGAAACGAGTCAGAAAGGCCCCTCACAGCCTTAAAATCTGTGTTCAGGAAGATTTATCGCTTCCATCATCAGAAATCGTATAATTGATTTAGTTTTTTGCATAAAATGCATTCATTAATGATAATGAAAGTTTCGAGTTATAAATTGTTTTTTTTTCAATTTATTATAAATGTGTGGTTTGTTGAAATTTGAAATAAATGAATGCCTTCATTTAATTCTTTTGTGATCTAAATTATTTATTTTTATTTTAGTGAAATATGATATTACAGGGTCTATTCACAAGCATCGAAAATAAGAAATAAGAATTTAACCGTAATTACCTCATTTTTTTCAACCAATGAGAATAACGACTTCGTGAAAAATATTTGGCTATGTTTGAAACAGTTAATTCTGATTGGACGTAATTAGAGTAAAGTTCTTATTTCTTATTTCTTATTTCCAAAGCTTGTGAATACTGCCACTGAAGCAGATTGAGGCGATGGAATTCTCAATCAGTCGCAAACAATTTTAGAAATGTCGTGAATTTAAGATACGCGCGAAGAGAACTATTCTAACATTTTTTTCGCTCGATAATCTTTATCAAGTTTCATTCCATTAAAAATCAAAATCAAATGTTCAGAAATTAAATTAAATATTTTTCATTCCAGTTTTGTTTCTGGTTTTCCTACATTCTAATTTTTTGTTCTGGTTCTGATCTCAAAGAACGCAATTTTTTGTTCGGAGTTTTCGGTTCTGGTTCCACTATTCCGTTTTTTGGGTTTCAGGACGCGTATTATGAACGTTCGTTAACGGTGATGAATTCGTTATTCTTTCGTTAAATCTTGGGCTCGTTAAATAACGAAAGGTTTCAAACTTTCGTTAGCGTTCGTTATGTTTCGTAAAGACAGATTTCATTGTTTTTTCCAAATTCGGAACTAAAACGAATTACATTTTTTGGTTAACATAATGTACATTTTGGGCTAGCTTCTTAATAATTTTTAGTTCTTCAATTTTATTTGTTTTTAAATTCTATCTTTATCCAAAATGAAAATTATTTCAACACTTCAAACTTCAGTTTTGTAGCAATTGTCCAATTTTGATGTTTAATTTTTTTTTTTTACATTTCATAGGCATTTCAATTTAGAAAATTTCAATTATTGAGTTGAAAAACATGAAGTTGAAGTTGAAAAAAATGAAAAATGATTGGAAATAAAGTTTGAATTAAAAGAAAGTAAAAAAAGTATAAAGTTGGAAAAATGTTGAGATAATTTTAATTTTTAAAAAATTTACATTGGGAAAAAAGTTTTCAGATATGAAATTTTTCCGATTGAAAATTAATTTTTCCCTAACTTTGAATTTTTAAAGAAATTTTCAACTTCATGTTTTTCAAAATTGCTTCTTGGACACCCCGATTAGTCCCAAACTCACGATGTACTCGTATTTTACTCAAAAAATTAATTTTCATCTCAATATTTCATCATAGATGTCATGGAAACATTACAGATGATAGAAAGATTTTACGAATGTTCATAATACAATAATACATGTCCGTTGACAAAAAAACCGACGAATGTCTTTCCGTTCTTTGCCCAACAGAATATATTTGCTACAACACCATACTTGGTAAGAAATCATTTCCGTTTTGTTTTCAACGATCAATTACTTAAAAATTATCAGATAGTAATCTGTACTCGATCAATCATTCGAGCAACTTATCACATAAATTTAGCCATTACCCATCAGCTAAAAAAAACTAGAGAACGAAAAAAAAACCACAAAAATCACACCAACTGCAACTCTCAGCCATACACGCATCTTCTATAGGATCAAAATAATGCATAATAAATGAAAAAAGAAACGAAAATGCAATTGACCTTAATATAGCTAAAATTTTAATAAATTCATGCTAAGTTATGTTTTTGCAATCAACTTATCTATAGTACTGTTACGTTGATAACTACCAAAGAAAGAACTAAGAACGCTTTCGAATCACAGATGAATACCGGTTATTGCAGTTCAATAACATCTCTTATAATTACCCGTCGTGCAAATTTTTTTTTCAAGTTGCATTCAGTTGCAAAATAAACCTCGAAAAACGAGCATTTTCTGCAACTTTGACGTCACCTTTGCAATTTGTCCCATCTCGGTTGCATTTTGTCGCAAAATTTTTTTGAACATTTTTTGACAGAGTTGAGAATGCGACAGAATGCAACCGAATGCGACAAAATGCAACCCAATATCCCATTACACTAAAATCCGAAGCACCGAATTTTATTTCTTAGGCATTGAAAGAAAAATCGCTGGTTGCCAAATTCCATGAAAAATGCTTTGATTATATATATATAATCAAAGGAAAAATGAAAAAAATTCAACATGGGTAGGTAATTAAGTAGGAATTCAACGCCAATCAGAAGTCAGAACAAATGACAAATGGTTGGTTAGCAATATCAACATATTTTTTCGAACGACTGTTGATGTTATCTATTCGTAAAAAATTGTTTTTATTATCATTTATTATCTTAGCATATTTAGACTGGTGGAGAACTCGTTGTTCATGTCTCATCATAAATAAAGTCTGTCGCAAATGGTTGCATTCAGTTGCAAATGGTTGTATAGGGTTGTATTCAGTTGCAAAGGGTTGCATTCTGTCGCAAATTTTTTTAACATTTTGCGACACAATGCAACCAAAAATGCAATTTGTCCCATGTTGCATTTGGTTGCAAAACTTTTGAAAATTGCAGGTAACGGGAGGGGTTGAAATTCTTGCGGTGATTTTTTTTTTTGGAATACCCTACCAGCATATATAAAAAAATTACTCATCATTGGTATAATTTTGGGTACTTTCAACTTCGTATTTTCATCATTTCCAAAAATACTGTAAATATTGGAAAAATATTTAAAATAGGCGTTTTCACCCATAATTTTTGGGCAAAGAAGTGGGTGTTTTCGAAAAAAACGAACCTGTCTGATAGGAAATTACACGTAGGACATGATTGTTCATAACCATTTTTCCATTTTGAGACTTATTTGAGGAGATATTCACAAAAGTTTCGATTTTTCCAAAAATTCTGTAAATTGTTGAAAAATAGGTGTTTTTACCCTTAATCTTTTGGTCAAGAAAGTGAGTGTTTTTGAAAAAAACAAAAAATTTTCTGATAGGAAATTACACGTAGAACAAAATTATTCATAACTATTTTTCAAATTTGAGCCTTATTTGAGGAGATATTCACGAAAACCCGGTTTTTAGCAGACATGTACCCATCCTCTGGGGGTAGCGGAGGGTTGTAGGGGTTTCCATTTTAGTATGTTGTGTAGTGGACATTACGAACGCAAAACGAAAAAAATCAGGATTTAATTTTTGGGGGGTTTAGTACATTTTTTCTCTTATTTGCCTGGACTATAATACAAGTGAAATCACAACACTATCAAGCATCGCTATATATATATGGATCATACTAACCTTGCGAGACCTGTTTTGCAAAAGGAGATAATACAGGCACTGTGAGGCCCGAATTTTTAAAAATCGGCATAAATGAAGGGTCGGGTAATACCGCCGATGTGTGGAGCGGAAAAAATAATAGAAATTGAGACGAATTTCACTGTGCAAGCGCCATCCCTTTAGCTTGATTCGTATTTGAATGGCGCATGGTTGAAGTTTCCAAATGTTGCTGTGTGCAGAGAGGCGAGGTAAATTATATACAAAGATATACAAACGACCTTGCGAGACCCTCTGCCTACAGACTCCTGAGTATGCATACATCATGAAAAACCACTTTATATGGCATGACGTTGCGAGACCCGATTTCGGGCCTCGCAAGGTAAAAACGGGCCTAATAAGGATAGTAAGATATCCAAAACGGGTCTCGTAAGGCTGTAGCATGCCTGTACCTCAAGATGGACCTGCAACCCTTTATAAATATTACCCAAAAATTTTGTAGGTACCTTGTTGTATGTATGAGAAACTGTAACGGTGAGAGGCAAACAATTTCTCAAAAAAATTCTCATTCGAAACAAATTTTTGAAAGAATGTTCTTTAAAAAGTTGATATGTATTTTCTGTATGAAAAATCACCTTGAAAAAATATAACTCTCACTTTGCTCTTCTCCATAAGTACGTTATTGCATTAGTCATGGGCTCAACCAACGCGAGGACTGAAATTTCGAAAAAATATAATTTTCAAGGACAAAACACTTGACTTTTTTTAACGCTCTACTCCCATTTTGAATGAAAAAACTGAACTATTTTTTTGGAGAGGGGGAAGCGAAAGTCACATCTGAGAAAATCTAATCACATCTCATCAAGTATGAGCAGATCAATCCATGGAAAAAATCGTCAGATTCGAGCAGATCTGGACTCATATTATCATACCTGAAGCAAACTGATTATACTAGAATCGTAGAATCCAAACAGATCAGATCAGATGTGGACAATTTCATAATAACATAAATTCTCCACAGATATGATCAATGATCATTGATCATGTATTGTATATCGTAAGTTCAAATCTGCTCACATCTGCTGTTTTTTCTCACGGACGCGGACGTCGATCAATTCTTAATTCGAATGAATTATTTCAGGAGCATACATAACATAGATATTCAATATGAATCGTGAAGTCTTTTTATTTTTCATGGTCAGATACTTCTCTTAAAGGTACACCTAGACGAAACGAATGTGAACACTTGAATCGTCCTTTACATTTGAACATTTTCAATCATAATTTCTCATAAAAATCCGCAGTTAGAAATTTTATTTTACAGGATTAAATGTTTCGGAACATATTTCAGGTATTCACTTATCAACAAAATACAAAACTAGATGTTATATTTTATAGGGGGGAGGGGCTGAAACAGCCTTAAATCCAGACGGAGGTTTCAGAGAAAGGAAACATGAAATTCATCATGTGAATTTTTTTAGAATTTTTTTCAACGAGAGGGTGAAACAGATAGATAATTAATAATAATTCCAACGTTTTAAAAGATAATAATAATAATAGATAACGAGGTTCGGTGTTTAAAAAAAAGAAAAATGATGTTTTTATGAATAATTTCCAACATACAATATCCACAAAAATTCGATGTCAATTCAACTAAAACACATAACAAGTCATTCTTAATGAATAATTTCAAAGTTTTAAGCTTTGGTTACTATGCTATATAGATATTTTGTTGGCAGGAGGGGAGGGGGGGGGAGGGGAGGAGGAGGATTTCTCGTCTCAGCTTAATTTTTTTCTAGTGAGGTAATAAATCTTTCTATTTAAAAAAATGAAACTAGAAAATGTAGCATTGGATATTTTTCTGAAAAAGTTGAATTATCAAGAAAGTCGATTTCTATCAAGTAAATATTTTATGGGTAAAATACATCAATTTGAAAAAATGTACCAATTTTTAAATATACGAGCTGTAATGAAACTTGACAGTATTATCATTCATCAACAATAGTTTTTTCAATATGTAAAGAGATTTTCTATTTTTTCCAATTCAGTTTCTAAAATTTTCAATTTTTTTTCAACTCGATTGCTTTTTAAAGGGATTGTAGGAAAGAGCTAGGGAGACTGTGATGTTGAAAGATGACATTACAACATTCATTATAACATCACCTCGTTCAGGGCGTTTTTTAAGTATATGAAGTTCTGAGAAATTTGCCTCGCAGTGAAACGAATTTCCCACCCAATCATTTCGATTTTCCCAAGTAAATGTTTACCTCAAAATCAAGGAAAATACAAATTCGTTGGATAAAAATAAAAATATATAGAAAGACGTGATCACATTTTTCAAAAACTTTTTTTCCTTCCATATTTTTTAAAATAATCAAAATTTTACAAAAGTGAAATTTTTTCGTTTTTTCCTCAAAATTAACTTATTTTTATTACCTATACATATTTTTTATCCTTAAAACTAATTTTCGATGTTTGAAAATTAATTTTTTCAAACGCTTTGATTTCGCAGCGCTCAGTTTTGCCGTTTTTCTCCTTCAAGTACTTACTGAATATTTTTAAAGTAAGAGGGAACGATTTTTCATTCAGGTTTATCAATTCTAAACATTTTTTTCTTGCACCTTCAATTTGAGGTTTCTAAAATTTTTGCCATAGCTTCGCTCAATTCATTTCCCTCATATTCACATGAAACTACAAATTTTTACTCATAAAATTATAATTTTTCTTGAAATTTTCCGCCCTCGCTTTGCTCTGGACAGAACGGCAATTTCTCAGAATTTTTCAACTTCAATGAGAATATTATAACTTTTTTTTTTAAATATTCCTTTAAATTTAGTTCGATCAAAAAACTTGTGCCATCTACCTCAGTCCCCAAAATAGATCTGTTTTATGCCTAAATAAATTGATATTCAACATTTTCAATTATTTTCGCTGTAGCTTACCTTTCACAAAAAATGTCAGTAGTTCCAAGTCCAGGATAAGTTTGTAGTAAAAAAGAAGCATTTACGGGGAGGGGGGGGGGGGGAGAGTAAAAAATGCTTATTGATGCAGGTGTGTAGATGGGAAAATTGAAATTCTGAGGAGATTTTCACTGATCCCCCTCCA
Source organism: Pseudococcus viburni (assembly GCA_033439095.1). Taxonomy (NCBI): domain Eukaryota; kingdom Metazoa; phylum Arthropoda; class Insecta; order Hemiptera; family Pseudococcidae; genus Pseudococcus; species Pseudococcus viburni. Next base: position 30,398 of record JAVBJF010000359.1, on the reverse strand, counting down.
CCCGACATAATGCCTTCGGAGCGTCACCAGGCCTAACATTTATGCAATGAGGCATATACGATACCAACCCACCAGCACCTCCCCCCCGCAGCCCCCCCCCCCCCGGTAAGAATTTCTCGACCAATAAAGATACACTAAACATCGTTTGTAGCGTATTTTCAGCGTAAATATGTAATCATTTGTTTTTCATTTCAGCACAATTTAATTATAGCCTGAACATTACAGAAGTAACTATCGTTACATCATATTAATGTGAAGTGGTATTAATGACTAATGAGCACAAAACTGCGACCCACCTACACAATTCGGATACAACAGAGAAGACACAATTTATAACGATCTTGGCGATTTTTGGTCAAGTTCACTACACGTATCCCATCCTCTCTCCGGTGCAATGAATCTACAAAAATTTAGCCTTGAAAAATTATTACTAACAGTCTTTCGGTGAAAACAACAAAACTACAATAATAGTCTACACAAAAGGGCATGTCTCAGACAAACCTTAGCGTTCTACCTTCAAATAAACTCTCGACATTCAATTGCCTCACCGAATGTACACAGTTCTCTACAGAACCCGATGGCAAAGACGACAGTAAAATTCACTCCGAAAATAACCACAGAATTCGTGCCATCCGCCCTGCCCAAGCTTACAAGAGGGAAAAACTCCGGCATTAAGTACGTATACGAAAATCTATCAATGAAAATATAATTTCATCGCATCGAATGTATTCCTTCTCTCAGGCCTGTGCAGAGAGGGGGGGAAAAGGGGCATTTCCCCCCGGGCCCGAGTTTTTTGGGGGCCCGTAGGGGCCCGCGAGGGCCCCTTAGGACTAAAAAAACATGCTGTCTTTACCACGAGCGCGAGGCCTTCTCAAACAAAAATTGGCTTAGGACGTACACGTCACATGAGTACAGGTCTGGTTTGAATTGTTTTATAATTTTAGTTGTGTAATAGGATGGGCCGAAAAACCGAAATTTTTGATATTTGAGTTCCGATACTGTGCAAAAGACAGGGGCTAGGGCGAGTAGAAAATTATATTTGAAAAATTCAAAATCGATTAATTTATGTTCCGATCGCGCAAGAGCCTTCCATTCTATAAAAATTGCCAAAAATTTAAAAGCTATTAAAAATCAATTTCAACAATTATTTAACGACTGTGTAGATCGAAAAACACAATTTTTTCGAGAAAATCACCATTTTATGACGGGTTTCAATTTTTTTTTCATAGATGAAGTGAAGTGTAATATGAGAAACTAAAAAAGCTATAAAATATTGATTTTAGCAAATAATTAATAATTGTGCTTTTTGGTCTGCATACAGTCCAAGTCACTGAATAATATTTGAAATTTATTTACTTAATCAATTTTGAATTTTCTTTGAATTAAAAAAAAAATTATTTTCGAAAATACCTACTTATTTACTGAATTATTGACAATTCTTAAAGAATTGAAGGTTCTCGCGTTAATCGACTTGAATTTTTTGTTATCCACATCCTCCTTCTTTTGCGCAGTATTGAAACTCAAAAATAAAAAATTTTGGATTTTTGAGCCCCCCCCCCCTTTGTGAGAGACATTTTTTCTCTTCAATTTTTCCCCCCGGGCCCGGATTTTCTCTGCACGGCCCTGCCTTCTCTTTTTTTCATGCGCAAAAAGTTTATAATTTGCTAGCGAGGCTCGAGTTATAAAAAAGTATTTCACAGTATTATTATAGTAAAATTGCTTTCGGTATAACTTTTCGCCAAGTTATTAAAATACCCTTTTTTCTTTTCCTATCGCAAGTTCTAGTAGTATTAAACGAGCTTAAATTATTTTTCATGAAATTCGCGAGTATTTTAAATAGCTTTCGTTCATATAATGTAGGTAATATCTTTTTTTTTCGCCAGCCGCCGTATAGTAAATTACTTTTCAATAATTTTTTTTTCCTCCATTGCAACTTTATTAATCATGATTTGCTTTCCTGTTCAAATATACTGCGATAAGTCGCATTCGAGTTTCAGAAAACTGCATCGAGCTATTTAAATGTACTTCGCGACGTGGAAAAATATTACGTACAATAAAATAAATTTTAAAATTTCAAAATATGTAATAAGTAGTTTCTTTGAATTATTTTATTAAGATTATATATAGTCACCTAATTTATGCTACAGACACAATGTGTGTGCTACGAAGTGGGTTTACTTAGCAGGGGGTAGCTAGGGGGGTCTCGCCCCCTCCTGGCGTCAGGAACTTACGTAAAAAGGTGCTCTTTTTGGAGCATTAAAAATCAAATTTTCTCAAAGCTCCGCATTCGCTTCGTTCGGGCATGAAAGAAATCATAATTATATCAACTGTTTGAATCAATATTCAAAAAATGGTTCCCTTTTGATATTCTAAGTCTCCATACCCACTTTGCACTCTCTCAAAAAAAGTTTCTGACGCCAATTCTTGGATTCGTCAGGTATTTTTATTGGTTTTTAAGGCCAAAATAGTTGGTACCTAAATAAGTTGTTTGTTCCAAAATTACATTTTTTCCTTAAACGTGCTATGCAAATCGCGTGAGAACTTTATAAAGTTTGAATTTGATGTTTTTATTTTATAGTAAAAGGAAATTTAATAGGGGGAAGGGGAGTGGGAAACCCAGAATTCCTCAAAAAATTATGAAATTTCGGACCCCCTCCATGAGAAATTTCTAGCTACGCCACTGCATACTTAGACATTATGAAATCGTCAAAACCGCATTCAAATTGAAGATTGCTTTCCAAAGTGGCCTAAGTCAAAACAATAAAAATTTTTTTCAGAAAACGAAAAATACGTTTGTACTGTATGCCTTCGAAGCATTTTTTCTGCTACCAAACTAAATGTATTGTACAGTGGTATACCAAAAATGTGGCGAAAGTTTTGATCTCCAAAAATTTGATCTTTACGAGCTATGACCCTTCAAAATTGACGTGTTAACTTTTTTGAAAAATGTACTTACGCCACTTTGGAAAGCACTCAACCGGTCTTAGTTCAACAGTAAATAAATCAAGACGAATAAGGTATGTAAATAGTTTTGTCTAAATAACGCAAAAATTCCCTTGTTTTTACTGAAATTAAAACAAATTTAAAAAGCCTAAAAAGCATGGCCCGTATAAATGATTCTCATATATACGACGCCTAGAATCATTCGAATTGTAAATTCCGATCACATCACTCATCTTAAGCGATTGCCCTTTCAGCAACCACAAAAAGCAATCTTAGCAAGAATCATTGTATTTGCGAATAATTTCCCAACTCGATCCCGGCCAATTTGAAAAAAATTGACGAAGAAATATCCAGAAAGTTAGATTATAATTAGATGAATGCTTTTCGGATTATCGACTTAGAAAAATTGAGTTGTAATCAAGCTCTTGAAAATTTTTAAATACTGCCGCGAAAAATATTTCAATCAATCTAAATTTAATTTTCAGCGAAAATATGCAATTCCCAAGGAAGGAACGCTGATATGAAAATTTCATAATTACTACCAAGTCTTGACAGGTGTTTTTTTTTCGAACAAACTCTGGAATGGAATTTTTATGATTTACTTTTACATGTACTTTTGAAACAGAGAACGTCACTAGGAGACCAGCAATACGAAAGAATTTCGAATCAAAATAAATTACAGTGATAGATCGTTGAATTTTGCATTGATCATTACAAAAAACCGTTTTCAATTCGACGCGACGTTTAAAAAAGTAGTCAAATGAAAAATAAAAACCAGACGAGCTTTCTATCTATGTATTTATACTTTTTTAAATGATTTTCAGCTATCTGAATAAATTTTGTCTGATAAAGAATTTCACACAGGCATTAAATTTTTTTCATTTTTTTGTATTTTTCGCTGTACACAAGTTTGTCGAGAACTCTTCTCCTACCTTTTTGTGTCGATAGGCAAATTGTTTTATTGAAGCTTTCAAATTTCATCATAAAGGCAACATCATGAGCGCATTATAAGAGTGGAATTAGGTTTCGAAAATTTTCCTATATCTAAATTATATCTCAATTTTGGATATTTTCAATGCTTTCATTTCATTTTTCAATAGTTTTTCTTTCAAGGACCTAACTGCTTTTCGTTTCCAACACAGCCAGGCATTCCTTTCATTTTTTTTTCCATGAAGTATTCAATAAAGATTTCTTTCATTTATGAAATTTATCATTATTTTTTTCCTCTATTCTATCATTTATTTTCTCGCCTACTTATTTTTATCCAATTTCTCTGGTTTCCCATCAATTTTTTCCCATTTTTTCCGATCAAAATCAACTACCTATTAACAAGTTGATCAGGAATTATTCAACATTTTTCCTTGACACATTTGCTTTCCAATTCAAAGATGTTTTCAAACAATGTTTTTAAAAAAAATTTTTTAATAAGCTCTATAATATCTTTTTTGTTGGGATTTCGTTTTTTCCCTTTTTTTAAATTGAGTAGGTATCATTTTTCTATACCTTTTTAAAATATGTTTTCAATTTTTCCATTTTCTTCCATTACATTTCTTTTATTTTTCATTGTATGATTTCTTTTTAGCACTTGTCAAAATATCAGGAATTCGAATATACTTCAGCGCCGATGATTATCCGTGCAATTTATCCTTCTTGCGAATCTTGACCACCACAAATGTTTCGGTTCATAACGAAATACGACGACAAATACAACCACAATCATGTCAGCAGGACGTTGGAAAATAGCTGAATAGTTTTCAAAGAACTTTCTTGAATCGATAAAATTCAATTCTTGAGATCTGATGCTCGAAATTCCATCTTCTCGCATGGTTCATGATGAAAAAATTCCATGTATACTAGATAAATAGTAAGATTATCCATATTTCATCACATCATTTCTCCGATATCGAATAGGTTATTTCGTTTACGATCACAGCAAACTGATGTCACATTGGAAAATTGATACGGATCGGAGGATCAGGTTTGACATCTCAATTTTTCATATTGACCATAACTGGAGTAACTTTATATTGGGAATCTGGTTCAAAATTTCATCTTTTTGCAATGTTAGTCTGGAAATCTCTGTGTTCAACTGATTAGACGTATGACGTTATCTCGATATTGACTTGGTTACTTCGTTCAGGTGTTATTCAGTCTGGATGCAAGCATAAAAAACGACGTTCTCTTCCACAAATTCAATGATAATTGATTTTGATATCTGCGTGAGATTACAAACTTGACAATTATTTTCGAAAGACAAGTTTCATTTAAATTCGTCGACGATTCAAATCTGGAGTAACAATGATTTCGATCATTAAAGTGCTATACATTTCAATTATGATTTAGAGCTTTTTCATTTGTTTCTTTTTTTTCTATTTTCTTTTTTTCATTTTCTTTTTCTTTTTTTTCTATTCACTTTTTTCTTATTTTTCCATTTTTTATTTTTCCTTTTTCAATTTTTTTCATTTTTTCTCCATTCTCCATTTTTTTTTTTTTTGAATTGGAATGCAAAATGTCGTTGAAATACCAAATGAAAAAATAACACATAATACACGAATATTACATCAAAAGACCAAATACAAACGTTTTCTAAGAAAAAGAAGCAGGAAACGTTATAAATTTAAATAACTATATTCAATTCGAAAAATTCTGGCTCATGACTTTTGTGATGAAGTTCAGATCATAATTTTCATATTGCAAAAATAATAAACACAGAGTCGAAAAAAATGCCGAAAGTGATGATTATGAGTATTGATTTTTATACGGATATTCTTTAAAATTTTTCAAATGGCACGAAAATTATTCTAAATATTTGCTAATTCAAAGCCTGCAAATTTTTCATTACTGGTCTTCTTAACAATCATATCACTGATTCAAAAAATAATCAATATTTATCAGTTTCCATGTTCGAAAAAAATTCGTCTTTCCCCCCATTGATCGATAATCCGAAAAACACAAAACTACCAGGATCGTTAATAAATGAAATATCGTTAATAGAAAAAGTTATTTTTGCAACAGTTCACTGCCTAGGGATTTTCCTGATTATTTTTTGGTGGAATCAATCGCAAGTTTTAAAAAGAAATTTTTGAATTTTATACATCTACTTACATTATTTTTATATTGATTGAAAATAAATCAAAAAATAGATCGAATTCGAAATCCAAAAAAAGCGAATGGGTATATTTTTTTATTGAAAAATCATTCGTAGACTATACTTGAAAAGAATCTTTCAGCATGTGGAATATCAAAAGCCAAATTATTAACTTTTCTTCGAAGAATGAAAATTTAGGATACATTTTTAATTTCAATAATTTTTTACGTTTACTGAAAAATAGAGGCGAAAGAAAAATGATGAAAACGTAAATTTTTAAATAAGAAATTTATAGGATGAGCAAGATCGTTCACATTTATGATCATTCTTCACGACAGAAGTGGTAAATAGCAACTCCCAGTACGGGAATAGTACGGGACCTTTACATTAAGTAAGCTTGCAAAATTACCTACTCTCTCTCTCTTTCAGCGAAATTCAGACATGATATTATGCAATAACAAAGTAAAACTGTTGGAGGACCTAGATCTTTTTTGGAAAAGTAATGTTAGTTCCTTTTCCTTGAATTAGAATCAAACTGGATGACCTAGAAACACATCTGAATTACCAACTTTTCTAGGCGAACGAACAAGATTTCAGGTGAAAAATTTTCAAAAACAAATCCCTCCTTTGCAGGCATGGCTCACTTCAAGTCAACGAGGAAAGATCTGTCATCGAAAATGAAGATCAGTACAACCATTTCCGAGCCTCTCAGAAACCTCAACAATTCACTCAATTTCGTCGATTCCAGCGATTAGGTACTCTCTCAATTATAAATCAGTGAAAATTACCGAAAATCACTGAGAAACAGTCAGAATTGCAGCACAGGAAAAAATCAGTGAATTTTTTTTCACTGAAAACAAATCAGTGAAAGAAAATCAATGGAAATCAGTGAAAATTCACTGAAAACTCAGTGATATTTATGAAATTCACTGCAAAATCTGTGAAATTCTTTGAATAATCAGTGAAAAATCACTGGAAACCAGTGAATTTCACTGATTTTTCCTGCGCTGCAATTCTGACTGTTTATTAGTGATTTTTCACCGATTCGAAATGAGAGAGTACAAAGACGTATCGAATGGACATCAGATATGAGTAATATTTCATTTTTATTCGTTCAGTTATATTTTCGCAAGGAAATTTAGAAGTAGGTATCCACTCTACATGCAAAATTATCTGATAGACCTACTATTTATATAATTATCTATTCGGCAAATTCTACACTTAAACAACAAATGAATAAATTTTATCCAAAAAAACAATAACGGAACACCATTCGCAAAATTGGCAAAATTTATTCTAAAAAAGTAATGATATTTATCGCGAAATTTAGTAAAATTTATTGCATAAAAATAAATTTTACCCAATTTCGCGATAAATATCATTATTTTTTTTAGAATAAATTTTGTCAATTTTGTGAGTGGTGTTCCGTTACTATTTTTTTGGATAAAATTATTATTTTTTGAATAGAATTTATTTTTTTGGATAAAATTCATCTCTTTTTGGATAAAGTTTATCATTTTTTGGATAAAGGCTCTGGTGCAATATGGGGGTCATTTGGCCTCAAGTGGAACTTTGTAAAAATTCTTATGCCATTCGATTTGGATTGGTAAAAGATGATTTTAGAGCGCATGAGCGAATTTTTATCTCACCCCTGGGGGGCTGGGGGCCCAAAATACGCGATTTTCAAGCTAAAACCTTTTAAAAATTCTCTCTCCGCGAGTTTTCAACCGATTTCTTTCAAACTTGGCACATAGGTAGAGGTACTAGAGGGGAGTGCTCTGAAATTTTTTCAGATTTTTCCGACCACCTTAATGACCTTGAATTTGACTTTGAAAATTTCAAATCGCCCTGGGGAGCACAGCCTTGGTGCTGTCTCAAAAATTTTTTCAAATTAAAATTTCCTAATGTATTTTACACTCCTGAGAATTTTTTCAGATTTTTTCAAGTGGTGGAAATTGGTCAAACATTCAAAAAACTGGTGTAATTCATCATTTTTGTTGCTTAAAATCATTGTTTTCCATCAATTTTTCATTTTTTATAGTTTCTTGCTAAAAATATTATCATTTACTCGCCGTGCCCCATTTCGACTCTTATTCATTATTTCTTACAACTATGATGTTTTGAGCGAATTTAATGCTTACACCATTGCAGTAGTTCAATGTAGTCCCTGCGGTTAGTTCAGGCATAGTCTGGCATACTGCACTTTTTGAACTCGAGTTGAAACGTGGTTTTTATATTAGTGTGTGACCCATAAGGAAATTTTTAAGAAGTAAAGTCATTAAAAAATTTTCTTATGGGATGAGCGTGGGGGAGTTTTAGGAGAGGGTTAACCCCGAGTTTTCCACAAACAAGGGTCGGGGGTAAGCTTGGTGTCATTTTCATATAATTCGACCCTCTTGAACTTTAATCTGCGATTAGTTTTCCGATCAAAAGCGTAGAACTCGCTTAATCGTACAATTTGTGTCGCGAAAAGTGGCCGATTTTTAGAAAAAAGAGGTAAAAATGCGATTGTTTTCATTAGAATTTGAAACCAGTTTGTAATAGAATCCAAACCTTCTGAATTCGAATTTGTTATTGGTTTCCAAATAGAAAGTGAAATACCTTATTGATTGTCGATTTTTGGTGGCGAAAAACAGTAGAGTTTCGCTAAAATCGACTGGAATTCGCAATTTCTCATTTTCTCAACGAAATATGTACCTGGAACCGATCCTTTTTTCAAAACGAACACAAAATTGTCATTTTCAGTTTTTTCAAACCGATCCAAGGCTTCTGAAAGTAGGGAGTTTTTCAAGAAAAAATTAACTCAACTCCCTGGCGCAGCATGTGACTAAAAATTTTTTCAGAGCATTTTGAACTTTTCAATTACTACATTCTTGAGTTTAAACGAAATTGGAGCATTTTTTTGGTATATAGTCAGTTCTCAATCGTACATCCGCGCGCTATTCCTGTTAAAATTGATTTTATGATTGATTCTTGTTCTGGACACTAAAACAAAGAAAATAAGCCCATATGCCCTTTTTATCCCCTCCTCCTTTCCCCAGGGCTCACCCCCTCCCCAGCATTTCAAATTCAAACGCGTGTATCGTATTATCTATGGGTCGTAATGAAAAAATTTTCAAACAGAAGTTGTTCCTCAGCACCTAATGTACATTTTCATTTCTCATCAAAGTCCATTTTGGAGCTACTCCTGCCTCCCAAATTTGGAAACAAAACATAGGTTTTTGAGGAAAACCTCAAAATCACGTTTTCTTCATTTTAAACGAATAGTTTCGAAGATATGACAAAATTTGTAATCATAAAAAGTATTCAGAATTGAATTTCCTTTCCAATGAGCTCTATTACGATCATTTTCACCAACTTTTCCCGACAAAGTAGACTTCTCCCCCTTCCTCGTTTTCACAAAAGTTGGGCCCACGAACAAAATTTGCTCCAAAATGAATCCCGATAATAATGAAATTATGAATTAGATATCGAAGAACAAAAATCATTCAATTTTTTTTCGTGGGTCAAACTTTTGAGAAAAGGGGGAGGGGGAGAGAATCGGGGTTAACCCCCTCCTAAAACTCCCCCACGCTCATCCCATGAGAAAAATTTTTAATGACTTCACTTCTTAAAAATTTCCTTATGGGTCACACACAAATATAAAAACCACGTTTCAACTCGAGTTCAAAAAGTGCAGTATGCCTGAACTAACCGCAGGGACTACATTGAACTACTGCAATGGTGTAAGCATTAAATTCGCTCAAAACATCATAGTTGTAAGAAATTAATGAATAAGGGTCGAAATGGGGCACGGCGAGTAAATGATAATATTTTTAGCAAGAAACTATAAAAAATGAAAAATTGATGGAAAACAATGATTTTAAGCAACAAAAATGATGAATTACACCAGTTTTTTGAATGTTTGACCAATTTCCACCACTTGAAAAAATCTGAAAAAATTCTCAGGAGTGTAAAATACATTAGGAAATTTTAATTTGAAAAAATTTTTGAGACAGCACCAAGGCTGTGCTCCCCAGGGCGATTTGAAATTTTCAAAGTCAAATTCAAGGTCATTAAGGTGGTCGGAAAAATCTGAAAAAATTTCAGAGCACTCCCCTCTAGTACCTCTACCTATGTGCCAAGTTTGAAAGAAATCGGTTGAAAACTCGCGGAGAGAGAATTTTTAAAAGGTTTTAGCTTGAAAATCGCGTATTTTGGGCCCCCAGCCCCCCAGGGGTGAGATAAAAATTCGCTCATGCGCTCTAAAATCATCTTTTACCAATCCAAATCGAATGGCGTAAGAATTTTTACAAAGTTCCACTTGAGGCCAAATGACCCCCATATTGCACCAGAGCCTTTATCATTTTTCTAACACTTTTTATTTATTTTTTATTTCTCATTGTTTTCAGTGTATGTAGCGCATGCAATTATTTTAAGAGAATGAACTAAATTAATATAGTATGAAATTAGGCCTAAACAACTACCAATGAATTCGAAGATTTTAAATGAAGCCTCCATTCAATCTCATGAAGTCACGAAGGAAATTATTAAACCTTAAATGACCATCTATTTAATCACGTACCATTATGCTTGGATGTGAAAACAAGTACATGATAGAAATTAAACTGTTAGTTTGAGGTAGAAATATGTACTTAGGTAAAATGAATTTTCCAATGTGGATATTGTCAGTCAAGATTCAAAATTGTCGATTCGATTTTTTTTGTGATCGACCTACGTTTCTAAATTAGTCTCCCCTCTATTTCACACCTTAATAATAAAGCTAACAGACGATGAAATTTGAACAACGATTCAGTTTTTCCAAGTTTTTGGGTACAAGACTAAATATTATTTTCTCCTTGATTTCTATCGAATTGAGAGAGTTGGCATTATGTTTTTCAAAATTTCTTTCAACTCAGAAATTTCCAAAAAAATCAAAATTATTCTCTAAATTTGAATCAGTCAAATTGACTGATTTAAATCGACGCAATCATGTCACTGTAAAATCAGTAAAAAAATTTACTGATTCAATCAGTGAATTTTCATTGTTGAATCAGTAAAAATGAAAATTCACTGTTTGAACCAGTAATTAATTACTGATTGAATCAGTGAATTTTTATTTTTACTGATTCAACAATGAAAATTCACTGATTGAATCAGTAAATTTTGACTGATTTCAATCAGTCAAATAATTTTTACCGATTCAATAATGAAAATTTACTAATTGAATCGGTAATTTTTCACCGATTGGCAGTAGAATGTCACTGATTAACTGGGGAATCAGTGGAATTTGACTGATAATCAGTGACATGATCCAGACTATTTCATCAGTCAATTTTGGCATTTTTGACTGATTCAGATTTAGAGAGTAAAATTAAACAAATTTTAAGAAAGTTTGAAAATTTTGAAAATTGGATACAATTTGAAAAAATATTAGAATTAAAGAAATTGAGAAAACTCAGAAATTAAAAAAATTCAAACATTTGCACTTGGATCTTCAAAATTATTTAGGAGCTAGTTACTCGATCCAGTTGACTTGAACGGTGTGAACTTTGCTTACGTTAGTAAAAAATTAAACAAATGATATGTTTACACGCAAATTATTTATACGAGGCTAGTTTTTTCTCCACCCAACATCGGTCCCAAGATTAAATTTCTTTTGGAAGAGCAAACTCGATGATATAACGGCTATTAAGAAATATCTAAAATCACGTAAACGTGACGAAGGAGCTCTTATAATATATGAATAATAGTCTAGGTCCAATTTATACTGTAATACTCGAAAGCTCTCCGAGTTGACGCGAAAGTTTGGTAAACAAACATTAATGCCCGGAGTTTTTCTACCGCTGTAATACGTCTTATGGTATATTAAACTCATTAATAAGTTTCTGTCGCGTGTTTGCAAAAGCATACAAGTCGCAACCGTTAGGTTTTCAACGCTGTTGGGTTAATTACCGTACATTGTATCGGCGCAGCGGTGGAAAGTTTTTCTCGCGAATTGTTTTTGCTACACGTAAGTAGGTACCTACGATGGATGAACGATTCAATCCTTGAAAACTTGGGGAAGGAAAAGGGTACTGGACGGATGGCAGAATTCAGTAAAACAAAGATCCTAATTTGAATCAGAAGAATCGAAAAACCATCCTGAAGTCTTACAAGTGATTCACCAGTTCTCATTCCTTGAGGGTTGACGATATCCCTGTGAAAATTGAGGATCTACACCTCAAAAGAAGCAAGAGGAAGATGAACCTAACTCAATCAATAAAAGTATCCTCATTTCAGCCAATTATTCAACTAAATTCAATTCTTCTCTTCTTCGAACTCTTTTCTCGCTATCTCCATGATTTTTCCGAGACACTTCTCAAACTCTTAATCCAAACCAATTTTTATCCTTTCCTTATTCTTCAATTTTTTTTCTTATATATTTGACTAAAGAAGCAACCTTCTTTAATATTCGCAGGCGTTTTAAATTATACTTTCAAAATAGTGAGGCTTTCCACGTTTAAATCTTTAATTGAAACAAAACGTGTTTAATTTCTCTTTCAATACTTACAATCTTTTATATCATTCGCCTTTTCATTACTTACGTATTTGGGGAAAAAAGGGAACCCAGCACAGCGAACCCAGCATTTAAAATTTTACTTTTCAAAAAATCCACCTCTACCAAATAAGTTCACAATACTGAATAAAGATTTCGTAATTATTCCGGTAAATTATTTCCAAAAAAAAGAATAAAAAGGCATACAAAAAAAAACACGAAATAATATTAATACGAAGAACAAAAGCGAACTGTAAAAAACTAACCACCGCGGCGTATAACTTTATAAAAAGACTAAGGTTTTTCTTCGGCCCCTTTATTTCTAATTAATTTTTCTTTTAATACGCCGCAACTGGAATACAACGAAAAAATATTTTCCGCGATTATAATTTAATAAAATGTAACTTAAACGGTATAAGAAAAAGTTTGAGAGTAAGTGTTAACGTAGCTTCGGGATATAAAAGTTGGATGAAAAAAGTTATTTTTCCAAAACGCGGGCACGAAGAAGATTTAAATCGTTTTTTTATAATGTAACGGCCAACGAATTTGTCATATAATTTTTGTTTTATTCGTTCTTTTTTCGTTTAAAAAAGAAACATTCGAGTTCTAATTCGTGCGAGAAAAACACGAAATAAAATTAATACAGGAATGTATTAGAAAGTGCAAAAAAGGAGGAATTTCAGGGTTTCATATTTGTGACTTTCAATATCATGGCGGAGAAAAACGTTCACAAAATTTATTTCAATTCTATTCCATTCAAGTTCATTGTTATATTTATTTTTTCGTGGATTTTTAGTTTGTTTGGTACCGAACTGAGTAGGTCACAAATTATACATTAGCTTTCGAACTTCTCCAAAAACTTCGAAAATGATGTGAAATGAAAATGTATTTCATCCACAATTTTTCTATTGCGGATGCGGATTATTGGGATGAGAGTTATACTCCGGACCAGTGGAAAAACCGAAACCCGAACAACTGGTTCGAGTTATTCATTAGAAATAGGAGAGATCCGGAAGCTTGGCAGAGGGTTATCGTAATTTTTACTCAAATTTATGGTGTTGTAGAAAAATAGTTCAGAAGTTTTCTTTATTATTTTTCAAAATAAATCGGCATTGAGGTTTACATATTTTCAAAAATTTTCCCTCACCTTAAAATTTTTCTCAATTCTTTTAGAACTCGGAATGTTTTTTCAGCTCCATTAACTTTTTCTCAATTTTTTTCGAACCTTAAAATTTTTTCCAATTCTAAAATTTCTTCTCCAGTTTTTTATTACTTTATAAGATTCGAGAAAATATCCTGTAACCTGTTTTTGAGCGAAAAACCGTGTCCATCTATTGTATTGGCCTTTCAAATTGTCATGTTTTTTTCATGGTCTATTTCCATTATTTTTGTGTTTTTTATTTTTCAAGGAAAAAAAAACGATCATAGCGAAAATCAAAAAAAGTTGAAAGATGTTCAAGGGAAGAAAAAAAATAACTGATCAATTCAGCAGTTCTTCAAAAACAGAAAACAAATTATTACACACAATTTTTTAAAAATTATTGCACTGATGATGTAAAGGTAGGTGATTTTCATTTTCGTTTTTTCATACTGATTCATACCGATTTACATTTTCTACTTTTCCTGCTTTTATAATTTCATACAATCGTTTGTAATCCTATAGGGCTGTTGAAACTACGTCATCCAAGGTCATATTTTATCAAAAAAAAGCGGAACTGGTGGGGAAAAAATATTCATTTTGTACGTATTTATACTGAATTTTCATAAATTTATAAACTTTATTGTTAAAAAAATGAAGTTATGTGACAATTTTGAAAAGAAGTGAATTTGTAGCTATAAAAAAATGCTTTGAAAAAGTTGAACTGGTGGGAAAATTTCAAAATGCCGTCAGTTTCAACAGCCCTATGCATTTATTTAATTTTTTTCACCTGTTATGAAAATATTTTTCTTCTTTTGAGTTTAAATCGTTTTTTTGTTCTTACTTTGACTGATTTTTTTCATTTGTGCAAAAATTTTATAGCAAAAAAATTCATTTCATTTTTATTTACCTATATATAATTTATTAAATAATGTAATAATTAAAATAAATAGCGTTTATCCTCGCTATTCCCAAATTCTTAGATAATGCTAATAAGGACAGACACGATCCTTATTACAATTAAGCGACAGGAATTTATCTGATTAAAATTAATCCAAGTTTTCTTTCAGTTTACAAAAATTAGGGAGATCACTGAAGCAATACCTAGTAAAAACAGAATGTAAAGGTAGGTGATTTTTTTTTGAGTTCATTTTTATGAATATTATTACATTTTCCCGCCCTTCCTCACATAATTATGTTATCAAGCCATTGCTCGCCTACCGGTCATTTTGACCACGAAAAAAAATTCACCAAATTTCCTGGTAATTTTTGCCAAATTGACATTATCGTATGATTAACATGGCCACAATGCGAGAAATCGTATGAATTTTGGTTAAAAATGACAGTAATGCAAGCAACCAAGGTATTTCGTCAAGCTGTCAAGATTGGTCAAAATGACCCGATGCGAGCAACGGTCAATTTTGACCGCATGCGAGCAAAGTTGGGTAGTATTTCAATCAATAAAATTTGAAGTTTTATTATTTTAATTCAATCAATCATTAAATTCTCTTCATAGAATTTTAAGTTTAATTCGTTTATTTATTCAAAATTTATCTTCTGAGATTTTATTTTATAGGTACATATTATTAAAACCACATTCAATATTATTAAAAAAAAAAATCATTTCATTTTTATTCAGCTATATTTAATTTATTAAAAAATGTAGGTAATTGAAATATATAGCGTTTATCCTCGCTATTTCAAAATTGATAGACGATTCAAATATGGATAGCCATGCTCCGTATTACAAAGCACAAGGAATATATATGATTAAAATTAATCCAAATTTTCTTTCAGTTTACAAAAAATTCGATAGCGACTTTTCTCAAGTAATAGAAAACATGCCAGAAGATTTTTTCATTGAAAATCATGACGGTTTTCATGACTATTGATCAGCAGAACCCCTGAAAAATGAAAGTTATTTCGATCCGGTTTTCTTGCACTCCAAATGATTTTCCCATCGATTCAGCATGGAAATTTTTCTTTCTGAATATCTCTTCCACAAAAGTAATAAATAATGACGAGATCGCTTCAAAACCTAAAAAATTCGTTCGTCCCAGTCGAGTAAATTTCCACCTCCGGAATAGCGCGACGTGCCATTAATACCAAAAGTCAACTTTCCACAACCTTAATTCTAAAACCTCTCAAGGGATCACAGCAGAGCGACCTCAGCGTACAATTTCTCTATCGACGAATTAATCCTAAACGAAGCATACAAAATAAAGCCAAGATTTGCACGCCGTCATGCAATTTACAAAACTAGCTCGCTTTAAGAACGAAAACGAAAAGATAAAAATTATAATTCAAAAGCATTTTTCAGGTTAAATATTTCATTTGGGAGTAATCAAGATGGCGACGTATTTTTCCACCGCTCGTATACCCGCCTATTAAATGACTAGGTAAGGTACCTTTCATCAATTTCAAAGTGCAAACATTTCTCGGCGACTGTAATTTCGAGTGTAAAAATTATATTAACACGGGTTAAGCCGAAGCAGATGGTATTAATGTAATAATTGGAAAGGTAACGAAATGAAATTCTCCACGCTATTAATTCAATTCGCTCAAACGTCTCGAGCTTCATATTATTTTAGCATACTGTACTATATCGAAACGAGTCACACTCGACGACTCAAGATTTACAGCAGAGAATGTGCTAAAATTCAAGAGTTATGATCTAACGATTATTGTAACGCATTATTTTGCGTTTCAAATTGGTAAGTAACCTACTACATTATGCGCATGGAATGCTGAATAAATGAAAAAGAAAAACGATTGGTGAATTAATACGTATTCCCACATTGAAACAGAGAAAAGTCACTGAAAAGTAGTCAGAATTGCAGCACAGGGAAAATCAACGAAATTTTTTGGCTTTCAGCGCATTTTCGCTGATTTTTCAAAAACATTCACTGATTTTTTCAAAAAAATTCACTGATTATTCAAAAAAATTCACTGATTTTTCAAAGAATTTCACTGATTTTTCAGCAACTTTCGAAGATTTTACCGACTTTTCACTCTGTTTGCTTATAAGTGAAATTTTTTCAATGATTTATTACTGTGCTGCAATTCTGACTGTTTTAAAGTGATTTTCGATAATTTTCACTGATTTTTAGAAGAGAGAGTAGTGTTGTGAATTTTTAAAATCAATTTCGAAGCAATAATTATTTTTCAATATGTACCTAATTCACTGCGGCTGGATACTAATATAATGTCTCATTTTTGAATCAGTGAAATTTATCAAAAAACACTGAGAAACAGTCGGAATTGCAGCACAGTAATGAATCATTGAATTTTTTCACTGAAAGCGAGTCAGTAAAAAAAATCACTGGAAATCAGTAAAAATTCACTGAAAAAAGTTTTTGGTCTTCTAACTTCTTCTTTTCTACTTTTCTCCGCGAGTTTTAGCTTTCAGGTTGTCAGAGTGGTCTTATTTTTCCGGATTTTCGATGAAGAATATGAAAAAAAAATTTCGGCTCGCTGTCGCCCATAGTGCCGAAGATAGACGAGGTGGTCGACATTGGGCAGTAGGCGATAATGGGCTACCTTACCCTTAAATTATTATTAATGATTTCCACAGATGCCGCTTTCGAAATCATAGAATTTACCAAAACCGTGTCAATAAAAGTATTTTTAACATACTTCTACTACAACGTCTATCAACTGGTATGTTTTTTTGGGCCGTTCATCAGTGACTTTATTTGAAATCAATGCCTTCGAAGAGATCTTGATACGTATGTAGATTTTTTTGTTAAAATGTTACCCTATTCCTGAATGGGCTCACCCCTGCTCACCCCTTGGATTTATACGCAAAATCGATAACGTATTTAAAATCAGTGCCTTCGAAAACCTAGATTTCCATACGTATGTCGATTTTTTGTCAAAATATTATCCCTTCCTCGAAATAGTCACCCCCTCCAACTTGCATTTAATAAAAAATACCATCATATATTACTATTTTATTAGATTCTTGCAGAAGATAATTAAAAATTAAAAAATTTAAGTATAATTGAAATAAGATATATCCGCCAAAAAATTCTCCAAAGAAGAAGTAGTTCCCCGCCCTAGGGGGTAATATTTCTCAAGTTGCTTTATGAGGTTACTGTACACATCCAGTTTACAGCTTTTTTCCCCTCAAAACTGCCTAAAAATCACAGTTTTCAATTTTGCAAACCTGTCGACCTTCCAACCAAATGTTTATTACGTTTTTCAAAATCGACGGAGTTTTGCCCAATTTTGACTACATTGAAAGTGAAATTAGTTTTACAACTTTTTTACCACCTTATCGCGGAGTAAATTGCTGAATAATGTTTTCTGACGAAAACACGAGTTGAGAAATCAAATTTGAGGAACTTCTCTCACTCGGATTTTGAAAGTAATGCCATTTTTGAACTCAGTGAGATTCAATCGTATGGAAATGACAACAAAAAAGGGTCGATAGTCCAATTTCGAAAAATGGGGGCGGAACCCCTTTCAAACCTCCCTCCACCCCCTCATATGGGGTTTGACGATGACCTCCCGAGCTCTAGTGAATTCTAATTATTACTGGCATGGGCTGATAGACCTAGTAGTCTGACACCTCCCCCCCCAAAAAAAAATCGGGATTAATTTGAAGAAAATACGACCAAAAACTATTTCTTTGTGTCTTAATTTTTTTGGTTTTGTTTTCATCATTTTTGTTACTTTTAATCTGTTTTTCAAAAAAAGTTATGACTTTTTTCATCAGGAATGACAAATCTGAAATTTCAAGACTTTTTTTTGAAATATGACCCAAATTTTTATTTTTTCAATACAAATAAAATCTTGAATTTTTTTCGTTTTATCGATAATTTTGTTTTCAATTTTATAGTAAAAGAAAAAAATTCACGCCTCTATCACCGTTTGCAGTTTATGTCCAAAAAAAAATGCAATCTACCACTGGACTAGTAGTACTCTACCGAATATCTTCCCTCAAATTTTCCAAACTTCAATCAGGGTGCCTTGTGACTTTAATGCAGTTAAATATTGGTTGCACGAATTGAGGAATTCACTATCCCACTTCACAATTAACTTGGAAAATCAAACCCTAGGAAACGATAAAAAAATTAATTCGAAAATCAGAATGAAAAAACAATCAACCCAATAAAATCTCCGAACTCAAAACACCAATCATCCGTTAAAAACAAACACCTATTCTGAATATTCATCTAATCCACGAAATCAAAAATCTCACCGAATTCTCCACCCAGCTTCATATTCGGCACATAAATAACCCAACCTCACATCTTCGGCATTACTCAAGGGTCGCTTACTAAATCAAACCGCAGCATACGGTTTCTCTAATTCATTACCAACACATATTCCAACAAAAATGAAATTTATAAACCAAACTGTCCGCGAACAACGCTGCGCTCGTATTAGAGACACATACAAAGTAAGAATACCACTAAAAGAACGCAGTTCATATTTTACCACCAGACAAGTTCACCAACAGCATCAAAGCCCAAGATTTATCATCCTCCCGAGGGACAAAGAAGACCCGGGAAAAAGTCGAAAAAATAAATTAGCCAACTTTTTTCGCACTAGCACGATTCACCGTACGTAGACCCGAATTCGACGACAATTTCGTAGCAATTCTTCGCCGATCAAACCGACAAAGCAATGGCTATCAATTGCAATACATGGTTTTGCAGGCGGTAAGCTAAATTGAACAAACGCCGGATAGAAATTGTAACACGTTCGTTAAAAAATGGAAAATTATTATTTCTCGCGATGAATTTTAGTTGACAGAATTTTACAGGGTATCTCGAAATTTTTGTCGAGTGTTTGTGACCTGTGTAAAACTATTGTGAACTTTTTCGAAAATATTCCAGAAATCATGACCATTATAACTTCAGATAATCAAATTATGGCTGTCGGGATGAGAACAATATTTTCATTTTAATTTGAAAAAAAAAAGGTTCATTTTAATAACACTCGCCAAATTTTCCACCATAGTACTAATTAGATGATTGTATACATATCTTATCCCTAGTTGGAAGAATTATTGAGAGTCAAGATTAATTTATAAATTAAAACATAGGAAAACATTAAGTACAGGTGTGTAATATAATTTGTGAACTATGAAATTAATTTCCTTTACATAGTTATATAGAGCATTATCATAAATAAATATATTTAAAAAAAGTGAAGTTCTGATACTTATACAATCATTTAATTCGAAAGAATGCGAATCGTATAAAGAAGAACTTCGACGCACAAAGTTAGCTACAGATTTTCGTTCTCCGCTCGACGCGTAATTGTTTAATTTTTGCGTAATGTGCTATATTTACTAGTTTCACTTGTCATATAGCACTACTATTATGATATATGTCATGTTAAACACCCTGCGAATTCCTCCCACTCATATTACTATTTTATTAGATTCTTACAGAAGATAAGTAAAAATTAAAAAATTAAAAAATTAAAGTATAATTTGAAATAAGATATATTGGTAAATCACCAAAGTTTAAAAATAACTGATAGCTCCACATTACATATTTTAATTTACTATTTCATTAACTAAATAAATTCTCTTGACCAACTTTAGAGGGGCAATTGTTGTTTCAAGTTTAGTCTGTTTGATATACCACAGAGTAATCTAGTTTTCTGGTTTTTGAGTTGGGTGTTTCTATACTTACATTTTTCCTGAATAGCAATGTTGATTTTTTTTTTTTAAGAAATTGAATATTTAAATATGTGTTGCGAACTCGCAAATTTGTTTTCATTTTATACATATAATTTTCAAATTTTAACACTTGTCTATGTTTTTTTTTTTTTTAATTTAAAAAAATTACATTTTAATCACTTATACTTGAGAACAGTTCGGTTTTTTAAAAATTAATATCTGGATGCTAGTGATCTAAATTTGAGTCCAGAAGAATTAGAACAATTATTTATGGATTGGTCACCAGATAATTTTAATGTCGATATTGAATAACTACAACCTATTGGGGGTCTCAATTTGAGTTTAGAATAATTAAATCAATTAGTAGTGGAGATGTTAAACCTCCTGATTTTGTTCCTCCTAGGAGGAAATGTAAGATTGATTATGAATAATCGGAGGTTTTTCCTCCTGTTTTAGAAGTCAGTAAGGGTAAGGTACCCCATTATCGACCACTTTTTTTTGAGGGCCTCGCCATTTCAAAAGTATAAGAGTTAGAAATGTGATTGATGGCTTAATGGATACCTACATCCTTCTCCTACAATTTTGGAAAGCTCCGTGGTCATCCGAAAAAAATTAGTATTTTTTAGGAATTTTTTTCTGAGACATGTCAAAATGCGAGGTCGAAATTTTGGGTTCCTAATATCGACCACCGACTGATTTTGTCCGGTATGAACGAAATCTACTGGAAAACATTTTTTTCGTGTTCCTCTTTCACAGATGAACAATTTGAGACCAAAATGACAACCCTACGACCAAAATTCGAGAAAATTGAAAAAAACAAAATCGCTTAAAAACAACAAATTACATAAGATTTTATAGGTGGTCGATAATGGGGCACACCATAAAAATGAACTTTGAGTGATTTTTTTCCAACTTAAAGTTGTAATTATTAAAATGTGATAATTACATTAGAAACTTTAAACTTTTTCAATTACAAAAATATTAGAAACATTTAATTCAGTAATTTCAAGAAAGAATTCCAAGGCGTGCAAGCAATTGCTAAAAAAAGTTTTTGGCCTTCCGAATTCTTCTTTTCTATTTTTCTCCGCGAGTTTTGGCTTTCAGGATGTCGGGAGTGGTCTTATTTTTCCGGATTTTCGATGAAGAATATGGAAAAAAAATTTCGGCTCGCTATCGCCCATAGCGCCGGAGATAGACGAGGTGGTCGACATTGGGCAGTAGGCGATAATGGGGTACCTTACCCTTAGTTTTTTTTTTTTTTTTGGTACGTGTTTTCAAAAAGACATCACTCATAACGTTACCCGCCACCTAATTCTGAAAAAAATTAAATAAAACCGTAAAAATTGAACTAAGTACTATTACTTCAAATTACATTACAGGTCCCATTTTTATCATGTTTTTTTGAAATTTTTAGCTTGAATTTTAGGGAGCCTAAATTGGACAAAAGTTTAAAATAGAGCGGGAAGTCCGCTAAAAATGGGACACTGTGAAAATTATGAAGAAAATTTAGAAAAAATAAGAATTTTGACCTAAAAAATTTGTGGTTTTTGCTCATTTTCCACATTTTTTCGAAAAAATTGAAAACAATCGGTAGTTTTGTTATCAATCATTACCCCAAAAAACTATCTAATCGTCGGAGGTTATCTTTTTTTTTACAAAAAAATCACACTTTTTAAGTATCTTTATTTTTTTCTAATTATAACATTGTTTTCAGTTCGCAACATTTCTTCCGCTACATACCCACAGAAAAGAAATGGGAGCTTACCATTCATTTATGGAAAACTCGTTTGATAAAAGTAAGTATTTTTAATATGTTTGAAAAAAAAGTATGGGGTGTCCTAATATCGACCCTCTCTAACATAATACGTTTTTCTATTCAGAAATGCCGAAAGAGAAGAAGAAAAAACAGACTTGGTCTTACGAATTGATGGCAAAAGCTGCCAGGCTTCAAGATTGCGGTTACAGAAAATCAGCAAAAATGTTTGCGTGTACCTTCAACATAAAATGCTCAAAATGCTTCTCTTGGGGACATGAGGTGTGTGATGCAGCAGTAGATGAATGTGTCAACAAGAAGAAATACATCTGTTCGTACTGTCTGAACAGTTAATTTTGTTGTTAATATCGAAAATAATTATTTTCTGACGATTATTTGGTCATTTTTGAGAATTTTCAAAGGGGGTCGATATTGGGAACCCATTTTTTCAATTTCTCATTTTCACATTTTTGGAAAAAAATTCGCCAAAAAATCGAAAAAAATGAGGGCTGGGGCTTTGGGATATAAAACTAGACAATATACCCGACATTTTAAACCATCGTGGACATTTCCAGCTGAATTACAGGTCGAGTAATTCGAAAAACAAAGATGGGGGTCGATATTAGGCGATCTTACCCAAATGACACAGAAGCTGGTAATGGAGATAATATTGATAATGATGAACCACCTCTTAATACTACTGTTATCGAATGTTATTTTTTCAACACTGAAAATTGAATAAGTGTTAGACTAGATATTAGGGTGTTTCATTTTTATATGGGGAAATTTTTTATTCAATATTTTTGACGTGCCGCCTTCTAAAAATGTTCATTAGACTTGGAAAACAGGGAATACAAAAAATCAGCCAAAAAAAAAATATTAAGTGATGGCGCAAGAAAGGTAAAGTTACGAATATGATTGTCCGGCATTGCACGAATAGCCCACCAACTCTCGCCAGGTTGACGATCGCTTGGGCGGTCTTGAGTACGTTTTTTTTAATCACATGAAAATGAATTTCGAGTTATTTTTTTGCCAACGTGTTTCATGTTACTTGTTTTTAAACAGTTTTTTGTTTCACATTCAACTTAAACATAAAAAATTGACACGCAAAATGAAATGTTGAATTTTTAGACCATTTTTTACATTATTTAATATGGCGAATTTTTAGCTCCTTTGCGCCACTACTCAAAATAATTTTTTCTGGCTAAAATTTTTATGGGAGTCTTTTTTCATCAAAAAGAACAAAATGAGGGGGCGTCACTGCCAAATTTCGAAAAAAATGTCACATGAAACACCCTACTAAATATTTTTTGTATCGTTGCTTCTAGCAACACTGGCGATGATATTTCAGATATTTCATCATTCTATTTTTTTCAATGTTCTCGTCATTATTAGAGACGCCGCGCGCCGGTTTATAATTATGTTTTATTAAAATAAATCAGTTTTCCATATTTTTAACCAGCGACTTTATTTTGGACAATAGGTTATGGGCCCAGTCCCGATACCCTGCCTTTTTCGCGAACTCATTTAAACTTTGAACTTGAGGTTAATTCAATGTCCAAATTTTTTTGAAAAATCTTGGACTTTTCACAAAAAAATCCAATAATTTTCAAATTCAATTTTTTCGTAAAATATTCGATGTAACGAGAAAACCATGCGTACGATTTTGGATACCATCTCGAAAATTGCAGATTTCCAAATTTGAACCAATTTCATCCGTTTCATTTCGAGTAAATTAATATTTTATAAAATCCCATAAGAGTAATGTAAATTGGCAGGCAGAAGATTATGCAAAAAGTTATGGAAACTATGCCCTTAATGGTTGATAAATAAATTCTTAAGTTATTTATCTCTTCGTTGTATATTTTCTAGTCATCTTCAGTGTTTCATAACGTAAACATGAGGATTTTTACTTTAATTATTTTCGCATGGGGTAAGTACAATAGGGTTGTTAAAACTATGAAATTTTTGAAAGGATATCATTGATATGCTTACCCAGGGGTGTATTCACTTTGGGTTTGAAATTATGTATAACACAAATTGAAATTAATATGTACTACACAATTTTAAATTCTCAACATGTGCAAATTCGTTCATTTAAATTCAGAAACTACTGGTTAGCATTTTTTTTTGTCACACCATTGAACACCCTGAAGCCTATCTAAAAAAGGTCTTTGATGAAATACTCAACGATTTTATGGTGAATGGTTGCGAACTTACAGCCCAACTTGAATCTGCTTAAATGTTTGGCAGGTACCTTTTGGGGTGCGGATCCAAGCATTCTTCTATTAATTTATAAGGCTATTATCCGATCTAAGTTGGACTATGGCTCAATCCTATATAGCAGTGCAAGCAAAACTACATTAGCAATGATTGATAGGTTTTAAGCAGCGTGCATTAGAGTGGGGTGTAGGTTTATGAAATCTATCCCACTCCCTGCTCTTCATACTGAGGCTAAAATTCCTCCCTTATCAATCAGACAATCATATTTAGCTTATAAATTTATTATAAAGAGGCTTGAAATAGAAAGTAGATCGACCTTTTCTGATTATTTAAAAATATACGATGATTGGCGTTTCTCAAAAGCTAAAATTCCGCTACTATCAATTATTTCTAACAGATTAAGAAAAATTCAACAAAAAGTAATTGCTGCTGATCGGTCACTATATTTTAATCTTAATTGTGAACAGGCTAACTGCAATTCTTTAGCTGAGCTCTTACCAAGAAGTGATACACAACCAGCTTCCGAGTTCCAAGACCTAGTTTCAAACAAATACTCAGATTATGAGCTAATTTTTACAGATGGTTCAAAATCAGATGTGGGCTGTGGCTCAGCTTATAATATTCCTTCCCTCCAAATCCATAAATTATTCAAATTACCAAATATATCCTCTGTTCTTACCACTGAATTATATGCTATCTTACAAGCTATTTTATTCATTTTAAATTCTCCATCCAATTCCAATAAATTCCTTATTATATCAGATTCTCAAGCAGCTATAAATTCTATTCGGAAAATTAACTATCAATCAAGTATAATATCCTTGCAAATACGTAATTTAATAGTACTATTAACAGCTAAAAAGAAAATAAATATTTCATTCTTATGGATTCCTGTTATTCCTATAGTTCACAAAGCTCACAATAATATGTGGAATAAACATTAGGGTGGCCCTTATTTATACTTGCATGTTTTTTTTCTTTGAATTTTTTTGATGCTACCCCCTGAAATGGTTACCTACTATGAGAAAATAATCCCCAGAAAATTTTGGCCAAATTGATACACATTAACCCGTGCCGCAAACGTGATCAAGTATTAATACTGCCTTGAGCGCGTCGCATCATCAGTCACACCAAAGTTACGCGGTGTGATTAGTAGGTAACGCGCTATGTTGATAGCGGTAGTAGCGAGTCGCGTCATAGCTGTCCCCAGGAGATTATCGTGAGGGGGGGAGGGGTAACATACTCTCCTGGTCCTGGTTGGGATTTTTTAGTACTTCATTGGGAAAATTTAATATTTCTACTCATATTTTCCCTAGTTCGTGAATAATACAAATATAAGTAGTAGGTAAATGATTTTGAATGTTTGAAAATCAAATTTTTAAAAAGCTTTGATTTCACTGCACATTGAAGTACTGTCAGAAATGGTGCGGCATCATTTTTTTTTCGAAGTTCTTAGTATGAAATGACAAACAGTTTTTATTTTCTCAACTCTAATTTTTTTCTTCAAATTTTCACAACTCAAATTTTTTTCTTCTAATTTTCTCAACTCAAATTTTTTTCTTCAAATTTTCACAGCTCAAATTTTTTTCTTCTAATTTTCTCAACTCAAATTTTTTTCTTCTAATTTTCTCTCTAAATTTTCTCAACTCAATTTTTTTTCTTCTAATTTTCTCAACTCAAATTTTTTTCTTCCAATTTTCTCTCTAAATTTTCTCAACTCAAAATTTTCTTTCAATTTTCTCAACTCAAATTTTTTTCTTCCAATTTGACAATTTTTTCCAAGTTTTTATCAATATCATGTAATGACGAAATTTATGAGTGGAAAAATGACTCAAGCAATCACATTCATCATGCGTGTTTCTTTGCCTATATCTTTTTCATTTTTAAAGAAAATTAGAGGAAAAAATTTGAGTTGAGAAAATTTGAAGAAAAAAATTTGAGTTGAGAAAATTAGAAGAAAAAATTTGAGTTGTGAAAATTTGAAGAAAAAAAATTAAGTTGAGAAAAATTGAAAGAAAAAATTTTGAGTTGAGAAAATTTAGAGAGAAAATTAGAAGAAAGAAATTTGAGTCGAGAAAATTTGAAGAAAAAAATTTGAGTTGAGAAAATTAAAAGAAAAAAATTTGAGTTATGAAAATTTGAAGAAAATAAATTGAGTTGAGAAAAAAAAATTTTGAGTTGAGAAAATTAGAAGAAAAAAAATTGAGTTGAGAAAAATTGAAGAAAAAATTTTGAGTTGAGAAAATTTAGAGAGAAAATTGGAAGAAAAAAATTTGAGTTGAGAAAATACAAACTGTTCGTCATTTCATATAGGGCGGTTGTAAAAAATGGCGATTGAGCAATTCAGGTTATTGTTATCGTTTTGGAGGTATTTTCTCCAATTCTGATTGGTGGTGATCAGAACTGGCTCATAAATCGACCAATCAAATTGAAGGAAATTGTACCTCCAAAACGATAACAGTATGTAAACAGAGCGCCGCCATTTTTTACAACCGCCCTATTCATAGAATTCATACTAAGAACTTGAAGAAAAAAAATGATGCCGCACCATTTCCGACAGTACTTCAATGAAAACAGATGCTCGTCGCGATGTTCAGTATTCTTAACTGAACACCGCGTCGCCTACCAATTACACCACGAGAATCGCGTGAAACGGCACTGATGCGACGCGCTTAAGGCATTATTAATATTTCATCGCGTTTGCGGCACGGGTTAATCTGTATCAATTTGGCCAAAATTTTCTGGGAATTATTTTGCCATGGTAGGTAACCATTTCAGGGGGTAGCACCTAAATTTTTTGAATTTCTAAAATAAGGGCCACCCTAATAAACATTACAAATCTTCCTTTTTTAATAAACAGTCCTTATATGTACCTAAATATAGAACCACAGATCCCAAGGTTTCCTTGGTTTCGGCAAATAAGGGACCTTCCTCGGTACATTTCGACCTCGCTAATGAGACTTCGAATTCGAACAGGTCATTCCTCCCTTCCTAGTCACCTCTTTAGATTAGGTGTTGTAAACTCCCCTATGTGTCCATTACATTCCCTTCCTAAAACCAGCTGCGATCTAAATCACATTATGTTCCAGTGTCCTACTCTTCAAAAATTGAGAAATGAACTATATGAAAAGATACTTGTTATAGGAATTCCTACACCTTTTTCTGCTTTATCTCTCCTTGGATATCCAAATCCAAATATTGATTTATACAGGGCAATGGGAAATTTTTTACATAAAGTCACAGTTCTCACTAACAATAGGATTCGATTCTAACTTACGTGTTTAATGCTGCGTTGACATTTGAACTGGGCTAATGGACCTCGTAGTCCGAACCCCCCCCCCCCCAAAAAAAAAAAAACCTTAATTGGAGGCTTCAGATTGGTAGAATATGGCAAAATTCAGTCAATGTGGAAAGGAGAAGGGTCTACAGCAATTAATTTCAATTCTGCAATGCAACGCTACTGTTCTTGTTAAATTGCCTATTCCGAGGCGTCGACTATTTACTCTCAACCCCTCACAAATGTTATATTTTGCAATTCGTAAACACCTATAGGTACATATACGTCCCATTACCAACATAAGAGAAAAAGGTAAACAGATTAAATAGCGAAATCAAACGGTTTAAGATTCTTACATACGTACAGACGTACACATGGAAGAATTTGCGGCGGTTGCGACGCTGGTATTATGTTCATGGTACGTTCAAAGCCAGCTACGAGAAGAATCCACGGTGTATATGTGGAAATGGGGGGCGTGTAGTATTATTTTAAATTACGTTCACGTGTTGCTTTGGAATTCAATCCTTTCGCAGCTAATTTTACCGGACCTTTGGAATAAGGTTTTCAAACCTACAATCACGCGTACCTACATATCGTATACGAGAATAGAACATCGTGATCTGGGTCGTGAGAATTTTTCCCCTTTTCGTTTGATGAAGCTGTATACGTTACGTACGTAGTTTCGAAGGAAAAATTCGCCAACTTTTCCAATTACATATTTTTGCAACATCAACGTTTTTGATTTAAAATTGAAAAAATTTAGTGAACGAAGATTAAATGAGCACATTTCACCTCCCGATGCCACAGAGTAGCGCTACAAAACGTTCCAGATTTTCCTCTCGTGAATTAGAGAATGGTCACAAAATTCGTAAGTCCCTCGTTGACGTGAAACGATCAAGGTGGTTCGCTCTCTGTTCTTCTTCTGTTTCTTTTCAATATATATCGGCTCCGCTCTTACCTTGTTTTTCTCTTTTTTACTCTTGGGAAAAAGTCGCGAAATTTGATTTTGAAAAATCAGTAGACACCCTGGTCAACGTTTTATCGGAAAATTGGAGCGAAAATCACCAAGGTATCTAGTATCTACCTTTCAATAGCTGGCATGACAGGGCTGATATAGATTTCGCGGATTTTGACCCTAAAATTGAGAAATAAATTCATGGGAAGTCTGAAACATTAGCAGATTACCAATTATAATGTGATTATTCGGCTCGAACGAAGCGAGGGCGAAATTTATTTTGAAGAATTCATTTAAAAAAAAAAACAGCAAAAAAGAGACATATTTCCAAATGATTTCTCCTTCTGAATTTTCAAAACATCCCACTGAAAATTCCGAAATTTTCCAATTTTTTTAGATTTTCCCGATAATGGACACAATACTCCCTTCGAAAATCCCAATCGTGATCGCTACTAAGTCTCCCACAAGAACATATTTTTTCCGCTTCAAAATATTCAATTGTCTGAAATAGAAAGGAAGAAGGTTTATTATAGGTATAATTTAAGAGTGGGTTTTAAAAATTTATGAGCTCGAGCGAAGCGAGGGCGAAATTTTTTACAAAAAATGTTCAAAAAGATGAAATTTCTTTACTTTTTCTGTTTTGTACAAAGCGAAAAAAAATTCCAAGTAATTTCGGAAAAATTCGCAACTTTTGATGAATTTGGGTTCAATTTCGCGCCTTCTCGGGACTTTCGCGATCGCGGTAGACACCCTGTTGACGAAATCACTGTACTATATTCTTTCTCACTCTTTTTTTTTTTTTCTATAAATTTATGAACGATTTTTCGCTTTACAAATTTTCTATATTGTTTTGTACCACGAATTGGCGGAATATCGTCTTATGTAATTTAGTACATGGGTAAATTCAAGCAGGGAGTTCGAACGTGATCTTGCAACAAGACGGACGTGTTTTAGTGCTCGGGTATATCGCAAAGTATTCGATAAATTGGTAACAAAGGTACATGTTCGGTACATTAGGAGATAACAATCTCTCGTATGATAACCATATAGGACTGAGTAAATACGTGAACAAATCTCATAAAAATGGAACTGGATGCGGATTTTGTTAAAAACCTTAAAACTATGATGGAAGATGTGAAAGGAATTAAAAAAACGGTCGAATCGACGGATATTACGGTTAAAACATTTACAGAGGACATCGACACATTGAAAGAAGAAAATAAAATACTACAAGAAAAGGTAATCGAATTGGATAAACGTAATCACGATTTGATAGCTAAAATTAACGACCTAGACCAGTACAGCAGGATAAATAACGTGATAATTAGTGGTATTCCATATACTAAAGGAGAAAATATCCGATACGTGGTTAAAACCATCTCAAATCATCTAGAAGTGAACATTGAAGACTTTGATGTATGCACAGCTCACCGTCTGAGAGCATCCAGAGATAAAATCCCAGCGATCATTGTGCGTTTCAACAATCGCGATAAAAAGAATATGCTGATAAAAAACTCCAAACATCTAAAATTACATGGAAAGGATTTAAACTTCTCACCAGCTCAACCGATATACGTAAACGAACAGCTAGCTCCTCATACAATGACTCTGTATAGGCAGGCTATTGAACTACGAACCGAGGGAATAATTAAATACGTATGGATCAATGAAGGAAAAATATTTTATCGAGAAAATGAAGATAGCCCAGCCATTCGTATTAGAGAAACACTTGACCTCCCTTTTCCAGAGATGAATAACGAGGAAGGAAGAACAACAGATAACGAGCAAGATAATGAAGAGGAGAACATTAAAGATCGAGATCCTGAGACCATCTCACACCCAGCAAATATTGGCAAGAACCAAA